>CM031241.1:150845801-151200997 GCA_018340775.1 Taxus wallichiana var. yunnanensis
AAAATGTGAGTAGGAGAGGGATAGCGCAGAGAGTACAGTAGCTCGGCTTATGCGATTCCTAGTAGGATTTTATCATGAGCCATGCAACATGAAGTGACCGTAACCCGTAACTATCCTATACAAAGAGAAAAACCCGCAACTTTAATGGCTTCTTGCGATTCTCTCTCCAATAGATCGATAAAATAAAGACATTGCTTGGACAAGTTGGATATGTGGCTTACCAACAGCCTGAATAAAGCTAACTAGGCATATAAGGAACTGAACTAAGAACACCAAGATACGATGAAAGTAAATCTACAAGAAGAAAGAGAAACTCGTGAGGCAAGCTTTTAACCGGATTGGGATGAGATAACAAGATCGCCGCACAAGATGGGTCTGTGGCTTAACAACAGATGAACAATACTATCTAAGTATGAAATGAACTATGCTATCAATCCTAAGCAAGCTGACAGACCAAACCACTGAAAATCAAAAGACTCTAACAAAAAATGGTGGCCATTTACCTCAGCACAAGCTATGCATTTATAGGAATTCTAACACTCAAAAACCAAAACCAAATTGAACTCCTAAACAATAAACAAAGGAAAAACACTATTCCAGGGGACCAAAAACATAAATGCATGCTCAAGTCGGCAAAGAAAAGCTGGTGAATCGTGATATTTCACACGAGTCACGTCAAATAACGTTATGGAAAACGCACACAGGACCGCCGCTCTGAGCAGGGCGGCGGTTACAGGACCGCCGCCTGCTCTGGCGGCGCCACGAGACCACCACCTCACGTGGCGGCGGTTTCATCACTGAAGGTCAAGAGGCCAAGGAAAGAGGGAAAAAGGGGAAAACAAAGGGGCGGGGGGCTAAGCGGGGCATGCGGATGTTAACGCATACCCGAGGGCTTTTCTCGGATCCCGAACACCTCGAGGAGACTTGTATCATCATCTGGGCACTTGTTACATCTGCTTCGGCAAAGACAAAGATCCTTACAATTTTGGGTACGTACAGTAACTCCACCATCTCATAGTTTTTCTTTTTCTCCTTCTCAAGCAAAGCACCATCTCAACCCAAGCTCCAATTTCCAAGCTTCCTGGCTTGCTTCCCAAGTGTTGAACCCATTTCTCCATTCCTAGCCTTCCACCCCATTTCAGCCCATCTTCCCCTTTCCCTTCCAAATAGTCATCCCCTCCAAACGAACCCGAAGTTCCACCTCCCTCCCCAAAGACAAAAATTGTAAAGTCAAGTTGAACCCAAACCTATCACTCCTCTTGCTTTCCCAAGTCTATGTTGGGAAGAGACCCAAGAAACTAGTCAAGGAAAACAACAAGAAGAGGAGCCCAACAAAAAAAATAATAGACAATCAAGAGTCAATGCCAAATTTAGGTTTACAAAGATCCTCGATGGTCAAATCAATGGAGGAGGTTAGAGTTGAAGAAAAAGTGGTTGTTGAGGTTGAGTTTGGCAGTAGAACAAGAACAAGAACAAGATCAAAAGAATCAGCAGAATTGCTTTATGGCACTTTTCCCGAAGAAGATATTGATCTAACCCAAGCTACAAAACTAATCAAGAGGAGGGACAATCAGCTCCAAGTCCCATCGAAGAGGAACATATGGGAGAGATCAAATCAAAGTTGAAACCACTCAATGAATAAAGCATCATCGAAGATCCCTTTCTTTCATTCGAAGGGTCTGATTTGGTTAATGAACCCATGATGGAGGAGGACCATACAGCTTCAAAGGCTACAAGTGAGGAGTAGGCCACATAGGAACCTTCATTTCTTCCTCCCACTTCATCTCCTTCAATCTCTAATGTTGAGGAAGAGTTTGATCTTTAAAACTTCATGTTTGAGGATGAGGAGAACCATGGTGTTCAAATTGCAGGTTAGGAGGACATCATGGAAGAGGTTGAACATTTGCAACAGGCAGCAATGAGGTAGTTTATCTATCTGATTTGGAGGACTGCTTTTGATGAGGAAGAACCAGTTGAGTTCCTATTGTTTTCTTTTCATCATCCACCTTCCAAACACATGAACTTACTCACATGGAGGATAACTTTCAATCGCAGCAGCCCGCATCTTGTGAATGATCAACTAGAATGGTATAGTTATGTACTTCATGTTCAAATTTTAAACAACGGTGTAAGGTTTAAGGAACACAACCAATGACGGGGATCCAAGGACAACCAAGTAGCAAAAGTACTAAAATTCCCCTCTAAGACATAGAATAATTCCATAATGGTACGGGGGCTCACATAAATGTGGAGAATGATGGTGCTAAGGTTGGAAGTGATGACATCATTGAATGCGCGCAACATAATTGAGTTATTATGCATGTAATTGGTAGGGATGTGCATTTGGTTGTACACATGGGAAGAAATGATGTTGATACTAGCACCACCATCAATCATAATGCATCAAACACATATATTATCAATGTAGATGGAAATGAATAGGGTGGGATCAAGATCATCTGATTAGAGAGGTATAATCTCATCATCAGAGAAACTAAGAGCAATTACTTGATGAGTGGTAGTGGGTGCAGTAGAAGGGGATGAAGTGGTGAGAGAGGCCACATGGTGAGGAGTGATACTAGATGCCATAGGAGTTGGGTCATTAGGTAAAATCTCAATGGATTGCAAAACCTCCATGAGGGCTTGTCGATGAGACTCAGAATTTTGAACAAGGTCATACAAAGACATTTTGAGAGGAGATTGGTGCAATTGTTTAATCATTGTACGATGTGTGACCCCATCATAAAATAGGGTATGTGGGTCCATGGATGATGATTTTTGGTGTAGGTACAGATGAGATATTGGGTACAAGAGTGGCGGATGGGCTAGTTGTTTTCTCCTTTCCTTTGTCTTTCTAGGGTGCGAGTGGAAATGTTAACCATATTAATATGGGGTAAAGGAGCAAGTGAGTCATGATAGGTGTAGCAACAAGAGGAGAAAAAGTATGGGGAGGGAATATACTGGTTTTATGAAAAGAAGGCAACGCATTGAAATTTTGGCAGAGGTTTTTCTAGCTCTCTTATGCGGACCAAATTGATCTCAAATTTTGGAGGAGGATTAAAGGGTGGTGGAGGTGGAGATGAAGGTCGCTAAATAGGTAAGGAATGAGGATGCATGGTGACAGTGAAGGTGAAACAGGTCCTTATCTAAAAGATCATTGAAATCAAATTTTTCTTCAAGAGGACGTTTTAGTTGGAGAGGACCAATCTTAAGATCCTTACAATTTTCCACATCATGCACTGGCACATGATGGTAAGCACAAATATTTGTATCATCAAACCCTTTTGGTTTAGATATGAGTGGGTCGTAAGGTATAAGTGGTGGTAATGTAATGACAGAGGTCTCGCAAAAGGCTAGCAAAGATGTTAGTGTAAGACCCCGCCAATGGATCATAATGTGAGGTAAGTGTGGGTGATTTTAGTGGAAGAGGCACCATGAGAGGTGGAATCGAGGTTGAGTAAGTTTGACCTCTTGTTTGGTAGGTAGTATGGTTTTAGGTTTGGATTGTACTTTCTTGGGAAAAGATGTAAGTGATGAACTAACGATCAAGGTATTGTAGCTTTAACTACCTCTTTAGAGGGTAGTGGGTTTTGGACTTTGGTTTCACCTTCGTGAGTAATGGTGTAGAAGGAGTGTGTGATGTGAAGGCAGATGATGGAAGGGGATGGGCTAGCCAAGGAGCTAATAGAGGTGTGGTGAGGGTTGTAGAAAGAGGCAAGGTGGAAGGTATTGGTCAAGACAAGGAAATACTAGAAGTGGTATAGGTATAAAGCGTAAAAAGAATGCAGTGATGACAAAGGCGTATGTTGTGTAGGTAATTTGGGTGTAGCAGAGGATCGTGATGAGGAGGTGGAGTGCTATGTTTTTAGTTTACCTTGGGTAGGAGGTTTCTTGGTCAAGGTTGATGGGTGGGGTCCTGTGGATGTGATAGAAGTGGTGAAGGTGAAAGAGGGGTAGTAGGGAAACCAAGTGTATGCAGCCTTTAAGTGGTTGGTTCTTCCTCTTAGGTGGGGGATAGTATTTGTGTGGGCTTGTGAAGATGTGGCTAAATCTAGTTTTATAGGAGGATGGACTAAGCTTGATGTTGGTATGAATCCCAATGTGGCAATGTGTCTGGATGGGAAGGAAGGTATAGGTGCAAGAAAGGATTCACCATAGGAAAAAGTTTAGCTATTGTTAAAGGTTTAGGTGTGGGCGAGGGTGATGAAGAAGAGGTCACTAAACTAGCATGGCCATGGTTGGTTTGGTTTTCTGAAACACCTTTGGATAGATTGTGGAAGTATCAACACAACATTTGCATCTGAGTTGAGAAAGGTAGCCGAAGGTGTCCCCAAAGCATGGAATTATCAACATAATCCAAGCAATCAGCCAGACGTGAAAATGACACCATTGTAGGAAGAGATGATGTTGATTTAGTAGTAATCCTTGTAAATAATGTATGTGAGACAGGGAAATGGTTGGCTTCAAACTTTTTGGGTAAAAGTGCTGAGAGAAAATCAATTGGATCCATGAAAGCCAAGGGAGAGTTGTTTCCAATAAGAAGGGGCCTCTAATGGATTCCCTATGGGTAGGGGAGATGACGAGTAGGATGAGGTAGGTTCTTCTTTTGATGAAGAGGAAGGTAAAGATTACTCTATCGTGGGTAGGAGAGTTAATACTTTAGATTGTTCATCAGGTTGAGAGATACATGGGGAAACTACATTGACAGATATGGCGGAATCCTCCATAGGTGAAGGGGGAGATAAGGGAAAATCCTTTGTGGGTGAAGGAGTAGATGAAACGGTTCCTCCATAGATGAAGGATCTAATGCAAGAATCTCCTCAATAGAGGGAGCATGAGGAAACTGAGGAAGAGACAGTATGTCATGTTGAAAAAAAAATGAACCTCACAAATGTTACTTTCATTAATCGAACGTTCGCTGGTTTGGTTAGATGATGGGGTGTGATTTGGGAACAAATTCTTATAGATATGAAGGTTTTGATTAGCTGGTGCATTAGGGTTATCCAAGATGAGATATCCACTATCTAACATTTCTTGGACAATGTTTTTAAAATTTATACAATTACTATCGCTATGACCTTTAATGCGATGATAGTTGCAGTAATCATTTTATTTGTACCTGCGCAGCATAGATGAGAGGGGCCAAAACCAATATGTGGTTTGATGGGTGGAAGAGTGACTACTCTGTATTTTAGAAGTTTTTCTAAAACTGAAGAGTAGGGTTCTCCTATTGGAGTGTATTTTTGTTGCTCCCGCTTGAACTGAAAAGCTTGAACAGAAGAAAAGCTAGAAGAAGTTTTTGATTGGTTAGATGGGTGAGATGGGCTAGCTTTCAAAACTACCACATGGGAAGATCCTTTTTCCTTGGAATAATTTTTTTGGGGTTTGGAAGAGGAAGAGGTATCGTTTGATTTAAATGCAAGGTTTTTGTTAAGAAATTTCTTTTTCTCTTCAATGACACAAATTTAAAGATTTCGAGCCATGGTGAATGCCTCGTTGAACATGCGGAAGTTTTAAACTTGGAGATTTAGTGAGATGTGCCCGACCAATCCCTAGTGAAAAATCTATTAGCTCGGTTTGAGGCGCTTAGAACATGAGATGGTTGATTAGACTTTGCCACCAAGCGACAAAATCTGTGATAGATTCGTCCTTGTATTGTCGTGTTGAGTACAAGTTGGTCATGGTGACCTTCTTGACAATATTGATCAAAAATGGTCCAGAAAGGCTTGAGATACTTAGTTGAATGAGTAAATGGAGTGCCTAGGTAGACCACTAAATGAATCCAAAGCAATTCATGTCAAGGACATTGGGAATGTTTATAAGAGTAAAACATCATCATGAGTGATTAGATAACACCCATGTTTAAAATACCGCAAGTGTTGTTGCAGGTCTTCTTTACTGTTGAACCAATTGAATTTGGGCATTTCCCAATGCGTAGGGTATGGATGAATGGGAATGGATGGATGAATGGGCTCATTGAAATTTTTTTCGTATGTCAAAGAGGTAGTGAGCTAGAGACCGATGCTTCTAATGTCTACATCTTGTCCATCATCATTTTGATAAGATCGTTAGTAGGTTGTGATAAATGGGTACCCCCTGCAGTATAAGGGGGTAGATGATGAAGGTATGATGAGGGTGGCATCCCAATATATGGTCAGACAGAGTACAAAAAAATTTGAGGGGAGAATCGATGCAGTGGAAAGTATCCTCAATAAGTGAAACATGAAACAGATGCTATTGGTGATAAGTGTAGGTGGGTGGAGTGGATGTAACAAATATTGTGGTAATGGAGGTAGAGACTATGGGATAGAGAGTAATTTTTTTTGGAAGGAGTATGGGATTCCGACACCATGGGTGGCTGAGATGCAATAGGTATATAAGAGGTGGCATGTGCAGATAGGCCTACACTCAAGGTGAATAATGAAGGAATGGTTGACACCATAGGACCAAATGACGTTAAAGGTGCGAAAGCATGATATAGTAGATGCAACAAATATTGATAGGGTCAAGTTGGGACACCATAGGTGGTAAGGTGGAAGAGGGTAAGGCTGAGCTAGTAGTAGCCAATGCAGAAGTAGGTGCGAGGGCAGGAGGAATGGACACCAACATGCCATATAACAGCTGCCATGATGAATCTTGAGTGGATGAATGGGCTAAATAATATTGTAAAGCATCAAGTTTTTGGTTAAGGAGTCTTACAAACTCCTTGTCACACGGTATTGATGATAATGGGCTGAGTGGGATCCATAGGTGATAAAATGGAAGGTGTCGATGGACTAGGCGGGAGCAGCTGAAGGCTAGTGTGGAATACGCGGGCGTTGGCTTGGCTACGAGTGAAAACCATGTGCCTTGGCGTAGACCTGGTAATCTGATCTCTATAGATGACACAGAAGAATAGAAGGAATGGAGAAAAATAGTTTCGGAAGGTGAAAATTGGTGCTGTTTTAATTAAAAAATTAAAACATAGGAAACGATGGTGGTTTGGTAACCAATGTCGGTGATAGAGTGTAACCGATGATGGTTAGGGTGACTGATATTGGTTACTATGGAAAATAAAAAGCTTTACAAATGTGGCAATAATTGATGAAAATGAAGCAAATCTAGATTTGACAATGATTTCAAGGACCTAAAGGTTTGGTGAAGTAGCTGAGGAAACCTAGAAAGAACGGAAACGTGAGGAGTGCTACTTTGGTCAAATGACCTAAACAACAAGAACTCCGACAATGGTCGTAAACCGATGATGGTTAGATGAGTAAACCGATGATGGTTAAATGAGTAAACTGATGATGGTCATTTTACCGACGCTACAACCGTGGAAATTTGAAAAGATGGAAAAAATGAATCTAGTGGCTTAGATCCAATAAAAGACTAACCCAAAAACCTGAGTATGAAAATGATGAACCCTTACACACTCAGAAAGAGTAGGAATACACCGACTATGATTATGGATCAGAAATGAAGAAATAATGGAGATTACAACCTCTCACCTCAAAATACAAAACAAGCAAAAACTAGAAAACACGAAATCCTATGTGGTTGATTTTATGTTCCAGCTTATACCATTTAGGAATGACTTGTGAATAGAGCAGAGTTTTTGGTTGGATAAAAGGCGTCCTATGAAATGCCAAGAACTAAGGATAATTTTAGGTAAAGTTTTAGTGAGGGGGGTCCTTTCTCTTAGATAATGTTTGGACAGAGAAACTAACTTGGTGCCCACTATCAATCCTTTGATTGTGTGATCGTTGACAACTTCTTCCGAGTAGGATGATGTGTAAGAAAATGTGTGAATTGTTTAAGTTAGTCAGTATAGAGAATGTGCAAAGTGAACTATGATTGAATTATTCAACCATCAACTAGGCATGACTTCCAGCATATAGGTTTCCCTCAATTTAATGTGAGCTACAATGTGACATACCAAAATGAAATGTAAATTTTTTAAGCCCAAATCCACAATTAAGTTTGATGTAGAAAATAGAGAATAGGAAGAGGAATGCTCTTTCACTAAATGCAATACAATAGAAAGGAAGACATGTTCTTTTTAGAGCACCAAAAACACAATTTATTTAGACAATAGAAAGAAGGAGAAGATTTTAAGGGAGAAATTTTAATGTGAGTTTTTTTGAAAAGAAATAAACACTCAAAATGCACCCTATAAAATGAACAATGAAAAGGAAACCCAAAAAATGGGTCCCACTGGGCATGCCAAAATGTTTCACCGAATTATTGTATGATAAAGTAGATAAGGTAAAAAGTTCATGGAGGAATACTTGTTATTACGTTGGTCAAAATTTGAGTGCTCTCGTTTCTAATTTTTTGATATAAGTTGATTGTGTGAGCTTCCTTTTGGCTAGGAGGAACTACCTATAATACAAAACAAGACCACAAGATACAATTAATAGCAAAAGTTAGTGGACTTGCCTAGGCGTGAGCTAGATCTAGAAGTGTGATACTTCCTCGACGGTTGTCAATCCACTGATATATAACTCAATATAAAATAACTAAACATGCAAATAAAATAATATAATGCTAGTGTTCTCGATTTAGGTGTCTCAAACTACTATCCATGTCAATCCAATTAAATGCTTGATAACTACATTGGTGAAGGTCTCGAGTCAGCCAGCTACAAAGTGTGCAGGTTGTTTTAGGGTCACAGATGGGGTTTGGGTAAGATTTGGTGAAGTTTGAGTTGATTTTGGGTGATTAGGAAGCTTGCTGGTCTAAGGTAGTTTTACTGTGCACATGAGATCGATGCCGGCCATTGTGGTGACCGATTTCGGTACATGTATGACTGATGGTGATTTAGGATGACTGATATTGGTTACTATGGGAAATGGTAGAGTGTTAAAATTGGGTGTCCAGTTCCGTCTGTGTCCGCATGAGAGTCAGGAAGGTCCGTCAGTGAGGTCAGAGGTGGGGTATCAGGTTTGGGTGAGGTTTTGTGAGGTTTTGGGGAGGTTTTGGTGAGATATGGGGTAAGTTTGGGTAGACTAAGGGTTGATTGAGCCTAGGGAATCTTAACAAGCACTATAAATGATATCGGATAGAGACCGACAATACAGCTTAAGATAATCGGCGCCTGTAGGGCAAATTTGGTGGTAATTAAATAAAATTAGTTTTGGAATTATCTGTGATTGCACATAGAATGAAAGGAGGATGGATGCGTTCGTAATAATATTAAGGAGACTCACGAATGAATAGAGGTCAGGTATGAAGAGCCAAAAGGCCATGGGTGGTTAGATGGGTAGATTGGTAAGAAGGTGGGGATAGAGGAATGCAAGAAGGAATAAAATGTAATAACCAAAGATAATGAACTTACACTTTAAGCAAGTACATAATGATGAAAATAAAATACACTTACTTGCATTTGCAGGTCTACTAGGTGAAGTAAAGCAGTGGTTGATCCATGAAGAAATTTGTGGTCGCGCCACAAAGAATACTTCCCAGAGTTTTCCCATGAATTTTATAATGCCTTGGGATGAGCATCATGTGCTTGATTGGGCTTGTGGTTGAGTATATCCCGTTGTCTAAATGCCGAGAATTCTCTAATTCATGTTTGAATGCAATAGAACTCTTTGAACTCAAAATGACCAACCTGGGTAAAGAGTTGTAAAGGGTATATAAGGTAACCGATGACGGTTAAGGTGACCGACATCGGTTGAGGGATAATCAACGTTGGTTAAGGCAGGAAATCTTAGGTTTACCAAAAATAGGTAGATCTTTACTCTTTTTGGCATGCTCTTGATTAAGTCCACTTAGGGAAGTAGATTTCACATGAGAGAAGGTAGGAAGGTCATATAAGAAGTCCAATTAGGTTTTTGGAAGGAGTCTCAGTTAGTGAAGTTAAGTGGTGACTTAGGACTGGGAGTGATGACTTAGTGCTGAGAGTGATGACTTGGTCACTGTGATTTAAATGCCCCTGGAATGGGTCGAGGGTGAGGTGTCTAGGTGATGTGTAAATTAACTTAATTAAATTAATTAATAATGTGAGGATGAACATTAATTTAATTGGATGTAATTAAATTAATACGAATGCAGGGTAAAGGGGTTATGATTAGGTGAACACATGACGTTAATTGATTAAAAGGGGACCAAGGGGAGTGTGACCCAAATTTGGTGTCTACAGTGAGATTCAACTCCTCTCATTCCTAATGTCTTGCACCGACTCACACCTAACTCAATATGAACTCAACATTTTTTAGGACACACCCCATTTGTTTGCAAAAAAATGATCTTGTGAAATCCCACAACCTTCATATGTCAAAGCATCAACGCTCCAATCGCCCAACTTTGTCAAAAGTAATAGGAAAGTCAGCAATAAAATATCCTGATGATGATCAATCGAACACAAAGTTCTGATATGCCAACAACACAAAATCATGCTTATTTCTAATTCATGGGTCGATTTAAAGCCTCGTAAATGGTGCTACAAAAATAATCATCGACATTATCTATGACACATCAATGCCACCACCAAAGATTATCTTTATTTGTTGTTGTTAAATTCCATAGATACAACGACCTATTTTGGGATCCCTCCAACCCATTACATCTTCTAATACCACCTATTTTGAGAGGGAATCGAAGACAATTGTAAATTAAAATGGTCTGAGGATTATCTATCCACAATTCCCAAGGACATAAATTGTATAGAGCAATTTTCGACATTGGAACCACTGAAAGGCAAGGTTTGACATTCATAGCTTTCTCTAGAGTTCCCTCTCTTTCCAATCTATGCATTTCCCTCCTTTTTCATTTGAAAGGTACTAAAAAATGGTGCACGTACCAACACTTGGAGCAAGAAGAAAGGAAGAGTCAAGACTATTATCACTCAACCAAAACAACCCGTCGTAGATACTACCCTCTACTTTGATAACACCTCCACTACTACTTTACTCAACATTTATTATATCCAAAGCAGAATTTCCATTTAGGGGTATCAAATGTATTCATGTTTAGTGCAAATAAAATTGGCCACAAAAGGCTACCACTCATGATATAAAATCTGCAAATGTACGGAGGTCTTCATGTATTCATGTTTAGTTTAGATCTCATGATATAAGATTTGCAAATGTATATGTACGAATTTGTAACAAATTTGAAATGTACACATAGAACCTTTCAATGTAATGTTTCATCTATATTCCTACACTTCCACTATCAATCACACCCTTATCAACATGTTATCGATAATACAAAAAGGATTTTTCAACAAAAAACCAACCAAACAACCGATGCAACCACCATCTCAAAACGTTGCAAAGATAACACAATTTCCCCAAACAATTAAAAACCACATCAACTACAAAAGTAATTAAATATTCAAAGTGGTATCAAGTGTATTCATGTTTAGTGCCAAAAAAATTAGCCACAAAAGGCTACCACTCATGATATAAAATCTGCAAATGTACGGAAGTCTTCATGTATTCATGTTTAGTTCAAATAAAATAGTCCTTTGCAAATGTATATGTATGAATTTATAAAAAAATTCAAATGTAGAGATATAACCTTTAAATGTAATGCTTTATTTATATTCCTACACTTACAAAATCAATCACACCCCCTTATCAACATCAACGACAAAAGTAATAACTATCCCTCTAAATCAAATAACAGATACCATTCGACATTCACATTACATCATACATGTGATCGCTAAAATAAATACTAATGAAAAACTTGTGATTACTATTACTCTACTAGCAATTATGCTACTAATTTTAAATATTAGGAAAATCCCAATTTGTCTTTGGTTTTGAAGTTCTTATACTTATAAAATGTAAAACAATTATTCCTCAGAAAGAGAATTATTGGTTTGATGCGTACTTTGGATTCCCTATTGAATGTTGTTTATCCCATTACCTATTTTATTTCTTGATCAAAAAGAATATTTTAAAATTGAAAATGTATGAGTATCTATTATTTTTACTCCGTTTAAGTTTATTAAAACAAAGTACGTTGTCTTGAGTGATGAATTTTTTATATCTCGATCGGAAGATTTTATGAAGTCTTGAGTATTTGTTTTTTTAACTCGTATAAGGTTATATATATTTTAGTTTGTAGTCTTTTTCGGATTGGGAAAGAACTAAAATTGCATAGAATATAAATTAGGAAAGATTGGGAAAGAGCTAAGAATGTCTCGCAATAATAACATTTTTTATTCTTAAAGATTTATTTAGGGCTTCATAAAGAATCGAGATTGTCGACAATATAAGATGGATCGTATGATCTCAGTGATTTGTTCTATCTAACCTAAAAATAATATTTTTAGGTGTATGGATGGTTCATTTAGTATGCTTTGCAAGATTTTTTTGAATCTGTGTAGTTTTCATTTTTACAAATTAATTATCAATGAAAAATTATTATTATGTTTTTAATTATGTGAACTCTATATTCTTTAACTAGTATTAATTACGCCATACGCATTCTTGATGTGAGATGCATTGACCCATAGTAAAACAATGAATGGCTGGGATTTATTTGAGTTGTGACTACGCCTACTATCAATGTGTATGAGCCGTTGATTTGGTTTTCTTGCATTATTTTGTCGTGATTCTTCCTACTAAATATATTTTTGTATTTTGAAACATGGTTCTCTTATATTCCTTTCATTTGATATTTTGCATCAGTTCACTCGATTTTATTTAATTCAAACAAAAATTTAGAAAAATGTCACCATTTCTTATGCCCTTGATTGTTTTTTTGTTGATCTTACAACTTGAAATATTTTGTTTTCCTTCACAACTTAGGAATTTCTTTATTTTTCTCATCACATTTCACATGCAACAACATGTGCATAGTTGAAAAAGGTTCTCTAATTACATCAATTCATTCTCTTGCGTATGTCTACATGAAAATAATTTGCATGGTTTTGTATATCTCTTACTTAACAAATTGCTTAATTATACTTGGTTTTCATGAAGAGAGTCATATTTAATAAATTGTTTCTACTTCCTTTTGCTCATTCAAGATACAACTAAAGAATCAACTTTTATCCATATAATATAATGATTTCATTATGTCATATGATTGTGTTGATGTAATGAATTTTTTCAGCTAATGGGATAAATTCTTATTTAAAACTATATCATCACTTTTATTTAATATTTTTCAGTGTCACAATTTTGTTAACTTTCATTCATGCAGTTTTATACAAAATTTTATTTCACTAATAAATCCAAATTAGTGCGTAACATGCTTTGAGTTCATTTTTTCCATTTTCTATATAGAAAATATAGAAATTAATTTGTATATACATGTTGCTAATGTACAATTTTTTTCTAGCTAATGGAATATGTTCTTGTTCAAAACTACATCATCATATTTTTTTGTGGTTTCAAATTTTTGTACTTCCTCACATTCCTATTGTTTTATACAACACTTCATTCCAAAAAAATATAGATTATTACTACGCATGATTATTGTCACTATAGTTATTTATTTTTGAAATATTGCATTGCCCCTGCTTTTAAGACTGCAAAGAAATAAAAAATATTCCATTTAAAATGTTATTTATGATGGGATGTGTTCAAATGAGATCATTGTTGATGCTAGAATTACATCTTCAAGGCTTACTTCTATGCTATTCTAGGTTTTGAATAGTTTTATTGAAATGCTAACATTTTTGTGAGCACGTTTGAGAGAAGATTGGATTATGGAGTAGGCATTTGAAAGTTTCCTTGCTTGTTGCTTTAGGGGGTTTCAAGTGTTTCTTGGTGTCCATTGTTGTTGTGGATCGTCATGCGTTGCTCTTTTTACCGCTCTATGCCCATTGTTTGTTTCTAAGAATAGAATTATTTACACAACCCTTCAATTGTTGCATGTTGTTTAGATTCTTAATACCTTCCTCGACCAAATCTATTTAAAAACAATAATTTCCTTCTTTATGTTATGTTTCCTCTGTTCCTAATGAGATTCATTCTTGATCTAGGTTGGTTCTCGCTCCTCCTAGTGATATATTTTTTAAAGTATTTAAAATATAAACTTGAAAACTATTTTTAGTGAGCATTTAGAATTCATACTTTTATTTATTTGGTTCAATTCAAAACTTTCAATACCTCGGCCTAGGTTATACATCAATTATAAAATAAGTTTCAAGTTGGGTTTATAAAATCAATTTGGATATTATTCTCTTTTCTGAAAATGGTTAAATTTTATAGTATTTAAAATCGCATCTTGTATGGCTAGAACATATTCCTTTCATAGTCTAGCATATGGATGCAACATGTTCTTTAATTTTTGACCTACATGGTATTTTGACTCACAGAGAGAATATTTCATCTTAATTCATATTAAAAGAAATTAAACCCTCGTTTTTGGCGCTAAAACATTTTCATTGATTGTTGTATCCTCGCTCGATGCGTCATTATTAATCGTAGTTTTTGGTCCAATCACATGATGTTTTGCCTCACATACATCAGTGGTGTATTATATATATATATGATTATAGGCTTTTTAATACCTCTAAAACATCCTATTTGAAAATGATTCATATTTATTGGCCTTATCGATGACTATGTACAACTCAAAATGTTTTCAAGTTTATTCATTACTTAAATTTATGTCCATGGCATCTTCTAAATGTATGTTGCCCTTTTTAACATCTTTTATATTATTTATAAACCCAACAATAGACCCAAAATAAAGTACCAAGATATGAAAGTAAGTTTTTCGATATGCACTTCACAAATAGAAGCGTGCCCCTATTGGTGTGCCCATTGCACATGTTGGTGATATTGCAAAATATTATGTATTTACAAATGTATAATTAGTGTTTTTTTGATAGGGTAAACACTTTTGACATGAAATATAAACTAGGGGGTTCTTGGGTCCCCTCCCTTTACATTATGTATATAATATCTGAAATTGACAGGTGGTTAACTAGGTAACCATGAAAACATACCACCCTAATACAAAAACCAGAACCTAAAGAGGAAACAAGGTGATTGGATATGACATTATGAAGCAATGTCACCCTAGGCCAAAAACCAAAAAACTATATATAATATCTATATTAACTTGGCCTTACTGTCTTTAAACAAAAACATCTACCATCTCAATCTTGGGACTTAAGATTTCCTCCTCCGCAAGAGCCACTAGGTGAAACCTGGAACTGCTACGATGAATAGGAGTTTTTCTTCTGACAAGCATGAAGTAGAAGAGAGTATGCTAAAACTCCACGCTCATGAAGGTGAGCCACGTGTGGGGGAATTGGACCAATGGGCCTGTCCAATTCCTCCAGATCGAGCTATGAGATTGAAGCACCTTCTATCACTTTAGAATTGCATTTCACATGGACTGCTACCACAAACCTCCACAACACCTTATTTCTCCTCTATAATACTTGAACCCATTCCCTTTCCACCCCTCTCAATCCCGCATGTTCTTCATCTAGCATGAAACAAGAAGGTAGACAAAATCCCCAAACTACCTCTTCCAAACCAGCCAAGTGACGGGGAAGAGAATGAAAGGATCAATAATAATAACTAATTCAACTTTATCTTCACTAATCAATAACAAATGGGTCAAAAAAGGACATGATTTCAGCATTGACCCGTGGGATCCCAGAGCTCTATAGATAATTAGTCCCGATAATGGCCTCAATGGCCCTGTAAATCTGAGAGGATTCAAGTTGGAATACATTTTTCATCCGGGTCGACGTGATAGGCCCGTAGAACGCCATTTCTTGCATTTCTCCCCTAAAAATAGACTAGGAAATGGGCCAAATTCCATCTTGAATTGGGTATCAAAACACGTAGAAGCTAGAGATGAATGTGTAGGATGAAGTGAATGAGGGAAAGAGAGAAATTAAAACAAAGTCACTCAAGATGCTGACATTTGCCTTGCCACGTGAGAGGAGGCATCATTCTCTAAATGGCGGCTAGACTCGACAACTCACTGCAATCATTGGGCTGAAAGGGAAAGGGGGATTTGTGATACACTAATGTTGGTGAGAAAATATTCCGCTTTATTACCTTCTCGGTAAATGTGTTGGATTTCCCATGAATCCAATTTGATAGCCAATAAACTACATTGGATATGAAATAGTCGAGTGTCCAGTTTGGGGATTACCTTTTTTAATGGCTTGAGTGATGATCATAGAATCCCCTTTAATAAGGAGGTGAGTTATGCCATTTTGCACTACTAATTTGATACCAGAGAGAAGTGCTTGTGCTTCAGCTTGATTATAGGTTCCATTTGACAAGTGGAAGGAACCTACGTAAATCAACTTACCTGACTCATTTTGAAGAAGAAACCCTGCCCCAAAAGTCCAAGGTTCACCTTTGAGGCCCCATCGAAACTCAATTTACAAAACCCAGGGGGGTGGAAGCCATCTAACTTGAATTCTGATTGATTTGTTTTTGTGCATCTGACAAAACTAGTTGACTAAGAGAGCCGGGGGGAGGAAACTTAATCATAGGCCAAGACTTTCTGATTGAGGCATCCCAGTTATAAAATTTTGAAATATTCTGGCATCGGGCATTGACATTTTCAGAAATGGCAACTTTTAGCTTCTGGATAACTGATTGCAAACTCTCTATGGAGCATCTGAAAAGGCACGAGTTTCTTTCCCACCAAATATGCCAGATGAGGAGGAAAGGACTGCACACCCAAATGGAACCTAGGGAATGATTTTTCTTGAGCATGGGCCAAGATTCCAAAGTAGCTTTGATGGTAGGCCCAGAACCCAGAAAATCTAATTCAAGCATAACCAGTTCCAAATATGTTGAGTGAAGGGACAATGAAGAAGCAAATGATCCACATCTTCTTCTGCATTCTCACAAAGCAAGCATTTGGTAGGCCCTTGTTATCCCCACCTTCTTCTCCTAACTTGAGTGAGAATCTTACCTTTGTAAACCAACCAACAAAAGGCACCAACCTTGGGGATGAAATTCATGTCCCAATAACCCGACCAGGAGACAGACCCTTTGCCCTCATGATGAAGAAGAAAGTTGTAACCTGATTTTGTAGAATATTCTCCCAAGTTGTTGCCAAGCCAAATGACCCGATCAAGAGCATTAGAGAAGGAGGATCTGTGTATGCCCAAAATTCTATTGTATAATTCCTTTACTTCTTGTGGAACATCCAAATCTTCTATCGATCTCCAATAAAAATAAGGAGAACCATCCCCGACTAGGCACCATAATCTACCACCCTATTGCCCCAAGCCACTTGAGTGGAAATTTTGACTGTTTCTAGATCCTGAGTGAGGGAAAGGGCCAAAAATCCACCCCAAGAGTCTTCCTAGAACTTTCTTTTTCCCGTTCCCAATCTTCCAAGAAGTGAGAGCCGAAAATACCACACGACAAGAACAAATAAAATTCCATATATGGGACCCCTTGGGCAACTCATGGAAAGATAAAAATGTTGTCTGGGCTCTGATTTGGAAGGTATTTATGAATAAAATTGTATTGACCAAACTGGAGGGATTGGAGAGAATATTCCAAACATGCTTGGCTCCTAACGCCATGTTCAAGACCCAAATCCAAAATACTGGTGCCCCCTGATCTTTAGGAAGTTTGACGTCCTCCCACTTTACAAGATGAAATTTTCTCTCCATACCAGTTCCTTGCCATAAGAAGTTGCATAATATTTTCTCAATTTGATGTAGAATTCCTTTAGGCATTTGCAAGACTGAAATCATAAAAATTGGCAAAGCACTGAGGACCAATCTAATAAGTTGAATTCTACCTGCAAAGGAAAGCCACTTTCCTTCCAAGAGGTAAGCTTTTTTTCGAAAGCTGATAATAAATCCTTCCACAAGGAGGATTTAATTTCCTCAGATAAAAAGAGGGATGCCTAGATATTTTTGGGGTAAGGAACCCTCCGAAAAGCCCAAAATATGCTTAATTCACCTTTGCACAAGAATAGATGAATTAAAGAAGAAAATTAAGGATTTGGGAAGACTGATTACCTATCCTACTACCAGGGAGTAAGAATTAAGGATACTATCAATCTCCTTGGCTTTGACCACCAATGCAGCTCTGAAGAGAAAAGTGTCATACAATGATAGTTGATGGGAAAGGGGTCCGCCTTGTCACCACTTTAACCGCCCAAAAGAAAAACTTTTGAGAAGGATTTCTTTGAGCGTATCAACAACCAACAAGAAGATGGAGGATAGGGGGTCACCCTATCTTAAACCCCTATTACTTATGAAAATCCCTTCCATCGAGCCATTGAAAAAAAACAAAAAAATGGGGTGGCAATACAATTAAAAATATAGGAATAGAAGAGTATATTGAACCCAAGCTTGAGCATTACCTGGATTAGAAAGTGCCAATTGAGCCTATCATAGGCCTTGCTGAAGTTAGAGTTCAACAACATAATAGGATTGTGATTATGGGATAAGGATTGAATGATCTCGTGAGAAATAATGACGCTATCAAATATGGACCGACCTTGGAGCAAACCACTCGACTCTTTGGAAATAATATTGTTCAAAATGGGCCTGAGCCTAAGGGAAATTACCTTGGAAATAATTTTATAGGATGTATTACACAAGGATTTGGGCCTGAAATCATCCAAAGAATCATCAAGAATCCTTTTAGGGAACATACGGATGAAAGTGTGATTCAAGATGCCCAAATATTTTTGAGACGATCTAGATTCTTCAACAAATTCCCAAACATCATTTCCCAATATGTCCTATAATTCTTGTAAAAAAGTTATGGGGAATCCGTCTAGACCAGGGGCTTTATCCCTTTCCATAGAAAATACTACTGACTTGATTTCTTCTTTAGAAAAGGGAGCCATAAAATTGAAATTAATTGCTTCATTGATTAGAGTAGACTTGAGACAACATGGAGTTTTGATGCTTGACCGTGGACTGGATATCATCGATAACAACTCGTGGAAGAAGGAGATAACTACATACTTAATCCCCTAAAAATGTTAAAATCCAATCCCCATTTTCCATTTTGAGCTTGGATATATAATTGGTGCTAAGCCTCGGCCTTCAACTCAAGAAAGGAATAATTTTGTGTTTTGGTCTCCTTCTTTAAGCCAGTTTTCCCTAGATTTTTGTTTCCAAAAGATTTCCTCTCTTAAGAGAAACTCTCCTAACTCAGATAGTAAAGATTTTTCCTTCAAATACTCCTCTTGACCCATTCCATTGGTAAAAATTTACTCATTGAGAATTTTTATCTCTGCTTCATTTCTCTTTTTTTTCACAAAGATGTTTTTGAAGTGAAGGCGATTCCAATCCAATAATTTACCTTTGAGATTTTGCAATTTCTATGAGAGAATGAACATCTTAGTACCCATGACATGATAAGAGGACCACCAATCCTTAATTACATTAAATAAGGTAGAGTCCTTGAGCCACATTAATTCAAACTTGAAAGGTGATTTCTTCGAGGGAGGTCAAAAGAGATATTCGGTGAAATTGGGAGAACATCACCTTCCAAAAGGATATGATGAAGAAGCCATGTGCCATTAGTTAGGAATGTGTCCAATCTTTCCATTATGTTGTTGAAACCAAATCTATGATTAGTCCAGTGAACCACCCATGCTTGGGTTCCAAATCCACCAAATCCGAGTTCTGAATAAAGGATCAAATCAATTTGAGATTGTGGATTTATGCTAATTCCCCCCATCTTATCCATATCAGAGGAGATGGCATTGAAATCCCTGACTAAAAGGACCAATTCATCCTCCATAGCCGAAAGGTCCTCGAAAGGTCAAACAAAAGCTTCCTCTTGGCAATCAAGCTATTCAGAGCGTAAATATTGCAAAGGAAAAAGTAGATATCGAATGAAGAACCTCTAATCTACACCAGAGAAAGTGATTGCTGGATTTCAAAAGAGTAAGGATTTGGGGAGACTGATTACCTATCCTATTGTAAGGGAGTAAGAATTAAGGATACTATCAATCTCCTTGGCTTCGACCACTGATGCAGCTCTAAAGAGAAAAGTGTCATACATAAATAGTTGATGGGAAAGGGGGTCCACCGGTCAACTACTTTAAGACCTTGTACCAACCCAGAAGAAACAAATTTTGAGAAGGCTTTGTTAAGCGTATCAGAAACCAACAAGAAGAGGGAGGAGAGGGGGTCACCCTATCTTAAACCCCTATTACTTGTGAAAATCCCTTCCGTCGAGTCATTGACTAAAAAAAAAAGAGGGGGTGGTAATACAACTTAAAATATAGGAATAGAAGATTATATTGAAACCAAGCTTGAGCATTTTTTGAATTAGAAAGCACCATAATTGAGACTTTCATAGGCCTTGCTGAAGTCCAATTTCAACAACATAAATGGATTGTGATTATGGGATAAGGAGTGAATGAGCTCGTGAGAAAGAATGACGCCATCAATTATGGACTCGACCCTGGAGCAAAACACACCACTCTTTGGAAATAATATTGTTCAAAATGGGCTTGAGCCTAAGGGAAATTGCCTTGGAAATAATTTTAGAGGATGTATTACACAAGGATATGGGCTGGAAATCATCTAAAGAATCATTAGGAAGCCTTTTAGGGAACATATAGATTAAAGTGTGATTCAAGATGCCCAATTTTTTTGAGATCATCTACATTCTTTAACAGATTCCCATACATCATTGCACAATATCTCCTAGAATTCCTATAAAAAGTTACAGGAAGCCGCCTTAGACTAGGGGCTTTATCCCTTTCCATAGAAAAGACTACTAACTTGATTTCTTCTTTAGAAAAGGGAGCCATAAAATTGAAATTAATTACTTCATTGGTCAGAGTCGGGACTTGAGACAACATGGAGTTTTAATGCTAACCGTGGGACTAGATATCACCTGATAACAAATCATGGAAGAAGGATATAGCTACATACTTAATCCCCTGTTGGTCTAAAATCCAATCCCCATTTTCCATTTTGAGCTTGGATATATAATTGGCGCGCCCCAACCTTCAGGGAAGAATGGAAGATTTTTGTTTTTCTCTCCTTTCTTAAGCCAGTTTTCCCTAGATTTTTGTTTCCAAAAGATTTCCTCTCTTAGGATAAACTCTCCTAACTTAGATAGCAAGGATTCCTTCAAATACTCCTCTTGACCCATTCCATAGGTAAAAATGTACTCATTGAGAGTTTTTATCTTTGCTTCATTTCTCTTTTTTTGCACAAAGATGTATTTGAAGTGAAGGTGATTCCAATCCAATAATTTACCTTTAAGATTTTATAATATTTGTGAGAGAATGAACATCTTAGTACCCATGACATGATAGGAGGAGCGCCAATCCTTAATTACATCGATAAGGTAGAGTCCTTGAGCCACATTAATTCAAACTTGAAAGGTGATTTCTTCTGGGGAGGTCAAAAGAGATATTTGAGGAAATTGGGAAGTGATCGAGCTTTTAAATTGGGAGAACATCACCTTCTTAAAAGGATATAATGAAGAAGCCATCTGCCATTATTTAGGAATGTGTCTAGTCTTTCCATTATGCTACTAAAACCAAATCTATGATTAGTCTAGGTGAACCACCCATGCTTAGGTTCCAAATCCACCAGATCCGAGTTCTGAATAAAGGATTAGAAATCAATTTGAGATTGTGGATTTATGCTAATTCCCCCATCTTATCCATATCATAGTAGATGGCATTTAAATCCCCTGAGCTCAAAGGACCAATTCATCCTCCATAGCCGAAAGGTCCTCAGAAAGGTCAAACAAAAGCTTCCTCTTGGCAATCAAGCTATTCAGAGCGTAAATATTGCAAAGGAAAAAGTAGATATCAGAATGAAGAACCTCTAATCTACCCCGGAAAGTGATTGCTGGATTTCAAAAGAGTAAGGATTTGGGGAGACTAATTACCCGTCCCGTTGCGAGGAGTAAGAATTAAGGATACTATCAATCTCCTTGGCTTCCTAAGAGTAGGTATTTACCTTATCTCATGTTCACCTAGGTACATTATTTACCTTTATTGTATTTATCCTCACCAAATTATGTTTGTGGATATTTCTTTTTATTTATTTAGATATTAGGAGATATTATCTAGTTGTTAGGTATAGTTCTTTCCTTGATCTATGGTATTGACTAGTTCTTTCCTAGATGTATAGTATTGACTAGATCCTTGATGTCTAGTTCTCTCATAAATTTATGGACTTGACTAGTTATTTGATGACTAGTTCTTTCCATGATTTATGGCTTGATCTACGACCTTGAATGGTTCTTAGATTGTTATTCCTTGCCTATATAAGCAAGGTCCATTCTCATTGTATTTCATTTTGAGTTCTATAATAATATATGATATTGCCTCTCATTTGTTTGCAAAGGTTTATGTAAAGTTATTCCGGTGAATTACTTTCATTTTATTGATCGTGGTGTTTAATTAGCATATGTGTTCTTGGCTTGGTGGATTTGGTTATCGTTCCTTTCATGGTATCAGAGTAGGAGATTGCTTGTTGGCATCCGTCTGTAAGTTTTATTTTGCAAATAAATTATTTGTGTATTCATATATTTGGGATTTGGTCATATTTTTTTGCTGCGTGCATTTTTATGGAAAACAGAGGCTTCCATTGGATCCTTTTGGCGTGAAAACCTAAGATCGATTATTTCGTCATATTATAAAATCATTAGCCCTTTTTGTCATATTATAAAATCCTTAGCCCTTGGTCATATGGTATGGTCATATGAGGGCTTAAAACTTGTAGGTGCTTAACTTCAGCCCCCTTTAATTTTATTTGTGTGGTGAAGGCAACAACATTTTACTTTGTTTTAGTGGCACCTAAAATAAATAACAGCAAAATATTAAAAAGCTTGTAACTTTTGATCGGTAACTCGGTTTTGAGTGCCATTTTTGCAAAAGTGCTTGTTTTTTCATGCTCTTTCCATTGGAGTTATTTATTTTGAGACTTGCACTATAATTATAAAGTGCCAAATATGGAGGAGTGTTGTAATCAATTGTGGATGCAATTTCGGCTGAGCCCGATGTCCTAAATTTTTGGGAAGTATGTGGACTTCAAGAGGATATTGTAAAATTTGTGGAATAAAATAGATCGCTAAAGAAGTGAAATTCTCTTCTACAATCACTCATTCATGATAAGGATACAATAATACACTCCTTGCAGAACAAACTTGCTAGCCTACAACATCACCATCATATTGTGGACAACCATATCCATGCTCCTAGTCCACTTACAGTTGTTGCTCTTGTACCCACTGACATTGATTTATCAGTCTTTGAGCTTGAACCTGATTTTGATGCTTATAAACCTATGAGGCTTGTTACTACATGCTCTTCCACATCTGTGCCTATTACAGTACCACATGTTGTGTATTCTACTTCTGCTCAGCTGCATGGCTTTTTTAAGAAGCATACCACTGCATTCAGTTCTCGCATGCTCTCGTTCTATGGGTCTCACTAGCAGAGTCATTGGCAGACATTCACAAGTTATTGTTTCCTCTATTCCACATGTTAAGTGGAATTCTCTGTCATGACATTGGTTTTCAGAAGATACTTCATTGGGATCACACATTGATAGAGCTCCTTTTTTGTTCGCTCGACTCTTTCTGAGGATCATGAGCAACACATGAGTTCTACACCTTCACTCAGATTGAGAAACCTGAGATTTCAGCTATCAGACATGATCAACTTGACACACATTCTGATGTTCTTTTGCATGCACCCATTGTGTATTTTACACCAAGTCATATACAGGCATCTTCTTCATCCATCCGTGTTGATTTGGGGTGGATATCTGATCACTCGTGGAGGAAACATAGGCATTCATTAAGAGGACTCTACAGGCATGGCTCCTCCACCATTCAGCCTCTTGCTCCACTTTCTATACCTTCTGCATTGTGATGCTTCTTGTTTTGAGCATTTTTCTTTAGCAGGTGTAGTGTATCTCTCTTGTTTGTTGAGAGATTTTGTATCTGTATTTTTGACACTTTTGGCATGTTGACAGTCTCTCTTGTGGGGAGCTATTCTAGTGGAGCCCAATGTTAGTTTTTCAATGTTCGAGTAGTTGTTTTGAAAACTCATACAAATTTGTAGTGCCACTCTACCCATTCAACAGTATGGGAGGGTGTGGTGCTGATCCTGCTTCTTCGGGTTTTGTGTCCTTGCCTTGTTACCTTGGATTTTCTTGGATCGTGACACTCTGGATTTTGTGTCCTTGCCTTGTTTCTTTGGTTTTTGTTCTTGGATCATGGCACACCTATTTGCAGTAGTTGATCAAATTATGTTTGGTGTTTCTTTTTTGCACTTTCAACATCACTCCATTGATAGTCTCCTTATATGGAGCTATTCTGGTGAAACCTAGTGTCAGTTGTTTTTGAGTTTTGTGATCGAGCAGTGGATTTAGACCACAGTGCACACCAAAATTCTTCAGCATTGTACGAGTTTTTTGAGCCGAGCTTCTTGGGATGCCTTGGAGCGGGTTTTTACTCTCTTTACTTTGTTGTTATGGTTTTGGGTACCTTGCGGTGTCATTTTTTTCCCAGTTATTGTACATGAGTACCTCATCAGACGTAGTTACCAGGACTCATACTGTGGACATGCCAATTTTATTTTGGCCCCTAGCTTCACTTGAGGGGGTGTTAGAGTAGGTATTTACCTTAGCTCATGTTCACCTAGGTACATTATTTACCTTTATTGTATTTATCCTCACCCACTTATGTGTGTGGATATTTCTTTTATTTATTTAGATATTAGGAGATATTATCTAGTTGTTAGGTATAGTTCTTTCCTTGATCTATGGTATTGACTAGTTCTTTCCTAGATCTATGGTATTGACTAGATCCTTGATGTCTAGTTCTCTCATAAATCTATGGACTTGACTAGTTCTTTGATGACTAGTTCTTTCCATGATTTATGGTTTGATCTACGACCTTGACTAGTTCTTAGATTGTTATTCCTTGCCTATATAAGCAAGGCCCATTCTCATTGTATTTCATTGAGTTCCATAATAATATATGATATTGCTTCTCATTTGTTTGCAAAGGTTTATGTAAAGTTATTCTGGTGAATTACTTTCATCTTATTGATCGTGGTGTTTAATTAGCATCTATGTTCTTGGCTTGGTACGATCTGGTTATCATTCCTTTCAGCTTCACCACCGATGCATCTCGAAAGAGAAAATTTTCATACATAAATAGTTGATGGGAAAGGTGGTCCACCCGGTCAACCACATTGAGACCTTGCAACTGCAAAAGAAGAAAAACTTCGAGAAGGCTTTGTTGAGCATATCAACAACCAACAAGAAGAGGGAGGAGAGGGGTCACCCTATCGTAAACCCCTATTATTTGTAAAAATCCCTTCCGTCGAGCCATTGACCAAAAAAAAAAAAAAGAGGGGGTGGCAATACAACTAAAAATCTAGGAATAGAAGATTATATTGAACCCAAGCTTGAGTATTACCTGAATTAGAAAGCGCCAATTGAGCATTTCATAGGCCTTGCTGAAGTTCAATTTCAACAACATAATAGGATTGTGATTATGGGATAAGGATTGAATGAGCTCGTGAGAAAGAATGATGCCATCAAATATGGACCGACCCTGGAGCAAACCACTCTACTCTTTGGAAATAATATTGTTCAAAATGGGCTTGAGCCTAAGGGAAATTTCCTTGGAAATAATTTTATAGGATGTATTACACAAGGATATGGGTCAGAAATCATCCAAAGAATCATCATGAAACCTTTTAGGGAAAATACGATGAAACTATGATTCAAGACGCCCAAATTGTTTTGAAATGATCTAGATTCTTCAAAATATTCCCAAACATAATATGCCCAATATGTCCTAGAATTCCAGTAAACAAGTTACAAGGAAGCCGTCTAGACTAGGGGATTTATCCCTTTCCATAGAAAAGACTACTGACTTGATTTCTTCTTTAGAAAAGGGAGCCATAAAATTGAAATTAGTTGCTTCATTGATCAGAGTCGGGACTTGAGACAACATGGAGTTTTGATGCTGACCGTGGGACTAGATATCACCTGATAACAACTCATGGAAGAAGGAGATAGCTACATACTTAATCCCCTATTGATCTAAAATCCAATCCCAATTTTCCATTTTGAGCTTGGATATATAATTGGTGCTGCCTCTGGCCTTCAGGGAAGAATGGAAGAATTTTGTGTTTTGGTCTCCTTCTTTAAGCCATTTTTCCTAGATTTTTGTTTCCAAAATATTTCCTCTCTTAAGAGAAACTCTCCTAACTCGGATAGCAAGGATTTTTCCTTCAGATACTCCTCTTGACCCATTCCATTGGTAAAAATGTACTCATTGAGAATTTTTATCTCTGCTTCATTTCTCTTTTTTCCACAAAGATGTTTTTGAAGTGAAGGTGATTCCAATCCAATAATTTACCTTTGAGCTTTTGCAATTTCTTGTGAGAGAATGAACATCTTAGTACCCCTGACATGATAGGAGGACCACCAATCCTTAATTACATCAAATAAGGTAGAGTCCCTGAGCCACATTAATTCAAACTTGAAAGGTGATTTCTTCGGGGGAGGTCAAAAGAGATATTCAATGAAATTGGGAAGTGATCGAGCCCTGAAATTGGGAGAACATCACCTTCCAAAAGGATATGATGAAGAATCCATGTGCCATTACTTAGGAATGTGTCCAGTCTTTCCATTATGTTGCTTAAACCAAATCTATGATTAGTCCAGGTGAACCACCCATGCTTGGGTTCCAAATCCACCGATATCCGAGTTGTGAATAAAGAATCAAAATCAATTTGAGATTGTAGATTTCTACTAATTCCCCCATCTTATCCATATCGATGAGATGGCATTGAAATCCATAGCTAAAAGGACCAATTTATCCTTTATAGCCGAAGGTCCTCGAAAGGTCAAACAAAATCTTCCTCTTGGCAATCAAGCTATTTGAAACGTAAATATGGCAAAGGAAAAAGTAGATATCGAATGAAGAACTTCTAATCTACACAAGAGAAAGTGATTGCTGGATTTTAAAAGAGTAAGGATTTGGGAGACCGATTAAATGTCCTACTACAAGGGAGTAAGAATTAAGGATACTATCAATCTCCTTGGCTTCGACCACCGATGCAGCTCTAAAGAGAAAATTTTCATAAAAAAATAGTTGATGGGAAAGGCGGTCCACCCGGTCACCACTTTGAGACCTTGCAAATGCCTAGAAGAAACAAATTTGAAGAAGGGTTTGCTTTGAAGCGTATCAACAAACAACAAGAAGAGGGAAGAGAGGGGGTCACCCTTTCTTAAACCCCTATTACTTGTGAAAATCCCTTCCATCGAGCCATTGACCAAAAACAAAAAAAGAGGGTGTGGCAATACGACTGAAAATCTAGGAATAGAAGATTATACATAACCCAAGCTTGAGTGTTATATGAATTAGAAAGTGCAATTGAGCCTATCATAGGCCTTGCTAAAGTTATATTTCAAAAACATAACAAGATTGTGATTATGGGATAAGGAGTGAATGAGCTCATGAGAAAGAATGATGCCATCAAATATGGACCAACCTTGAGCAAACCACTCTACTCTTTGGAAATAATATTGTTCAAAATGGGCCTAAGCCTAAGGGAAATTGCCTTGGAAATAATTTTATAGGATGTATTACACAAGGATTTGGGCCAGAAATCATCCAAAGAATCATTAGGAAGCCTTTTAGGGAACATACAAATGAAAGTGTGATTCAAGACACCCAATGTTTTTGAGACGATCTAGATTCTTCAATAGATTCCCAAACATCATTTCCCAATATGTCCTAGAATTCCTATAAAAATCTTGGATGAGAGGCTTTATCCCTTTCCATAGAAAAACTACTGACTTGATTTCTTCTTTAGAAAAGGGAGCCATAAAATTGAAATTAATTGCTTCATGATCGTAGTCGGGACTTGAGACAACATGGAGTTTTGATTTTGACAGTGGGATTGGATGTCACCTAATAAAAACTTATGGAAGAAGGAGATAGCTACATACTTAATCCCCTATTGGTCTAAAATCCAATCCCCATTTTCCATTTTGAGCTTGGATATATAATTGGCGCTGCCTCTGGCCTTCAGGGAAGAATGGAAGAATTTTGTGTTTTGGTCTCCTTCCTTAAGCTAGTTTTCCTTAGATTTTTTTTCCAAAAGATTTCCTCTCTTAAGAGAAACTCTCCTAACTCAGATGGCAAGGATTTTTCCTTCAGATACTCCTCTTGACCCATTCCATTGGTAAAAATGTACTCATTGAGATTTTTTTATCTCTCGCTTCATTTCTCTTTTTTCCACAAATATGTTTTTGAAGTGAAGGTGATTCCACGCCAATAATTTACCTTTGAGATTTTTCTATTTCTGTTAGAGAATGAACATATTAGTACCCATGACATGATAGGAGGAACACCAATCATTAATTACATCAGATAAGGTAGAGTCCTTGAGCTACATTAATTCAAACTTGAAAGGTGAGTTCTTCGGGGGGAGGTCAAATGAGATATTCGACAAAATTAGGAAGTGATCAGAGCCTAAAATTGGGAGAACATCACCTTCCAAAAGGATATGATGAAGAAGCCATGTGCCATTAGTTAGGAATGAGTCCAGTCTTTCCATTATGCTTCTTAAACCAAATCTATGATTAGTCTAGGTGAACCACCCATGTTTGGGTTCCAAATCCACCAGATCCGAGTTCTGAATAAAGGATCGAAATCAATTTGAGATTGCGGATTTCTACTAATTCCCCCATCTTATCCATATCATACAAGATGGCATTGAAATCCCTGGCTAAAAGGACCAATTCATCCTCCATAGCCAAAAGTTCCTCAGAAAGGTCAAACAAAAGCTTCCTCTTTGCAATCAAGCTATTCGAAGCGTAAATATTGCAAAGGAAAAAATAGATATCAGAATGAAGAACCTCTAATCTACACCAAAGAAAGTGATTGTTGGATTTCAAAAGAGAAATATTAACCTTATTGGTTTTCCAAAAAATCCCCAAACCTCCTGAGGCACCCATCGAATCAACTAAGATTCCAAGCCAACCCTTTAAGTTGGTAATGCCACTTTTCAGACAATCAACAAAAGACATCCTAGTTTCTTAAAGGAGACAGATATAGACCTCTTGATACAATATGCAAAACTTTACCAAACATTGCTTGTTAGGGGCATTGAGGCCCCTAACATTCTAGGAAAAGAGCCTCATTTTCTCTTTGGGAGGGATGGACCCTCCCTACTTACTTTGGGAAAGAAATTACTAATTTGATTATACTTACCTTCAACAATCTCCTTGACAATCCTGGACTCATTACTTGGCCTACCCACCGATATTGAAGATCCAATTTTGGGAGAGATTATAGGCACTAGGAAAGTTGCTAAAGAGAAGGCCAAGATTGAATTATGCATCGACAGAGGGGACTCATCAACCTTCTTCATCTCTTCTTATGACTCTATCCAATTTTCATCCCTAAGAATATTTCAGTTATCTAAATCTTCCATGGAGGAACCATGACCAACTTCCATGCCATCCTGAACCATCTTGAAGAGCTTCACAAATTCCTCCAATAGTTCTTTGGATTCCTTACAAAGTGTATTTAGAGAAATACAAATGAACCGGATTAAAGACAACTACCCTTGGAGACTCCTGAACTGGGAAATTTAGAATGTGTGGGAATTCATTGGAACATTTAGGGATCCATTTCGACCCAAAGGGCTTGGGGGAGCTCTGCATTCCAATTGATGATGATTGATTTTTTTGCATTTGTAGCATTTCTGAGACACTTATTCCACCTCCACCTTCTAAACCCATGTACCCAAAGTGGAACTTGAATGGAGATGGAGGCCATTAGAGGCATGACTTGAGAAATCTTGTACACTTTGATTTTGATAGCTGATTCTCATGATTTATTCTTGAATTTTTAAGTCAATTACTTATGCTATCTTCCCTTATTGCAAGAAATAGTGTTTTGTGTGTCTTTAGTGTACATGAAAATTGAAAATTGTAATTGGAGCCATTTGTCACACCATAATTAGGAAATCAACTATGACCCAGAGATAGTGTGTTTAGTGGAATTAGACATTGAGATACCCATAGAAACCTTAGATAAGGACACAAGAGTATTCTCTTAGCCAAGTCCAAGTTACCTACTAGAAACAGATTTTTCATCCAGAAATATTAGTAAACGTGGTGCCTATGATTTAATTAATGACCTAACAAAACCTTCTCTCTTCATCTCATTTTTTTACAAGAAATCTCCTACCCAAGGCTTCTTTTATAAGCATTAGGTTAAGTTCATTTAATTAACATCGCTACCTCCTAAAACAGAGAATAAACTATATAGACTTTGATATCCACCCTCCGAGGCAGCCATAGGGATACCTTAATTTATCTTCAAATAAACAAAATGCCAACAGAGCTACATATTGCATATGAGAGGTGATCCATCCTTACATTTCAAAGTGCGGGTTTATAACAAAACGTTACGCGGCAATGTTGATCGATGGGCAGCTAGCTAACATAGTTCATCTTCCTTCCTTCAAAATCTATGGTATGGAGAAACAAATTATTCCACGACTGAATACGCTAAGAGGCTATGATAGCCTTAAAGCCACATGATTGTCCTATAATACTACCCAGTCACCTTAGGACCCAAAACAATCTTATGAGTTTTATATTATAGATCAAAAACCAACTTGAGATAATATGATCTCTAATTCCATCTTATCCATGGATACACCATATGGCATTGAAATCCTTCTACGTTATTTCAAGAGTAATATTCTTGCACCATACGAAATATTCATAGTAAAAGGTGATCTCAAAAAGCCATTCGATGTACACTATTCGAGAAATTGAAGAAAAGGCCGTATTCACTCGAGTTTGAACCCCAATCTAACCAACTTAATTAACCAACCGATTTCAAAACTAGAAGAAAAGTTGGTTTTCTACAATCAAAACTAGGCAAGTTACGAATCAAGCCAAGAATATCCAAGCCAACCCTTTAAGTATGATGTAATGCCACTTTTCGAACAATCAACAAAGGAATCTACTTAAAGGAGATAGATTGACCTCTTGAATTATGCTAGAACTTTGATCTAAATTTTCTTGCCATTTGATTAGTAGGTATGGGATATACATTCTAGGAGCCTCATTTTTTCTCTGGGAGGGATGGACCCTGGTAGAAGTAACTTACTTTGATGAAATAGATGAAACAAATGTCCCAACATCCATCTTCCCAATTAAATATTGGACTCTCCATTTTGATGGAGCTAGATGTCGTCTATTGGGCCGATATTGTGATCTTTACTTCTCCCAAGGAAAGATCTACCATTTAAAGTTTAAACTAAATTTTGAATATACAAACAATGACATCGAGTACAAGCCATCCTCCTTGGCCTCATCTCTAGCTAAAAGACTTTGATGTTACTAACATCCCTAAGTTAGGAGACTCACATTATCTAAATCCAAGTTCCATGGAGGAACCAGACTAGACTTCCACCATCTGAACCATCTACAAAATTCAACAATATTAGATTTGAGCAAAGAGTTTGACTCCTTACAAATCAATTTAGAAGGGAAATCTCGTGAAAGACAAAGTCTTCTCACGAACAGGAAATTCAGAATTCACGTGGGAATTCATTGGAACATTTAGGGGATCCATTTCACCCCAAGGGCTTGGGGGACTCCCATTTTGATGATGATTGATTTTTTGAGGAAAATATCAAACAATCTTTTCCAAAACATAGTCTGAGAACAAATCTACTATCCTAGATCATGTGAATGGAGATAGAGCCACTCTGATTACATAAACGCCTATGAATCGCTGATTCTCACCCATCATGTGGTAGATTTGTTTTGATCCCACATTCATCTTCTTCCCTTAAATCCCATGATAGAGCTTCCTCCACAAAAGGAACTCAAGTATACACGGTAGAGAATGAAGAAAATCTGAACTAACTTCAGCCCCACTTCAGTTTGAATAAGTTAATGTTCTTTGATCAAATAAATGATTGATATTAACATCGGTTCAAAGGAAGAACTAAAGATTTTAAACTTTCTTTTAACTCAATTTGAAATAGAGATACACACTTTCGAATCTCGAGAGAACATCAAAAGGCTTTCATTTAGTTATAAAGAAATGATTCTAACCCTTACCACACATCGCAAATCATAACCTTGTCACCAAATCAATACTAACCAATTAAACAAAAGATTAGACCAATGAAACCCATAGCCCGTGAGGTGTTTCTTTTTTCTATCCACGAAGCAAGGAAAAAGAAGACTAAAATATGACAATTCTTTAAAGGGTGCACTTCTACTGGATAACAATTTTTGGCTTGCCCGGTGGGACATAAATCATATTTTAACTGATTATTATTAGTGTGTAGATGAAAATGGTCTTTTCTCATGTCTATACCTAAAATTTCATTTTCTCCAAATAAAAACCCAACTTGTTTTTGCAATATTTATCAGTACTCAAGAGGATATAAATGAAAATTTATGGGTTGTAATAAGCCAAGAACCATTTAGTGAATTTCAACTACTTGCTACCTTGACTATTCTCGGATGAGGACTTTGACAAATTGGAATTTTTACAACAAAGATTAGCTACTGTCAGGAGGAATTAATTGCATTTTTTTCCAAGTTCAAGGACTATATTGATGATTGTTCAAAAAATTAAAGATTCAAAGTAGAACACATTTGATGACTCCTAAAAGCCAATTATAGACCAATATTGCATGTTCCATGCCTAAAGTGACAACAAGGTCTTTAGTTAGAGGTATTCCATCTAAATTCTTGCAATTACCTATTCATTTAGTTAAAAGAAGAAGATGTAGAAATACTCGCCCTTATAATAGGCCAAGTACTTCTATTGTTGTCCAAAATATTGTAATTCAACTTTGAATATTCCCAATGGCTGCCCAAATAAATCTACCTTTCATAACTTTCATTGATGACAACCCTTTGTTACTTGATCAATTTGATCCTATACCACCACCGCCCTTAAAATTCTGCCTTATTTTACTTGGGGAGAACCAAACAACACATTTTTAGCATGTAAGAGATTTATCAAATTTTTGTTCTGTTTCATAACTCAAGAGAATGTGGCGTTGAGGTTATTTGCTGCATCTTTTAAGGGACAAGCTCTTGTTTGGTATAGAAGTCTAGCCATAGAAGTATTACCACATGGGACCAATTGGGGACTACTTTCTGTAAGAAATTCAAAGATAAATCAAATAATTTATCATTGGCAGAACAACTAACGATAATCAAAAGATCACCACAAGAGTTTATGGATAATTTCAATATGAGGTTTTCTAGAACATGAGATAGAATACCACCAATTGTAAAGCCTTCAACTAACCATGCTTTCCTTTATTATCTAAGAGTACTAAATGGTGATATTGCATCAATGATTCAATTAATGGGTTGTTTCACACTCCCTACAACTTATGATATAGCTATAAGGGCTGAAAATAGTATCATCTAAGCTAGTAAATTAGCTCCAAGACCCTCAATACCCATTACTGTAGAGTTGGGTCCTATTTCACCACCTTTACAGAAAATAGAACATATTGTTTCTACTTAGCCTAATGATTTGAATGAAATCAAGGGAACCTTACAATCATTAGGAAATGAGTTAACAATAATGAAAAGGAAAATGTATTAGCCTAATAGGCCTTACCAAGCACCTTACTAAGCTATTAGATTCCCTTATCAGCAAAATCAAAATTACAGACCCCCTTATTAACCCAAATCAGCTGATCCTAAAGTCCCTTCCTCCTCTAATGCCCTTGTACCAGTCAATTTTATCTAAGAATATGAATGGTGTTTCCCTTGCAATCTACCCCATCCCCAAGTTTCTTTCCTGAATTCTAACTTGAACCTAAGCCTTGTTGCCCAAACCAAATCTGAAACATCTCACATGCCTAAAATGGAGGATGGAAAACAAGAAACTCAAATTCAAAGGCATCCAGATTAGGCAATGGTAAATGTTATCACTAGAAAACAACATTCTTTGATTTTTCATGTATGTGTGGATGAATAATTAGTGTCTTTAGGTAACATGGGATTTTATCTCAAGTTGTGGGACTTGCTACTTGAGACAAACCTCCAGAGAAGGCTGGTTCCTCTACCTAATCCTAATGCTAAACTACTCCTAAAGAAAGGAAATACAACTATATAATCCTACTCTATGATTCCAAGGGACCAGGGAAGAGAAAGATGCGTGAAAATGGAAATCCTACACTAACATAGGTGATAAAACCAAGAAAAGGGTGGAGAGACACTCTCAAATGAGGGAAAATGGAAGAAAAATGATGAAGGAGAGGGCAGACATGAGAGTCATAGTCCAAAACATCATTTAAACCACCATTTCTATAGAGCACAACAAATTCAAACCCTGCAAGGAGAACATAATATGCACAAAATAATTGTAAATGTAATAAAGAGGCAAGAAAATGCAATAAAACACAAGCTAGGACAAATCAACAGCTACAAAAAAAGTATTTTTTTGCTTCAAGTATGCACAAATCATTAGAATAGAGGAAGAAGGTAAGAATCACCTTGAAAATGCTCAAATATGAGGCTTGTAACTCACAATACAAAATGCATCACTTGGAGTAGGATTAAACAACATTATAAGAATGTCCAACAACTACAAATGAGTCTCTTTTTACAATATATAGAAAATGGGAGAGAGAAAGAGAGTGGAGAAAGAGGGAAATTCAAATTCAAGCCTTCACCCACCAACAAGATGCATTAAATGTTTGAAAAAAATGAAAGGTACCCTGCCAAACCAACTCCCACATGTCACTTTTCTTGTTAGAGAATCCATGACACCATACCTCATTAAAATTGGTTGTTCAGCCATGTGGAAATGCGGTTTCAAATGATGGATATGTTTTCCTATTTTTCAACAACCTACTTTCACCTAAATTAAGAAATCCATTTTCTATGGTGTAGAGAGCTTTCTAACGATATAAAGTTTGTCAAATTTGGATAATATGGGAAGAAATTATGGCCATTTTAAGTTCGGGAGGTTGAGCGGTTCCACGAGGGTTCTCCAGTGCTTCCATAGTCCGCATATAAATTTCCTTTTTCTCCTTTGTTTTGTGGGTGTAATGGAGGTGTAGAGAAATTTTTTATTAGAGGAACTGGTTCCATTTGTATTTGGTTCACCCAAACCTTGTTCCATCCACAATTTACTTCCCCACCTACCTCACTCACCATTTTAACTCCTCCGCCCTCATATCCTTTGTTTTGCAGGTCATCCACCATTGTGGAGAACTCCATCCCATGGGGAACCTAAGTTCTCATTGAACTTGTTCCATGTGCCATTAGTCCCTTTCGCACCCCAAGATATCCACACTACATTGAAACCCTTAGCCCCTTGAATTCTCTTTGTTGTGGGTCCAAACTTAGTACGGGGAAGCTATGACCTTCGGGTACTGATTCCATTTTTACTTGGTTCCTCTGCATGAGTTTCCATCCGATGTCTCCGTGCTTGAAATGCACTAGACACATAGCCAAATTTTCTTCTTTGCGGCCCGAGAAGGGATGCAGGGAACTTAGAGCCACGAGGAAGTGCTCCATGAGTTCCCTAAAGACCTGATCCTTCCAAATTGAAATATTTTCTTTGTTTTTTCCCTAAGACCCATACGGGGAACCTAGTGCCCCGGGGAACCAATTCCATCCACACACCAAAAGTCTGCAATACACTACATAACCTCATTTTTCCATTTTTTCTCAAAATTTGGAAGTTCTTGACCAAGTATGGAATTGAGGAGTTAGGAAAAAAGGTGAGAAGTGTGCCAAAAACATGAAAATACCTGATTTTTCAAATTCATCACCTAGATCCCATAAAACTTCCCAAGTCCAAAATTTGCAAGTTAGCCAATTTGTTTAGGGGGAAAATTGGATAATAGTAAATTATGAGGAAGATGATTATTGTGAATTTTTGACAAGATATAAAAAGAGGGCTCTTGAGGAGGAATAATGAAAATAAAAGAGTGTAAAAGTGCCTCCTATTTGAGATAAAAATGCCAAACATTTCTCATGCAGATCCTAAAGAGAAAGAAGCTCATAAAATCCCAAATGTAAGAAGTGTATTTATACCACATATTTCTAAATCCACAGATCCATAATATTCTCTTTCTAGGGCTCAATCAAATAATATTATAGCTTCTTTAAATATTGTTTAATGTATGAATAAAATAAATGTTAATATTTCATTATGGGATGCTTTAAAACTTCCAAGATAGAAGGATATTCTTTCTAAGGAGCTTGCTAGTTTACAGCTGTCATCAAAATCATTTGAAAATGAACCAAGTAAGGTTGACATGGTTTTTACAACTATAAAACAAGAAATAATGAAAGAGGTAAATTGGATGGTACAAAAGCTACTGAATGGTACAAATATCAAAAATCCACCTCCTTTCTACCTTTCACTCATCATTGGAGATCACTTGGTCCACAATTGCATGGTAGATAGTGGAACAAGTAGCACTGTCATGCCAAAGGCTATAACAGATAAGTTGGCCTAGTTTAAGAGAAAATACAAAAGCATATTGCATCTTGATGGGACAACAACGAACACGGTTGGTTTAATCAAGGATTTATAGGTAACTTTACATGTTTGTCCTAATGTAACAATTTTACAAGATGTAATAGTTATACATTTACCTCCCTAGTTTGCAATTTTCCTGTTAAGAGACTTCACAACAAATCTGGGAGGGTATTACCTCTCTTTAGATTGGTCTTACCTTTTCTTCACCATGAGGTATGGTACAAAAGTTAATTTTAATTCAGAACCATTGGCAAGATTCCATGTTGAGACTCATATCTCAAATTCTTCTCCAATTATGCTATAATTGATCAAAAATATTTTGATAGCAATGTTGAAATTTCCTCTTTATATGGTGTTTTCAAACTTGTTCATGGATGAGAAGACGTAAGAAGACTATGATCATGATCTTTATAACGAAATAGAGGGAAAACTACTTGGAATATATTATTATCATGAATAAGGCATCTCAATAGCCTCGCTGTCCAAAACAGAAAATATTTGAAGAAGGAATGTGGAAGCTCTATTTTGATGGAGAAAAGAAAAAAAGGAGCAGAAGCTAGTATAGTGTTGATTTCTCCATTAAAATAGAGGTCTCAAGTTAATTTCCTTACCACCGAAGGGGTTGATGATGATGAAGATAATTATGATGAAGTAGTGACAGATATGAACAACGAATCATATGTTGTTATGACCAGAGAACAGATGAACAAAAAGAAGGAGGTGACCTAGCCTATAAAGAAATCCAAAGAGGTTCTGATCACTATTCCAATTATTTCTAAAAGAGGAGCCCTATCCCTACCCCTTCCACCCAAAAGGGGAATAACCCTTCTACTTCTTCATCTTTTGCACCTAAAGATAATATAACTTCAACCTTTGTGTCCAAAACAACCTCAACCACCAAAAATGATAAGCCTAAGGCTTCCACCTCTTCTAGTGTAGATGCCCCATCTACCTCTGGATATTTTGACATAATTGATCACATCAAGAAAACCAAGATTCAAATTTCTGAAGTTGAATTCTATCAAACTCACCCTGATGCCTTTGCCCAGGTAGTCAAGTTTGTCAAATCCAAACCTAACTCATCATCTACTACTTCCAAAGGCCTATTTCCTACTCCCACCTCATCACCCAGCAAAAATTTGATGGCCACAACACCTTCTACAACTAAGAAGATTGAGCCCTTCTATGTCACACTACTTATAGTTGGCCATAGGCTTAGTAATTGTGTTATTGATTTAGGAGCATCAGACAATGTGATGCCTACTAAATTTTCCCATGCTTTAGGCTTGAATTTGAAACACATGTTCGGTTCATGCTATTTTATGAATTTAAGAGGTGTCATTGATAGGAAGGATCAAAATATGCACAAGTAGCCTTTGTTGATTTCCCAGAGAAAAGGGTCAAAGCTACTATTTTAGTAGTAGATATTCCTCCATCCTATGGTATGTTCTTAGTAGAAATTTTTCAAAGAAGTGGGAGGAGAAATTCAAATGGATTGGTCACACACTCTCATCCCGTTAATGGGAAGATGAAGAAGTTGTTACTTGAAAGAAAACCTAGTATATTGTAGAAAAAAGATGACCCTAAAGCACAAATTCTCTACGAAGACATTGGTCATGGTAATTACATGATCATGTCAAAAGATGAGATGAAGGCTCCCATGGGGTGTGATAGATGATCCTAACGGTGTTTGGATTCTTGAATTTGATGGTAGTTTCTCTTCAGCTGGTTCTGAGAGCAGCGTAGTTTTGTTTTCTCTTGAGAAGAAGTCTTACCCTTTCTCTTATAAGCTGCAATTTGAAAATACAAATAATACAATGGAATATGAAGCTCTTCTTTTAGGTTTGGAAATGGAAAGAGAAATGGGAATTAAGAACCTTTGTGCACGAGGAGATGTAAAACTCATCGTTAAACAAGTCAGAGGGGGTTTTTAGGTAAAAATAAAAGGCTAAAGCATTACAAAAATCTTGTATGGGATTCAATTGAATTATTGGATGCCTTTTCTATTGAAGTCATACCTAGAGAAAAAGAACACTAGGGCTTTGATGCCTTAGTTGTATCAGGGTCCTTGTTGATCCCTCATCCTGACTTTTCCCAAGAAAAATTTACAATTGAGATGATACATGCCAAGTGTGTTGGATAATGTCAACAATTGGTAGGTATTTAATGATGATCAACACTTTCTCTCTTTTCTTGAGCTTAAAGAAAATTTTAGTCAATTGTATTTTGAAGGAAGTGAGGCTGATCTCCTCATGAGTCTATACCATCCTCCGTACCTAAAGAAGGAGTTCGAAGAAGAATTTGATAAGGATGGTTGCATAAGACTGAAAGGTAACAAGATACCTAGAGGAATGGTTAGCTAGAGGATTTGTTTGACAAACATGACAGGTATATCAAGTCAAAGGTATCACATGGAGCTCATCAATCAACAGAGCATGAGAAAGTTAACATTGGAAGTGAAGAAGAGCCTAAGCTTGTTAATATTGGTAAATGTTGCACTCGAGAAGAAAAGAATAAAATGATTAAATTGTTAAAAAATATGTTGATGTGTTGGCTTATTCATATGATGATTTAAAATCCTTCAAACCAAGGGAAATGCAACACTACATTCCTCTAAAGCCAAGAATTAAGCCTTTCGAAAAAAGCAAAGGTGGCACTATCCAAAATTGTAGATACCATTCACTAGGAGATTTAGAAGTTGTTGAATGCAAGGATAATTTTCCCTATTCATCATTTGTCCTGGATAGCCAACATTATTCCTATAAGGAAGAAGAGTAGAGAGATCCGTATTTGTGTGGATTTTCAAAACTTAAACCAGGATTCCTCAAGGATAACTACCCACTCCCCATGATGGATCAAATCTTACAAGTTATCACTGGCTCAAAGATGTTATCTATGTTGGATGGTTTCTCGGGTATAATCAAATTGAAGTAGATGTCCCGGATCAACACAAGACAACTTTCACAACTCCCTGGGGTACTTTTGCATATAGAAGGATGCCATTTGGTCTCATCAATGTTGGTGCCACTTTTCAGAGGGAAATGGATTTGGATTTTGGTGATTTAAAGGGAAAGTGCATTGTAATATATCTTGATGACTTGATTGTTTTCTCCAAGAAGAGGGAGGATCATTTCCAACATCTTGAGGTTGTTCTCCATAAGTGCAGGAAGCATGGGATATCCCTAAATCCAAATAATTCATCTTTGGTGTTACAGGGAAAATTTCTTGGACATATTTATTTCCAAAGAAGGGACCAAGATAGACCCAGAGAGAGTCCAAGCTATTCAAAAGATTCCCCTCCCCAAGAAAAAAAGGTGTGCACTCTTTCTTTGGAAAAATAAATTTTCTAAGGAGATTTATCCTTGATTTTGTAGAATTAACTATGAGTATAGCCCAGATGATGAAAGGAAAACAATCCTTTTTTTGGACACTAGAAGGGAAGGAATCCTTTGAAAATATCAAGAAAGCAATTTCCAGAACACCATTCTTTCTTGTCCATAACTTTGAAAAGGATTTCATAATCTATTGCTATGCCACTGAGAATACCTTGGCAGCCATTCTGACATAGAAGAATCCTGAAGGATGTGAGCTTCCCATTTCTTTCATGAGTTATGTTTTGAAATATCATGAATTAAAGTATACACAAATGGAGAAGCATGCTTTTTCTGTAGTTAAGGTAGTCAAGCAATTCCACTTCTATATCCTTAATTCTCACTCCATTGTCTTTGTACCTGATACAACTATTAAATCAATTCTCACACAACAAGAGTTTGGGACTAAAAGAGGAAATTGGGTGGAAAAGTGCAAGAGTATGATTTGGATATCAAGCCCACCAAATTGGTCCGAGGCAAGGGTCTCTGTGAATTGATTGCTAAAAGTGCCAAAGGTGACTCACCCAAAGAAGATGCTCATATTCCCACTGTCCTTTTCCTCAGCTCAACTGATGAATGGTATGTGACATTGCTCATTTTATGACATATGGAGAATGTCCATCCCATCTGAATGCTAAGGAAAGAGAGATATTAAGCTAAGATCTGCACAATATGTGCTCTGGGACAATTCCTTATTCAAAAGAGGGATTGATGGAAGATTTCTTAGGTGTGTGGATAAAGAACAACAAAGAGGTTACTCAAGCATTTCATGATCAAGCTTGTGGAGGAATTTTTCATCTCGGTGACTGCTCATAAAATTCTTTGTGTAGGCTATTACTAGCCAACATTGTTCAGGATGCAACTAAGTGGGTAAGAAAGTGTGAATCTTGTCAAACCTTTGTGGGAAGACCCAAGCTAGCTACCTTACCCCTCAAGCTAGTAGTAATTGAAGATCCCTTTCAACAATGGGGGGTTAGATTTTGTAGGAACCCTCAATCCTAACTCAAGTGCTAGGAATACTCATGTTTTGACTACTACTGACTACTTCACAAAGTGGGTAGAAGCTATTCCAGTTAAAAGTACAACTTCTGAAGTAGTATGTAATTTTATCAAGGAAAATATCTTGATCAATTTGGGGTTCCAAAAAAATTATCACCGATAATGCCTCCAATTTCTCATCATATGAATTGATGGATTTTTTCTATGGATATGGGATTTCTCTGCACATTCCTCCAACTACTATCCTCAGGAAATGGACAGAAGAATCAAAAAACAAAAATTTGGTGACTATTATTCGAAATCTTGTGAATGAATCCCAAAGGAATTGGCATAAAAATATCTATGATGCTCTTTGGGAAGATAAATCACACCTAAAAGAGCAATTGGGATGTCTCTTTCCAGGTGGTGTATGGAACAAAATATTAGCTACCAGTGATAATGGAACTGCCAGCCTTGCACAATTAATGAAAGCTATTAAGGATTCAAATTTCACTAGTGCCTTAGAGAAAAGAATCATGTACTACAGCAAAGTTGGATGAGGACATGTTCCAAGTGGTGGAAAAAATTACTACACATCAGAAAAAGGTGAAACAACTATTTGATAAGAAATCCAGATCTAGGGACTTCCAAGTTGGAGACATTGTCCTACTCTAGGGACAAGAGGCGAGAACCTCGAGGAAGTCATGGTAAGTTCGATTCTCTCTGGTTGGGTCCTTTCAAAATTAGACACTTTTCTAGTGAAAATTATTTTATTTGAGCTATATGGATGGAACCTCTCTTCCATTACCATATAGTGGTAATATTTGAAGTTGTTTTAGTCCTAGGTGACTAGGCAGTCCTTTATAGTCTTGTATAGTCTTTATTTTTGGTCTTGCTTTGTGGTTCCTTATTTCTTGTGTGTGTGTGTGTTTCTGTATTTCCTTGTTCATGACTCTATTTCCCAATGAATTTTCACTTTCTTTGAAACCAGAGATTCTAGGGTCCTTTTGTCTTGCCTTTCCCTCTTTCTTTTGTCAAGATAGTTCATCCCCAAAAAGAGCCGCTGTTGTCACCTTCCCAAAAATATGTGTATTTTTCCTTATTTTTCAAAAAATTGGTAAATGTTTCTTACATCTTTGTTTTCCTTTGTGAAGGTCCAGAGAGGAAATGGAGTTGTTTTCAATAGTTAGTTATTTCTTAAATTTTGAATTTTGGGAAATTTTCCTTTGTTTTGTGGGTATTTTGGGTTTTGGTGTTCCATTATGTCCCATGTTCCTCGGCTCCTTCACCCTTGATTCCCTCATTTCCCAAATTGAACTACCTTTCCTTTGTGTTGACGGTGTACTTTTGTTGAATGAACTCATGTCCTAATGTCCCATGGACCTTCATTCCCTGTTGAGTTTCCGATTTCAAATTCACTATCCGATGCTTTTACAAATTTTTAGTTTTGGTGAACATTTTCCTTATGTCCCATTGTTAATAGTCCCACTTCTCAACCTTTTTTCCTCTCGATTTACCCATTTTTTCCACGTTCATTCACGTGGTTTTGGCTTCCCATGTCCCAAATGTCCCAGGCTCCTTCCAGTTGTACCCCCAAACCCACATTTTCCGCATCATACACAAACCTCCTTTGTGGTTATTTCATTTTCACGTCCTCAAGTGTCCCTAGGTGTCCACTGGGCCGTTGTGCTCAATTTTCCGCCATATCCACATATACCACAAGGTCGCATTTACCATGTGTCCAAAATATCCCATTCCCTACAATGCATTAATTTTTGCATTCAATGCACCCTACCACCTACTCAAAATGGAATGTGTATAAATACCTAGGGAAATTGGTTGTTTCTACCATACTTCCCACATTAGCTGTTATTTCCCACCTTCCGTTCACCCTCTCCACTGTTTGTAGCCATGGCAAGAGCATTTTCTAGTCTTTTTCAAAATTTCCAAGTGCATCTTTTCCAAAGCAGAGGTTGTGATTTCATTTGAAAGAAAATTTTCCAGGGTTCAAGAAAGTTCATTACAGGAATTTTTTGCCATTTCCACACAAGCTCGCTGACTGTATTTCTCTTTGGTCAGTTGTTCAAAATTCATGCTCACTATGAAGATTCATTATAAAGGGCACAAACATCTTTCTTCTTTAGAAACAACCATACTTGAGATAGAGATAGTGACGCCCAACACCTTGATCTTGATGATTTTTAGGCATGGAATTGATTGCAAACCCAATCCTACTCCTATTTCTCACTTAATCAAAGAAAGTGGTATAGCTCATGTGGGGGGTTTTCCTATTTTTTGTTCAATGTGTTGACATTGTGTTAGCTTGTGGCTCTTATTCAAACCAGAGACACAAAAGATGTCATTGATCCTCATGGAGGGTGATTTCTTGGTTAGATGCTAGTTGTATTAGTGTTTCCCTCAAAATCCTAGTGGTGGAAGATTCAAATACTCTCACCAAATCTCAAGCCCAACTTTTGTTTGATCAGAAAGTGAACAATACAAGAGCAGGGTGGCCAAGTCATGGTTTAAAAACCCAAAGAAAGGAGCCTCAAGACTACCAAAACCATGTATAGAATTGATTTCAAGGAGGAGTTGTCATATATGTCATTACCCTTCTTGCTAGAATAATGGGGCTACCCTCAACTAATGAGTTCCACTTTTGGATGTGCCCTTATATCAACATCATATGTGAAGGAAAACAAATCCTAAATTGGGGAGAGATAATTTGTGATAGTCTCACTGAACAACTTGCCAATGTTCAAAGGACTAAAACTTTCTATATGACTTCTTATTTGATGTACACTATTGCAGCATACAGGGAGTGGTTGGGGATTTCTCTCTGATGAAGAAAAAAATATGCTCCTATATATGAGTATTGCCCACAGTTAACATTGAAGATTAGTAATCATCATTTTAGAAGGGTGAATGATGCCTTCACCATGTATATTGTCATAGGTTTTAGAGGGAAACACAACTCAGAAGATTCTCAAGGAGGCCAAACAATTGATTAATGTCTATGGGAGCTATTTCATTCAATTCAAAAATTTTCTTACATACGGTTAGCTGGATTTGAGGGAACACCCCTCAAAACTCCCAATGTATTGTAGTGATAAAATGGCTCTAGTTGAAGTCTGAGGCAAGTTTGATAAGCTTCACATAACTTGTAGAGACAAGAAGATTGCAGGCATTCAATTTCCAATCACATTGGGAAACTACACCTGTAAGACTGCTTTGGATGCCCAAAATGTTGACAGACAATTTCCCCCACTTTTCATTCATTTTTCAAGCCAAGGACCTGCTTTGATATTAAGGGATTTATTGCTAATAATTTTAGAATGGGTTTTCATCATCTTCTGATAGTGAAGATTATTGGGACTATTTGTTCTGATGATTATGAAGCCAAAAGAAGGTATTATGGCATATTATCTCTTTAACAAATCAAGGACTTTGAAGTGTACAAGGTACCGATGGAACTACAAGATGATGGTCAAGATCTACAGTCTCTTGAATATGAAATGTCTATCAGGCATACTCCTATTGAAACCATTGATTGGTTTATTAAGGAAAAGGATGACTTGAAAGAACTTATAAACCATTTTTGGTGAGGACCAAACTTTGGTTTGATAGAAAAATGAAAATGTTCAGAGCAAGTAAGTCAAGGTCTTCCTCTCAAGAAGCCTCCACTCCTCAAAAGGAGATTCCCATGGAAACCCCTGAGGCACATGCACAATTGGTCCCCTCTCCACTTGAATCTTCAACTTTGGTATATATGAAGAAAGGGAAGGCTAAGAAAGATGAAAAGGTAGAGGAGGTAATTCAAGGAGAAAGTGAACAATTGTCTTCTTTGAAACAATTGGAAGTAGTACCTGAAATTGAACCAGTTATAGATCTCTGTAATGATGATGGTGATGAGAAAGAAATGAGAACATGAGGAAAGTAATCTTGAAGGAGGTAGTATAGAAAAAGAAGAGGAAGAAGATGATAAAAAAAAGGATCATACTTGAAGCAGAAGCAATGGTTATCCTAGAGATCTACCAAAGAAATTCCTAACAAGGAGTGCCTACCCCAAATTTGGGACATCTATTTTGGAAGTATCTATTGTACAAAATTTAAGTGCAATGGGCACACTTGCACTTGGGTCTCTTTCTCCCTCTATTTCTAGTTCTTCTTTTTCTTGGGTGCAACCATTGGTGGAGAGTAAGAAAATAAAATTTACATCTCATATTGTTGCTCCAAATTTGATGTTGTGGCAACCCTTCTAGGTACTACTCCTTCCTCATCCACAAAGAAGGCTAAAATCACATCCAAGTTAGTATCTGATTCTCAAGGTCAAAAATTTATGGAGATTGCTAAACCTAAGATTGACAAGGATGAAAGAGATCTTTCTGTGAGTGATTTGGAATTAACAAGAATTCCCCTAGGAGAATCTACACCTAAGAGTGAAGTGCACAATTTGAAGGAGACAATGTCAAAGGTAATTGAAAGGGTTGAGAAAGGAAAGCAAACACAAGATCAGCTTGGAGGAATAAAACCAAATCCTTTCAAATTTCATCTCGGTCCCTATTAGTAGAAGACAAGGTACTTGATCCAACTCCACTAGCCTCAATTCCCACCACTTTTGTTCTAACTAATGATGAAGTTCAAGCTATCAAAGACATCCATAAGCATGTTACTTATGGGAAGGAAATGGAAGCCTTGGTTGATGATATGATAGTCACAAGATTAAAATTCATCAAAGAAGCATACAAGTCATATGATAAAGTCATGTGATACAATTAAATTTACTACTACAACACTCAGTGGTTTAGATAGAGAATTGAAATTATGGAGTGAATGCATTCAAGATCTCTAGTTGATGAGTGACACAGATGTGCAAGTTATTTTGGAAAATAAAGTATTTGATGATGCAAAGTTTAATTTGTCTAAGTAGTGGGTCTTCAACATTGATTGGAAAATAAAATTCCTTGAGGAAGCCATTGGTGAACTCAGGAATATGTTTAAAAAGATAGATTTTAAATCATGTGTTGTATCTTCCTTTCAAGATATTCACTGCCAAATCTTCAAAGAAAATTCAAGGGATAAATTCACAATCCAAGATATCAAGTCCCAGTTCAGAACATTTGTTAAAGAATATTTGTTTAAACAAGACTATGTCTAAGGATAAAATGAGGGAAATATGTACACTTCAAGCAACCATCACTGAGGCCAATAAGGAGTTTCTAGAGAATGTAGAATTTGAGAAAGAAATGGAGAAATGCCTAGGCAACTGGACTCATGCAATTACTAAATACCACCATCCCTTGAGGCATGGACATCATGAGGCATTGAAGAGATTCAGAAATCAAGTACTCAAGGTGAAGAGTGTCACAATCACTCCTTCAAGTGTCCCAACTCCTAGTTCTTAATATTTTAATCAAACTATATCTAATTAAGGTGGCTATTTTCTTTCTAGTCATATAATATGGAAGTAAAAGACAATTTGATGTTATAATGCTTAATTAGATATTAATCCTTTGATTAAAAGAAAGGAAACTAAAAGACTCTTTTGTAACCACCCATGAGGCTATTTAGGAGATTTTTCTTGTCATTTGAAGGGGGTTGGATTTTGATGTCTTGATGTAAAAAAGTATTGAATTGGTAATCAATACAAAAGAAGTTCTATCTTTTCTTGTGTTCTATCTATTTCTTCTTTCTACCTAATCCATGTGAATATATTATATATATATATATATCTTGAATAGAAATTTGTGTCCTTTAGTTGATGTTGTGCTTAGAACTTTGTGTCTATTACATATATGTCATGTATTCAATGTATATATTCTATTCTTCTTACATCTGTCACTCTGCATTATGCATGCATAAGTAGGATATCATTCTCTAAAGCAACCTATATGTCTTTGTACAAAGTGTTTTTTTCTTCATTTTCTAAATAATATTAATTCTTCTACTTTCTTCTTTTAAGGTATATATTGAAAATTTATATGAGATGAAGACATCTAAAGCATCAAAATCCTCATTGAAATATTGATAGTTTATACATTTGTAAATAAGTAGATCCTGGCTATGGCTCTTAATCATTACCATATGGCTATGGCTTCATATTATAATAATCACTTGTTGAGTCTTTCTCCAAAGTCTCAAAGATGCCGCTCCCAATGGTACACACATCTTCCCTTTGGATTTTCTTCATAATTTCATAGTTAACAATGGCCCTAGAGTTAATATGATCATTTACCTACTCTACATAAGGGAAAAAAGAACCTATCATTGATTACATTCTATGTTTTAATGCTTGCATGCACCAATTAGTTTTTCATCCTATTGACCTAGAGAAGAAATTCATCTTCTGTTGCGGTTTGATTCCTACCTTGAAACAATGATTGTAATATGATGCATGATAATCATTCATGATTTTACGCTATAAGGTCATTGACTTAGAACAAGATCTCCTTGTTGCACATGTTATAGATCCTCCTCCTATTACTACTACTGTTATATCATATAGTTCTTCTCCACTCCCATATGTTGAGTGTCCTACATGGTCTCCATATCCTCCACCTCGTAAACATGTTCCATCTAATCCATCACATAAGAATCTGCCATCTCCTACGCCATGTCAGATACACCTCAAAATTGTACACTTGCTTCACAAGAACCAATAAATTTCTCTCATCACACTAGATGATCATGATGTGTTACGTGTATTTCTTAATAGATGCTTGATTCACCTCCCTTGTAACCAGCACCATCTACCCCATTGCTTGCAATGTTGGCATGATAGACCTTACTATAACTATCGCCGTATTAATGGCCATAGGTACAATGAATGTTATGCCTTACATGATCGATTGAAAAAATTATAAGACAAGGGCATCATTTCTTTTGGTTCTGGCTCACGTGAGTTGTCTATATCTCCTCTCCCTCATATTGTTAATCTAGTTGGGTTATCTCCTTCTTATAGTTCTAAGGTCATTGTTCATCCACCACCACAGGTTGTTAATCATACATGCTCTCCATCACATCCATCCATTGGTGAACCGTCCCATCCGACGCGTCATGCTATCACTACACATTGGCTTATACAACCCTTAAAATTTGTGCTTCCAACCAATGCTTCACCCATCATTGGCGCTGCTCCACATGACATTCATTTTGGATCCTACACTCATGCTTCTTCCATTCCACATGCTTCCACCACTTCACGTCATCTTGGTCTTTGGTAGGTGTCTTCTATCACCTTATCCTCCGATGATGCACTCATATTATTATGTTTCATAAATGAATTTTGAGGGATCTATTACAATAAAAACCTCTCTTCATGCACTTTATTGATTCATTCAGCTGCACATTATCGAATCATTTCCCGATGATGCACTATTGCTTTATGGTTCATTATTGACCGCTGAGGGGTCTTATCTAAATGAACCTCATCATCTATAAATTGGGGGAATTGCTAATCTACCCCCTCTATCCTCATCATACTAACATAAAATCATCTTCTACTCGTACACATTATTCATTTTTAATCACAAATTTATTCATACAATTCAACTTTGCACAATCACATTACATACATCATCTATCATCATACATGCTATATCATCATCACATTATTCCACATCAACATTTACCCATTACAAATAAATTTAACAAATGAAACCAATAGTCAAAACATCATGCATCATATATAAGTAACATAAATCGAATAAATCATACATCATCATCACAACAATATACATCGAATACACTCGATCATATGACAATGTACCCACACACACACACACACATATCATTTACAATCATAGTTACAAAACATCTCATCACTAGGGGGAAAATCCCCTACATCAATACATTGATACAACTCATATCTCATCATCGTTATCACTCTCTAGAATCACAACACCCTAGAACTAAAATCCTCTCCACTAACTCGAACTAATGATCACGTCCTCTATATCTCTCTACTTTCCTATGTAATAGTGTGTTCTCCATATAATGATCTCAAAGTGATTCTACAACTCCAAAAATTGTGTGAATACATCCTGAGCTAGAGGACCTCCACCAACAACCTCTCTAGGTCACTGTGTCTCCTCTCATGCCTCATCTTTCTCGCTCAATATAATCAGTACATGTCACTCACTTTGCTGCTATTGAAACTAGCTCAAATAAATGGGCATGCTCTCCTCGCAATATCATCTACATGCTTTATCAAGCTTCCACCCGCAAGTATGTTCCGTGGGCATATTCCATCAATGTGTGGATGTATATATCCATAATCAATAACCAATATATATATATATATATATATATATATACATGTGTTAGATAATAATAACAATTCAAAACCATGTCACAAATCACACAATAATACCATACAAATACTTATGCTATGCTATCACTACTACCACACTATCAAGGCCATGTTCTTACCCCTCTTCTCCTTCCCCGGGTAGTAACTCTACCGCATCCACTAATATTGGATACAAAACACCCACCGATGTGACACCCACCATGTACGGTAGGCATTTGTACACCCCGCGTCATCACCATCTATTGATGTAATCACCGCATCTACCTTGTCGGCCTTTGAGGTACTAGATTCTCTCCCATGGGCCTTGGTCTAGCTCCCCCATCCTCGGTGCCCTAATAGATCTAAACCATATATATGGATCTGGGGGCACATCCTGGGCCATAAAAACTATCGTGAAACCCGCTCAACTTGAAATAATCGATCACACTTGGAAACTGATCCTCTAACCACATCATCCATCATATGCATCGTAGCTCTACAACATCCTCTGGCCATCCTCCATAGTATCAATATGGCCTCCATGCTAAGGCCTATGGCCCTCTATAATTTATCATCACTTTATATGCATTAGTATCTATCCTCCTTTCGTGTACACCTACCCTTCTCCCAACGAAATACGTCTGGATTTTCCCAATCTCCATGAGCCCCACCAACTGGCCTTAATATTGCAATATGCTCATAGGCCCGTACATGCAAAAATGTCATAGCTCCAATTCCACCACCATGATCCTCCTGTGTAAATCTATATACATCCCTGTAAAGGTGGGCCAACACACATTGTTCCCAAGCATACCTAGTGCTCTCCTCATCTATCCAAAGGCAGATATCATGCATCTTATATAATATGCCTATGCCACCACACTTTACTATAATCGGTGATGTTATCACCATGAAAATAAACTTCTACAATTGTGGAACCCCTGATCTCAAAATAATATCGAGACTAATATGGGCCTCGACAGGAACTCAAGTCCCCATGAAATACCACTTAATGTCCTTCATTTGTCTCTACATATCATCCACTGCTATAACATGTACCCTCTTGACAATAATAGGTAATCATAGTATGTGATACACATGCTCTAGTGTAATTTTCATCTCACTCATAGGTAAGGAAAAGGTGTAAGTATCCGCACACCATCTCTAGCACAACACTGTAAGCATAGGCATATTATGGGGCACATCCCCCATCCTTGCTATGTGTCGCAGGCCGACACAATCCAACACATCCCACTCATCGTCGACAACCCAAGTCCAAACAATGTACTCAAGTGGTGTCCACCTTGAAACTCTCTCGAATGGATATCACTCTGCACACCACAAACAAACAATAAACAATGCCTTAGAACATCATACATATACAAACATAATCATCCACAACATCAACACACATCAATTTCTACATCTAAAACACTCTAGGCTCAACCTCATACTTTCTAGACATGGGCACTTAGGCATAGAATTAGGGTGCCCTAGAGTAGGACACCAGTGCCCAAGTCTGAGTGCTCTTATACCAAAGGTCATTAACGCCTTAAATTTTTTTGTCCAAGTCTAAAATGCTAAGAAATTTAAAAACAATTTTTTTGAAAAAATCATCAAAAAATGACTACAATCAACACATTTTTTGAAAATAATCACGCTTACCAACTCCGCCATCGTACGTGATGACGCTATGACTATCACTACCATCTCAAATCAATTTGGTCACACTACTCTAACTTATGGCATCCTCACATAATAAGAAGTCACTATTGTACTCATATAAAAGACAAATGAGTTTCCTATTCACTTTATCACACTATTATTTATAGTAACTTTTCATTATTCACTTTAGTATAGTCATTCTTCACACTCATTTTCTCTACTAATACACACTGCACAATTTATCACATATCTTAAGTGTTCTCAATCCAATTTCTATCCCATTTGCGGCATTCTATTAACAATTTTGCCTACTATCGTATCATACACTTTACACACACAACATTTATCCTTGAAATCGGTTTCTACTCATTATACACACACTTGGGTGATATCTCACATACATTATCCATTACATCATTATGCACTTACTTTTCGCTCAATGTAAGGTCTACTCATCACTTCATCTTTCGCTGAAAGGGGCCATACAATTGAGGTCATCCTATGATTCCCATCACACCATTACGTCATCAAGATACATTCATAATTCATCATTATCAAAAAAATTTCCATACAACTTGCAACATTTCCCATCACTTTCCAGTTATTCCTCCTAATGACCTAACCTAGGGGAAACAATCATAAAATATATCTATGAGTAACCTATTAATCAATCACATACAATTCAATATCTACAATAATCAAAATCACATCAACCAATCAACATGAACACAACACATTTATCCTCCCAGATGACATAACTTGGGAGTTATATCACCACTTTTCCAGATGACCTAACTTGGGAAGTTATTCTACATTTCATGATTGCTTCCAGATGACCTAACATGGAAGCCACCACATACACATTTCAGTGTCACCCTTGGAGTGGGGGAAATGAGAGGTCATTTCCTTTCCTATAATACTACTATATGGGTAAACACATTTGATTTAAAAATATGCATCCAAAAATCACCAAAAATTTGATCTGTGTCCATCTGTAGTGGCTAGATATTTTGAGGATGTAGTTAAAGGTTGGAGAGACACTAGATTTCTCTCCCTACACTCTTCCTCTAGAGGAATGATGCTTAAATCCAAAGTTTCTCATACACATGTGCAACCGGATTGGGAACTGATCACTCCCTTCCCAACACATATCCATCAATGAAAAAATTTAAATCTACAATCATTCAACATCACAATCACCAATATCATTTAACACTCCTCTTAAAGGTATCACGTCTTTCATTGCACCACATGGGTTGACATGTTGATCCATGGTTCATCACGCTATATGTTCTTACTTGATAGACACTTCAACTACACTCTTCGTGTACTTCAACGATATGGGATTCTGTATAATTTTCGTATACATCTCTATCTACTTTATGTTACTGAGATTTCACTCACCTACATAAAGTGGGGGCAAATATAGACACAAAATAATGCACTTAACAATATTATTATACTACTAAGTATGATGTTTTATATATGGATCGTGCATAAGAAAAGTATTCACTGATGACCTATCCCATTGTCCATCTGTTGGGATTATTGGTCTTCATTATTTTTTGTCTTGCACATTCATCACTCATGCACATAGTTCTGGTCAAGTATGAGGGATCCCTATTTGTCGGTTATCACTCATTTTTCATCAACTGTCTTTGGAAAATAGTACCTAGGGCTGGATGAGAGCGCCAAGCACTCCTGTCCATCCTAGGTGCCCTTATCCTCTTTGTGTTTGATCTTATTTTTGAAATTTGAGGTCTGTCTTTTTTATTTTCCCTCCCATCTCCCGAGGTAATAGTTGGCATGTTGGGTCATTAGAGTTGAAATTCAAACAAGATATCCCTATATAAACATAACATATATACCATTATATGGGCAAACTATTCTTATCAAGGGATAACTATCTGCATAGAGCAAGGGACTGCATTTGGGCTATTACTCTACATACATAGTGCATAGGAAGGGGAATTCATTCTATTCCATCCAACATTTACATTTTTATCTAGTTATTGCCCCTATCTTGGCATCATTGGTGCAAGAGCGACATAAGAGCACGATTTCACACACCACTACACAAAACTACATTGGATCTGAGATGTAGTGCAATGCTCAACTATAAGACCACCATTTTGGCATTCGAGGATAGTTCAACCCCTTCATTTGCATCTTTATTTTTTAGGGTTTGATGCTTTGTGTGGGGTTTTGTAGGTGATTCTTCATTGCATGTTTACGATGACATCAATGAACAAAGTGTGACACTCATGTGACCAAAGGTGAATAATTACGAAGACCAAGTGACCATATCAAAATCATATTTCACCTTTTTCATAGAGCAGGGGCACCAAGATTACAAACTAGAGTGCCCAGGTGCCCCCATCCTTCTCTAGGAACCCCTGGTCTGGCTAGATCTACCCCCACTACAATTTTTTGAGGTTCGTTTTGACACTTTTTCCTCTATTCCATTATACTACTAAGTCCTAGATAATTGCAAGGTAAGTCAAATTCAGGTAAGTACCTTATACTTCTTATTTCCTTTCATTTATAAAATAAAATAAATTTTATAGCACTTATATTTCATTTATGACATTTTGTACATTTAGATTCATATATAAAATTCAGATTTTATTGAATCAACAGCCTATTCCTAGTCTAGGTGTCATGGTCCAACCATATTTAACAAATCTACAATTTTTTGAGTGATGTTGGGACAATATTCCATCTAATTTTATTAGTCTTCTAGTAGAGAACATTTTTGGATTGAGTGAATACCAGCTAAGTCACTCTTATCTCTATCTTGCATCTAGGGTTTATATTTTCCCTTTAGTTATTTACTTGTATTGTATCATTTATTTATTGTGTGTGACTATATAATTTAGATTTAATAATTTATATTTTGTTAAATATTTTGTGAACCCTTCTATAGTCAAACTCATTGCCCTAGGATCCCCATGGCTAAGAAAAGAACCCTCTTCTCCTGGGCAAGCTATGTAAAATGTTAGTGTGAACCCCATTCTTGATGATGAAGTTGAGGCTGAGCTTGATACTCTTTATCGTAACATTAAATTTTATGATGATATTAAAAGCTACTCCTTTCTCACAAAATTCACATTCCCACTAATGTTAATAACTATGGTCTTTTCCTAGTCTCACCTGACCAAAACTTCACTTAATGTTTTCCTTGTTATTCCATAGAAACTCATGCTATTGTAGATTTTTCTCCTTTTATTGATACACATGCTAATGTTATTATAGATCATGTGCTTGGTGACATGTTTACTTCTATAGATGCAAATAAATCTATTTCTAAAGATGCAAATGAACATGTACATGATGTTGTTTCTACTCATAGTCAAGATGAATCTCAAACTCTATCTCATGCTTCTTTTATTTCTAAAAATGTTTCTAATGATTGTAATAATACATCTCATACTAGTGACCACCTAGAAGAATTGATTTCTTGTGAAAATATTACTGAGGATGATATTGATTATGTTTCTGATCATGAGCATGTTAGTGAGGATGTTACTTCTCTCCAAACTGTTGAGTATGAATTTTCCACCCCATTATTCTACCTCCGAGATTTCTCCCAATATCATTCATGATGATTCTACTCCTTCCATTAGTCCACCTCTCATTGTGACTCATGAGTCTACCTCTAGTGTTCCTATAACACCTCTATGTTATTCACCCCCTTCCACATCTATTATCCCTTCACAAGTTCCTATGAACACTCATAATAACAAGCTTGAACTGCTCAATGTGCCTCTTCTTTCACCCACCATTCCATCACATGATATATTATCACTCATGCATGTTGTTGGACAGTTGCAATCTCAAGTCCAATCTCTCACTCTAGAAATAAAATCCTACTATGCTTCCATTGACAATAACTCTCTTCATGAAAATCCTATTCCAAAGAAAATTCACAATTCATATTTTCCTAATGATTTTATCATGCCTACCTTCTCTTGTTTTGATGGTTTTGGAAATCCTTATTTTCATCTTAAGCACTACCTTCTAAAGCAATGGACTTCTTACTCTAATGAATGATTATGTTTAAAATTTTGTTCATCATAGCCTTATAGATGATGCTCTTCAATGTTATACTCATTTTCCTTTTGAATCTATTAGTACATATTATGACATGGAAGATACTTTTCTTAGACGTTTTATTATTAACAATGGTCCTAGATTTACTTATGATCACTTGCCTAGTTTACATAAAAGAAAGAAATAACCTATTCTAGATCACATATTACATTTTAATTATTACACACATCAGTTATTATTTTAGCCTATTGATTTAGAAAAGAAATTTATCTTTTGTCATGGCTTGATTCCTGCATTTAAAGAACAATTACAATATGATACATGTGAATCATTTACATTTTTGTGCTATAGAGTTATTGATCTAGAAAAATATTTGATTTCTACACATGTTATAGATCCTCATTCTATTTCTTCTATTTCTTCATCATATAAGGCTTCTTCTCCCCTTCCATCTATTGAGTGTCCTCCTTGGTCTCCATCTCCACCACCTCATAAGCATGTCCCATCTCCTCTATCCCAAAAACATCCTCCATATCCTCCACCATGTCGATCTCCACCCAAGACCTCTTCCTCTCCTACTCATGAGCCATTGCATTTCTCACATGTTGTTAAGCCCCATGATGTTATGTGTACTTTTCTTGATAAACATCTAATCCACTTGCCATCTAATCAACATCATCTTCCTCATCACTTGTATCACTAGTGCAATCACCTTTATTGTAATTTTCACCGCATCAATGGCCATCAAGACAATGAATGTTGTGTTTTACATGATAAATTACAATAACTAGAAGATTGAGGTGTCATTTCCTTTTCTCTCACTCTCATGAGAAGTTTTTTTCTCCTATTCCACATAAACACACTTCCACTTCTATTCACTTGACTCCTCCACCTGTTGCTAAGGTTGTCATTCATCCATCATCTAAGGTTATTATCCATCCACATCCTACACCTAGCTCATCCATCACGACATCATATCATTCATCTTAAAATTCTACTTATTCTCATTGGCTACCTAATATGTCGACATGTGTGCTTCCTTCCACCACATCTCCCATAATCTAAACCATTGCATTAGACATTCAATTTTGCTCTTACACTTAGCCGTTATCACTTCACATGTTTCTACCATCCATCATAGGCCTCTATATTTATTATGTGATTCCTATGTGATCACCTCATTTCCCAATAACACACTCATGTTCTCGAGGTTCTTACATGACTATTGAGGGATATATTGAAAAATGTACCTACAAAGACTCACTCTTCACACTCTGCCCTTCATGCTCTATCTTTCTAGCATACACTATCAAACCATTTCCCGATGACATACTCTTGATATATAGTTAATTTTTTTATTGTCGAGGGGTCTTATATAAATGAACCTCATTTTTCCTACATTGGGGGCACCACTCTTCTTCCCCCTTCATCTTACACAAAAATACCTCCATCATTCTACATCTTTCTCTTATGCTTCATTCATTCTATCTTTATCAGATACATCTATTCCTATCTATCACATCCTATATATATCATCATTTATTTCACATCATCATCTATTTCATATCAACATAATAATTTATGAAATGAAAATAAAACATATCAAATCAACATATGAAAAACAATCATCACATCACAAATCAATCAACATCAACACAATGCAATATAATAATACCAATCATCCATCTCTATATAAATCAAAGAAAATCATAGTTTCAAAATACAATCATTAGGGAAAGCCCCATCCATAAATACAATAGTATACATCATGGATCATCCTCACTATCACTCTCTACAATTGCGAGAGCTCTAGAAATAGATGTTTTTCTTCTCAATCTATGCCGCTAGTCACGACACCTATATCTCTCAAGAAGACTATGTGCCAAAAAAATATTCATTGTCTATGATGCATATCAACCTTACAACTCCATGAATTTTGTAAAATACTATGAGCTAAGGCGTTTCCTCCTATAATGTCCCTTTCTCACTCCATTTCGCCGCACCTCATAGTGTTCACTCAATAGAACGCACACATGTAGCTTACGCTATCACCATTAGCTCAAACAAATTGGCATGTTTCCCAAAATAACATCTACTCTCTCTAATATCCCACCTCCCATGAGCACATCTCGGTGGTATATTGCACGTCGGGTTGTGGATTGATGTATCAAAATTAAAAAAAATATGTGTCGCTTACAACAATACAACCATGCCCTAGTTACTACACACATTTATCATATATACAACAACTAAATCACGAATCACACATAACAATAAAAAATATTTACGTTCTTCTTGTATAACTACTTCAACATCTCAATCAGGGAATGGACATGTCCCACTACTCCTTCTACTAGGTGGCTCACCCGCCGTGTCCATGACAATCGGAAATAACAACACCCACCTATGAGATTCCCACCAATTGATACATGCTTGGGTACTGTTAGTGTGAAATCACAGCACCCCCAAATGAGTTATAAGGTCTGATTTTCTAAGGTAGGGTCATTAGGTGTGATTTGCATAACATTGGATCATTCCCCAAGCTGGGACTTGCAAATGGGAATGATCCTCCAGAGAAGGTTGGTTCCTCTTCCTAATCTACCTACCATAAGCTATTCCAGTGTAGGCAAGCTAATCTAATCCTAATCTAACTTCCAAGGAGACAAGGAGAGAAAAAAACATGGAAAAAAAGAGCCTACACTAAAACGGTGATACACCAGAGAAGGAAAATTTTGATCATCTACCAAAACTGCCATGGAATAAGGAGAGGTGAGCAATGGAGAGGATGGACAAGTGCATCACAGACCAGAGATGGATTTCACATAAAAAATGTTCCAAAATCCATCAACACAACTCCTAGATTTGTAAATAAACATTCAAAACATACACAGATACTCTGTAAATGAAGAGAGGAAAGAAGATGCAATAAAAAATGAGCAAAGGATGGAAAAATGCATCACAAAAACACATTTTATTGCTTCATATGTTTGCATGCAGAACATCATTCATGAGCAAAGGAAAAAAATGTCATTTACAAAGCGTGGGAAGAGGTTCGAACTCCATTTTGACCCTGGGGAAGAAAAGAAGGGAGAGGCAGAGAAGAAGAATGAACAAAAACTAATTAACCTCTCGAAATGATGCCTCTGTTACAATATATAGAAGAATGGGAGAGAGAAGAAGGAAAGAATCAAATCCTACTCCAACCACTCTGAGATACGCATTGAATCCCATTTTGAAAGCTCAACCACCAAAATCAAATTCTTTCTACAAATTTTCTCACAATATGTCGCTTATGGTTCCCCAGTGGGTTGAATCAAATCAGATATGGTACTTTGAAAAGATTAGATTCTGTATTAATGGCCTGGAAGAATTTTCTTCATTTTTTACCTACCAGGGCCTGCAAAATATGATTTTTTATCCTTCCATGGTGTAGAGGATGTTGAGACACTTCCAACGGTGTCAAATTTGTTATATTTCGAGCCCTGAGTCGAAAGATATGCCCCTTTGAAGTTTGTATCGAATCCGTATACAAATGGACGGGAAAACTAGTTTGAAAAAATGGGACCCTTGTTTATATGGGACACGTGGCAGCCAGATTGGGGAAAAATTAGTTTTGCGGGCTCAGAACTTAACTTTTCTCCATTTTTGCAAGAATCCCAAAATCTAGAAAATTCCCGCCACCCAGCTACTCTGCTTGGACACGTGGCACCCTTTGGTTGGCTGGGAAGATGCACTCCAACTTTTCCTTTTTGGCCCCTTTGTCAAAAGGAAAATTTTCACTTTTTTCCTTGACTCCCCACCTTGGCTTTGACTCAGGTCTAAATGCTGAATTTTTCCCCTGGCGGAGTCATGCGACCTTTTTCAACTTTTACTCCCTTTTGAGGTAACAAGGGGCAAAAAATCAACTTTTTCCCCAACTGCCCGCTTTCCCCTGGGACACATGTCACTTTGGCACTCTCTTGAGAACCTTTTCTCCATTTAACCCTTGAAATAGCACCCTTAAGACACTTGGTAGCCTTCACCGCCTACTTATGCATTGACTATTCAACTAACTATGCCCCCTTGATAGTACACATGGAGGCACCGCACTTGCTTGCTTACAACTGACTCCAAAGTTTGCCTTTGGAGGAGTGCCAAGTTGACACTTGTCACCTCTGCGATGATCTCGTGGAGTTTTCAAATCGTATTTTTACTTTTGGAATTTGGGCTACGTGGTGAGTTTGCACTCATTTAGGTCTCCACCTTGGGACCAACTCTTGGAGATGCGCCACACTGACACTTGGAACTCTCCGCTTGCACATTAATACTTAGCCAATTTTGAGGCCCACCCTATCCGCCTTTGAATTTGTTTGACCATTTGACCCTCCTCTATTCTACCCTGGGACACGTGGAGATGTGGTGCTTGTTTGAGCCTCTCTATTTGGATCCATCTTTGGAGAAGCGCCATTTAGACATGTGGCTCTCTCCACCGTCTCCTCCATACTTAGTCGATTTTGGACCCTTTCTGAATTGTTTTGAGCCTCGAAAACTTCCAGACTTCACCATTTCTTCTGTTTCTTGCATCTGGCCTCTTTAAAATTGTCTCCTCCTTCTTGTTTGACCTTGCAATTTCATTGTTGAGTCTGCTTGAAGCTTGCAAAATAGTAATAAGACATGAAACGACTTGACAGATTCTTTTTCTTTGCATAGGGTCATTTAATCATTCTTTGCCCCTGCCACTCCATTATTGAGTCCTCCCTTCACCCTTTAAATAGATTTAAGATGTGGAAACACTTAAAAGAACCATTTCTTCTATTTATTCTCATGTAGGGTCGAATTTTACTTTCTTGGGCTTCTGTTTTCACTTTTCCTGGTTCTGGAACTCGAGCTTCGGGGTCTATATCATTTCCCTTCATGTTTTCTTCATGTGTAGGACTCATTCTGACCAAATTTTCCAGGGTGGTGAATTTGGGATAACAATTTGGTGACTCACGAGGACATCTTCTTGCTAGATGAAGAGACCAATGGCCTTTAAGCATCCATTGGGCATGGAGTTTGCTTGATAAACATGGAAATGATCTCGTACTTTGAAGTCTTGATCCTTGAGCCATATCATGAGCCCGACTCGTAAGCCTTTTCTATATTTTGCCTATCCCCAAGCCTGTACTCTAATTCTTCATAAGAAAACCTTGAGATAATGATTTATGAGAGTAGAAAATTGATTCGACCCGTGGTTTTCATCTGTCCCTCAAATGGACTATCTCGAAATGGCTTTTAGTTTCTCTGCATTTGTTTCCTTTTTTCAATTTGCAACTGTCACAGGAAAACATGAGCCTTCATACCTTAAATAGTTTAAGATCCTAGCCTCATTCCCTCCTAAGCAATACAAACAAAACTTATATACAAAGATCAAATCATACATGCCTCAAATGAGACATGTAGAGTGTGCATAAGCACTTCTTTTGCTGAAAAAAATCTACTCCTACTCCTATACTAACCAGAGAGAAAGAATGCTAAACAAAGCCTACTACATGTAGGGAGAAATAGCTTCCCTTACTTAAATATGGTAGCCATGCAACTATTTGGCACTGAACATGGGTGGTTGGATGAGTGAAAAACTAACTACAACTTGATCTTCCACCCAAATCACCAAAGTATCAACTAAAGACAAAACCAATACCTCTTTTAGTTGCTCTGCATTTGATCAAGAGGTATGACAACTGATCCTTGGTGCTTTGTAGCTCATCCTCATGCCCTGAAATGGGCATGATCATATTTGGCTTCTCCTTTGGCTCCAATGAAGCCAAATACCTGATTGGGTAAGGTTTGATCCATTTGATATGCCCATTTCTCTTATTTTCCACTCCAAAAATGGAGTCCTCTTGTAGACCTTCCTAGATGAATGGCGTGGAAGAAGTGGTGAAACCCTTATGATTTTTCTCTTCTTCCTCTTTTAAAGAACATGGAAGATTTAAATCTTCCAAACTTGATTCCAAAAGGCTGCTATAAGATGTAGGCTACTGCAATTGAAAGTTCTCCTCCATGACAACAGGTTCATGTGTTTGGAAGGTGGGTGATGAAAAAGAAAACAATAGAAACTCAACTGGTTCTTCCTCATCAAAACATTCCTCCAAATCAGATAGATAAACTACCTCATTGCTGCCCTGTTGCAAATGTTCAACCTCTTCCATGATGTCCTCCTAATCTGTAATTTGATCACCATGGTTATCCTCATCCTCAAACATGAAGTTTGAAAGATCAAACTCTTCCTCAACATTAGATATTGAAGGAGATGAAGTGGGAGGAAGAACTGAAGGTTCCTTTGTGGCCTGCTCCTCACTTGTAGCCTTTGAAACTGTATGGTCCTCCTCCATCATGGGTTCATTAACCAAATCAATCCCTTCGAATGAAAGCAAGGGATATTCAATGATGCTTTCTTCATTGAGTGGCTTCAACTCTGATTTGATCTCTCCCATATGCTCCTCTTCAATGGGACTTGGAGCTGATTGTCCCTCCTCTTCAACTAGTTGTGTAGCTTGGGTTAGATCAATATCTTCTTCAGCAAAGTTCCATAAATAGACTACTGATTATTTTCATCTTGTTCTTGTTCTTCTTCTGCTGCAAACTTAGCCTCAACCACCATTGTTTCTTCAACTCTAACCTCCTCCATTGGTTTGACCATCAAGGGATCTTTATAAACCCAAATTTGGCAGCCCAACTCTTCAGATTGTTTATCATTTATTTTCTATTGGGCTCCTCTTCTTGTTGTTTTCCTTGACTGGTTTCTTAGGTCTCTTCCCAACATGGACTTGGGAAAGCAAGAGGAGTGATAGGTTGGGGTTCAACCAGCTTTGTAATTTTTTGTGCTGGGGAGGGAGGTGGAACTTCGGGTTCGTTTGGAGGGGATGAATGTTTGAAGGGAAAGGGGAAGAGGAAGTGAAATGGGTTGGAAGGCTAGGGAATGGAGAAACGGGTTCAAAACTTGAGGCAACAACTAGAAAGCTTGGAAATTGAAGCTTGGGTTGAGATGGTGTTGCTTGAGAAGGAGAAAAAGAAAAAATATGAGATGGTGGACTTACGCATTAACAAGGTTATCTTGACTCCAACTCATAAGCCTCGATCTCCTCAGTCCATTTTGCAAGTTGAGGAAACATTTCAACCATGAAGTCTAGCTTCTCCTGAGGGTTGTAATGTCTTGGAAAAGGGCCTTCCCATGGACAAGGTGCCCTGAAACCAATCTGAAATGCCTTCATTTGTGCTATACCCCTTGAATGAACCATGCCAACCTCCATTTTTTGGATCTTCTCCAACAGACTAGCATCTTGCATTTTATTTTCTTCATTGTTTGCATACCTCTCTACATAGCCAAACTGATTTTGGCATTACAACTAATAGGGGTAGACATATTGATTTTGCCTTTGCTTAAAATGCTGATTTGAAGGAATTGTAAAACATATTGGAGGTGTATTATTCTTTTGTTGTAAATCCGAGTCTCAAGAAGTAAATTAAGTCATGATTGCACAACTTCATGGAATGGAATAGAATGAAAGCGATGGAAAGAAGAAGTAAATGGAAATGGATGGAAAATAGGTCTGCAACTCAGAGATGGGTTGTAAACCAGATGGAGTCATCGGATATGCAAATTTGAAGCTTCTCATAAGCTAGAGATTGCAACAAATGCACATCAACCTTTTTGCAATGAAGTGAAGACCTCTAAGGTCCCACCAGCATGCCAAAATTGTTAGTGTGAAATCACAACACCCCCAAATGAGTTATAAGGTCTGCTTTTCTAAGGAAGGTTCATTTGGTGTGATTTGCATAACATTGGATCATTCCCCAAGCTGTGGGACTTGCAAATGAGAATGATCCTCTAGAGAAGGTTGGTTCCTCTTCCTAATCTACCTGCCACAAGCTATTCTAGTGCAAGAAAGCTAATCTAATCATAATATAACTTCCAAGGAGATAAGGAGAGAAAGAAAACAAGGAAAAGTAGAGCGTACACTAAAATGGTGATACACCAGAGAAAGAAAATGTTGATCATCTACCAAAACTACCATGGAACAATGAGAGGTGAGCAATGGAGAGGATGGAAAAGTACATCACAGCACTCAGGAGATGGATTTCACATAGAAAATGTTCCAAACTCCATGAACACAACTCCTAGATCTGCAAATAAACATTCAAAACATACACAAATACCCTGCAAATGAAGAGAGGCAAGAAGATGCAATAAAAATGAGAAAAGGATGGAAAAATGTATCACAAAAACATGTTTTATTGCTTCATACATTTGTGCAAAACATCATTCACGAGAAAGAGAAAAAAAATGCCATTTACAGAGCATGGGAAGAGGTTTGAACTCCATTTCGACCCTAGGGAAGAAAAGAAGGGAGACGTAGAGAAGAAAAATGAACAACAACTAATTAACCTCTTGAAATGATGCCTCTGTTACAATATATAAAAGAATGGGAGAGAGAAGAAGGAAATAATTGAATCCTGCTCCAACCACTCTAAGATATGCATTAAATCCCATTTCAAAGCTCAACCACTGAAAATCAAATGCTTTCTACAAATCCACTTACAATATGTTGCTTCGGTTCCCCAACGGGATGAATCGAATCAGATATGGTAGTTGAAGAGATTAGATTCTCGTATTAATGTCTAGGAAGACTTTTCTTCATTTTTTTACCTACCAGGCCTATAAAATATGATTTGTTATCCTTCCATGGTGTAGAGGTTGTTGAGACGCTTCCAACAGTGTCAAATTTGCTATATTTTGAGCCTTGAGTCAAAAGATATGCCCCTTCAAAGTTTGTATCGAATCCGTACAAATGGGCTTTAAAACCAGTTTGAAAAAATGGGCCCCTTCTTTAATATGAGACATGTGGCAGCTAGATTGGGGAAAATTAGTTTTGCGGGCTCAAAACTTAGCTTTTCTCCTTTTTTACAAGAATAAAAAAATCTAGAAATTTCCCGCGGCCTCACTGTTCCGCTTGGACACGTGGCACCCTTTGGTTGGCTAGGGAGATGCACTCTAACTTTTCATTTTTCGCCCCTTTGTCAAAAGAAAATTTTTCACTTTTTTCCCCGACTCCCTGCCTTGGCTTTGACTCGAGTCTAAATGCTGGCTTTTTCCCCTTGGCGGAGTCACGGACCTTTTTGCAACTTTAACTCCCTTTTCAGGTAACAAGGGGGAAAAAATTAGCTTTTTCCCCGACTGTCCAGTTTCCCCTGGGACATGTGTCACTCTAACACTCTCTTGGGAATCTTTTCTCCATTTAACCCTTGAAACAATGCCCTTAAGACACTTGGCAGCCTCCGCCGACCTGCTTATGTGTTGACTATTCAACTAACTCTACCCCCTTGATAGTACATGTGGAGGCACCGCGCTTTCTTGTGAACCTGACCCATAATTTTCCTTTGGAGGAGTGCCAAGTTGACACTTATCATCCTCTACTGATCTTTGGACTTTTCAACGGTATTTCTTACTTTTAGACTTTGGGCTACGTGGCGAGCTTGCACTCATTTGGGTCTTCACCTTGGGACCAACTCTTGGAGATGCGCCATGCTGACACTTGGCACTCTCCTCGCACATTCATACTTAGCCAATTTTGAGGCCCTCCTAGGTCTACCTTTGACTCTATTTGACCATTTGACCCTACCTCCATTCCACCCTGGGACACGTGGAGATGTGGCGCTTGTTTGAGCCTCTCTATTTGGATCCATATTTGGAGAAGCGCCATTTAGACACGTGACTCTCTCCGCCATCTCCTCCATACTTAGTTAATTTTGGACCCTTTCCTAAACTGTTGCAAGCCTGAAAACTTCGAGACTTCACCATTTCTTCTGTTTCTACATCCGGATGCTTTAAAACTGTCTCCTCCTTCTTGTCTAACCTTGCAATTTCATTGTTGAGTCTGCCTGAAGCTTGCAAAATAGATTTAAGACATGAAATGGCTTGATAGAGTCATTTTCTTTGCATAGGGTCGTTTAATCATTCTTTTCCCCCACCACTCCATTATTGAGTCCTCCCTCAACCCTTTAAATAGATTTAAGATGTGGAAATGCTTAAAAGAACTGTTTCTTCTATTTCTTCTCGTGCAGGTTGAATTTGACTTTCTTGGGCTTCTATTTTCACTTTTCTTGGTTTTAGAACTCGAGATTCAGTGGTCCGTATCATTTCCCTTCATGTTTTCTTCATGTCTAGGACTCGTTCTGATCAAATTTTCTAGGGCGGTGAATTTGCGATAATAGGTACATCCTACATCATCCATCTCTATCATCTCAATGGCTGTATCCACATCATCTAGACCAGGATGCAGTGGTTTTGCTTTTGTGGGGCCGAGTCTCACTCCTAGTCACCTCGATGCTCTAGCTAGCCTCACCTATACATATGGCTCTGTGGCATATCCTAGGCCATACCAAACTACCTCGACATGCACTCAAATGGAAATAGTTTGGCCACTCTAGGAAACCGGTCCTCTAACCACATGGTGCGTCAAATGCACCACATCTCTACTCCATCCTTTGCCCATCCACCATAGTCTCTATACGGCCTCCATATGACAACCCTTGGTACCATACGATCAAACATATATCTATAAGTCATAGTTTCCATCATCCTACTATGAGTGCCTACCCATCTCACTGTGAATATATTTGGTCTTGCCAAATCCACATGTGGCCCACTGAGTGGCCTCAATATCGCAATGTGCTCATAAGCCCACACATGTAACAATGTGGTGGCTCCAAGTCCACCACCATGGTCCTCCCAGTGCAAATATGTATTAATTCTCTATATTAATGAGCCAACATTCAACTTCCCCATGAAAATATAGTACCATGTCCCTCGATACACTGACATATATCATACATCTTATACTAGATGCCTACTCCATCATCCTCTCAAACCTAGTCATCCTAGCTTCCCTAATCTATGATATCCTCGCAAGATAAAATCTCTAATTCTAAATCAACCACAGTTCAAATAAAGTTATTATTCACCTTTAATTATCACTATATATAGTAATTTTAAAATTTCCATTTACTATAGTTACCATTTGCACTCATTCTATTGAACTAATACACATCACATAGTTTCTCTCATATTTTGAGCTTTGTTACTCCATTTTATTCACCATTTGTGCCATTCATCTCAGATTCCCTTCATCCATCACAATTCCCACATTACATACTAATACATTTAATTATGACACATATTAATTGACATATAAATAATCTTGTAAACATCTTCTACATCGTCACTAGTTCTCTTTTCAATATTTACATCTCTACTACTTCGGCTTAGTGCTCATCATCATGAACCCTCACCTTTTCATCGAAAGGGGGCATACAATTGGGATCGCCTCATGATCCATCTACCAGCTTCTAGATAATTAATAGAAAATATGCCTCTAGATACGTCACCATGGCGATTTTTACTCTACTTCTATTTGAACAAAGAAACAAATTGAACTATTCATCATTCAAATACAGTTTATAATTTCTAACCTATTCCCCCTAATGACCTAATATGGGGGAAACAAGGAAAAAAATATCTCTGTGAGTATTCTATTAAGCACACACTTTCAAATTTGATATCATATTTTATCACTAGAATTAAATAAATCAATTAGTAAAACAAAGAACATTCTACTATCTCTCCTAGATGACCTAACTCAAGAGTTACATTATGACATTATCACTTCTAGATGACCTAACTTGGAAGCCATCCAACATGGATCGAAATGGAACTAAATTTAGTCTCTATCTGTCTGTAATGGTTGGAAATTTTGAGGATGTAGTCATAGTTAGAGAGTAAAACTAGACCTCTCTCCCTAACACTCTTCCTTTGCGACATGAAGCCAAAATCCTTCAGTTTTTCAAACATACATATAAAATCAGGTCAGGAACTGATCACTACCTACCCCCTTCAAATGTCTATTTGGAAACAAAATTGAAATCTCCAAATTCTTCAAATCCAGTCATCAATTTATCCAAAGTGCTCATTACAACGATTCACTATCTCTTGTTTCGCCACATAGATTGACACACACACACACACACAAAAAATAAAAAAATTAGAAAACCAATCATTGGGTGGCCTTGGATTGGATCATTCATCACAAGACTTGACTATTTAAAACATTTTCTACTAGTGAGATACGTTGTCAGTAGATGTTTGTGCATGATAATATAGAGTAATGGACTATTTTTACTAATACATGTATTTATGTAAGTGGATTTTTAGTCTAATGAGGAGAGAAATCCTTACAATAAGACTAATGATGGACTAGGATATAAAAACCAAGATTAGAATAGGCTCACAAGTAATGATTAAAGCAATTATGTCAATAGTAACATTATCAAGTGCTAAACTACCCAAAGTATGTTTCTACAGGGGCTCAGGCATCCCTATCACCAAGATTAAAATTTTATAGATCAAAGGCTTATAAAAATTCATGATAATCAAATGAGGCTTGGCTTATATATCCATTTTGTTCACATCACAATAAAATTTTCTCGAGGGGTGCATTAGTGATCCACATCGAGAATCGAGGTATGTTTAAATGGTTATAAAAAGAATAAATTTATATTGTGATGTTATATTTTCTACTTAGGCTACTCCTCACACTATTGGATTAGATACTAGAGTATCATATTAGACATGATACACTTTTGTAATCTTAAAGAATAAAAAATTCACGACAAGTAATCCTCCTATTATCATCCCTAATATGAGGATAATTAGAGATGATGATGTGACTTGCATGTCTCTCTTGTAAGTACATTTAATGCATTATTATTGTTTTAGTTGAAATCAATTATATAAGTTTATATTTAAATTTGTCTTTAATTTAAGTTTTTAATGATTAATTGTATCTTGGAGTGGATGTGTATTTACATGTGTCCTTTGGCATGTTAGATATATGGATGGATAAAATTGAAAATGGACAATTTGTTGGATGTGATTAGCACTTATAAAGACCCAAGGTATATCACTACAACATTTGGACCATTTTAAGTCGCAATTAAGTGAATTTAAATTTACATGTGTAAAATAATTATTCCTAAATCTGAAATTAAAGTCACAAATGTTATTTGAATTCACATTGGTAAATTAGAGCGTCTTTACAAAGTGCCAACATTAGGGTGATGTTGATGGGGATGTTAGGGTGTCTTAAATGGTGAATTATTTATTTTCTTTTGGTTATGATGTTGAGCCCCAACATGATTTAATTATATTTTAATTAAATATAAATATTGCAGAGTAATTGATGTATAAATGATGATATATAGAAATGAAAAAGAAAAATAAGGTTTAAAATATGAAACCTTAAGAAAGAAGATGAGATAAGAAGACTTAGGTGATATCCGCGCAATCAAACTGATCCGGTTGGGAAAAGTGATGAAAAAGGTGCAAAAACCTACGTAATTAATATCTATAAGTTTTCTAACTCATGAACAATGAAAGACAGGGGCACCTGACAACAGGACATGGGCGCCTGGGCGCTGGTGACTACTTGAGGCTTATAATATGCTTGATATGTCATATTTGATATCATTATGGGATTGATTTTATTTTCAAGTGATTGATTACACATGGTAGTAAAATAAGTCATATGGAGCTCCATAAACACAATGATATAGACCTAGTTTGACCTAATATAACTTAATTTCCTCCAATTTGATATAATTTAACCTAATTTCCCCTAATTTCATATTTTTTTAAAATTTAATGTACATTGACCTAATTTAATGTAATTTTATATAATTTGAGCTATTTGACCGATTTCTCCCTAATTTAAAACTATTTCCCCTAATTTGATATATTTCCTAATTTGGCTTCATTTGACATAGTTTCCTCTAACTTGGCCTAATTTCCCTAGTTTTATATAATTTACCCAAATTGACATAATTTCCCCTAACTCAACCTAATTTCCCTTAATATTACAAATTTTACCGAATGTCACAAATTTCCCCTCATTTGTCACAATTTCTCAAAATTTAAAGTAATTTGATATAATTTACGCTAATTTGACCAAATTTCTTCTAAATTTACAAATTTTCCTCAATTTCAAAAATGTTCCTCTAATTTGATTCAATTTCCCTTTATTTGATGTAACTTGATAAATTTACATTGAAATGACCTAATTTCTGATATTTCCCTTTACTTTCACCATTTTTAATTTAATTCGATAAAATTACATTAAATTGATCTATTTCTCCATAATTTGATATAATTTGTTCTTGTATGATAGCCTAGGGGGATGCCCTAACACGACACCCTAAAATAAAACCCTTACACGACACCCTAATGTCGCACCATAATGTGACACCCTATCTCGACACCCTAGTATGACACCCTAACATAACACCTCAACACAAAAACCTATTATGAAACCCTAACATGATACCTTAACACAAAACCCTAGTATGCCACCCTAACATGATATCCTAATGTAAAACCCAAACATGACACCTTAATACAAAACCATAATACACCACCCTGACATGACACCCTATTATGATACCCTAATGTGACACCCTAACATGACACACTAACATGACACCCTAATATAACACCTTAACAAGACACATATAACATGAAACCCTTATACAACACCATAATATGAAATCCTGATGTGACACCTTAAAATAATACCATAATATGACACCCTAACATAACATCCTATCACAACACCCTAATGTGAAACCTAATTATGTTACACCCTGATATGGAACCCTAGCATGACATCCTAATGCAACAACCCAATGTAGTACCCTTATAATTAGACACCCTAATTAACATAAGTTCGTATTAAGCCCTAAAGTTCTAAATTATTTCATTGGTTGAGTTCAACATTGGGAAATAATTATTCATTATTTACCATATATATTATTTGGGTTGCATATGAGAATATCAAGAGAACTAAGTGTGAGGTTTACATAGGAACATCATGAAAAGTTTGAAAATTGCATATGTTCTAGAAGGAAGTACGAAGGATTTGGGATAAGGCATGATGAAGCTTCGTGCCTTAAAATAGAACATAAAGGAACACATGTATATCTATAAGAGAGCATGTACATGTAAAAGATAAAGTAGTGCACCAAAAATAGATGAGATAAAAATATAAAAAAGAAACTATAGTTTGAGTTACTTATATGAATTTTGCGAATGCAGAAACAAAACATGCTATGTAGATAGATGATCTTAAGATAACACACGAGGAAGAAATAGGAAAGACATGGCTAAATATATTCGTAAGGATTTTAGGATATTACTATACAGAGTGTGGAATTAAAGTATGATGACATGTGGCATAGTCACCGCCTTGACATAATAGATAGTGGTACTTATAGAACTTGAGGGGCTAATAATTATAGTTTTTGTTCAAATAGTGAAGCGAAACTACCCAATACTATATACCCTTGTGGGTTCATTGTAAAATATAACATCAAGCATCATCATGGACATATGTATGTCTTGGATGCATGGAGAATATTCTTCTCGGGATTGTTATGTAATGTTTTGAGTGATCAATATGAAGTAAAAATTTTATGGAACAATTATATTTTATGCGTACACGTATATTATATAATGTGTTTCTCCGATTAATGCTTCTATTATATTATCTACTTTAATTATTTATCATGATACTAAAACATGATGGGACCGGTATTCTCTCATGCCTCAAGTGAGCATCCCAAGGTTTCCACTTTGGTATGATAGGCCGACATGAGGTGTTAGAATAGCTACGCGTGCTAGTATGGAAAAAGTATCACATGCATGAGTGTGATTTATAGGTATAACTAGGTGCATAAAATTTTGGTTCTATTGCTAGGACCATCATTATTATGCAAAGATGATAAGGTGGAATTTTTTTTGTTCAAATACATGCAGGAAAATATTGAGATTTGGTAACACACTATTGAAAATTACTTCACGCAAAGACATCCTATCTAAAATAATTGTTTTCTTAGCTACTCTCTAAGGAATTTGGTGGAGAAGAATCTACACAACCACTTTATGAGACATTATTTAGTGAAATTCCAACAAACATGTATGCTTGGTTAGTAGCCTATTGATTAGGAAAGAATAGGAATTTAAGGAAGAAGTATCTTTGGACTCCAAGGTGAAAAAATACTTGCACAACATAACACAACTTGGATGTGAGCCATGGATTATTAGCGTAAAAAGTATGTTTCATAGTTATATTAATGAATACTTGATATTTGCTTTTTCTTCCACGGAAAAGCGCAATTCAAATTATTTCGAGAGATGTGGATCATACCAAAATTCGTTCCCATTGAAATCAAGAAGTTGATGGTAGAAATGAGCATTGAAAATTTCCACATGGAAAACTAAACATTCCATATAGATGAGAAACACGTAAGGCTAGGAAATGGAAGGAGAAAAATTGTTCTATACCATGGATTCATCTGATGAATGTACATTGATAAGGATGTTCCATGAAGAATAAAGGCACAAGATGATAGAAGATTGTTTCACCATTTTCTTTGTGTTATTGAGATGAAATAGATAAGGGTAAGGGCCAAGGAGGAATACCTATTTATGCTAGTCGGTTGATGGTTGTTGCACACGTTCTAACTTCTCAATCCAATGCTGACTATGAGAGATTCCTTTTGGCTGGGAGGAACTACCTGAAATAGAAAATAAGACCACAAAAGAAGAGTTAAATAATATATGACAGTGGACTGCCTAGCGTGTGCTAGATCCGGAAGTGTGATACTCCCTAGATGGCTATCAATCCACTATTTAAAAAAACTTAATGTGAGAGATAAACAAATTCCTACTGTAGTTGATATGATTTAGGTATTTCATTCAAGCACAATAAGAAAATATAACATAACAGATAGGCTATAGTTAGATCTGAAGGGTAGGTAGTTTTCAAAGTGTTGGAACTGGTCAGAGTCAGGTTCTAGGTTGTTTGGGTCACTTGGTAGAATGTAGGTTGGCTCTATTATCGCAAAAAGCTATAAAACATGTAGAGGCCGACGTCGATCGAGTATAACCAGTGATGATTTAGGGAGACCGACGATGGTCATGGGTAACCGACATCAGTACAATCGGGTGATAGTAGTTCAATAAAAACCTTATTATAGAGTCTGGGTGAGGTTAGATAGAGCTAAAGGAGGGGATGAAGAGGTCTATGGGAATGTTGAGAACACTCAGAGAGGTGGAAGGGCCAGGATAGGTGATCTGATAAAAGGGTGGGTGAGGTTTGAGTTTGTCAAAAGGTAGACTATGAAGGGATGGGAATATTAATGGAAGAATGATAACATAAATGATAACAACTCTATAGAGAATCGGGTGGAAATGATTAATGATAAGAGCACTCACCAATGTTACAGTCCAATGGTTGGGTGACGGTGATACTCGGTTGGAGGGATGGAGCTTGGTGTAATAAATATGCTTCCCCTAATGTCACCGTGGATGCGAATTCCTCTAGATCTCTCCTAGGTGCTAGATATGGATGTATGGATGTGTGAAAAGACCATGGTTCTTCTTTCATGTAACTCTCTTCCTATCTCTTTGATCTCAAAATGTGCCAACCCAAAAAAAAGGTTGCTAAGGTGAATAAATGGTAACCGACGACGGTTCCTAGTTGACCGATGTCGGTTTAGAGATGACTAACGCCAATTTAGAGATGACCGATATTGGTTAAGGTGGGATTCCCTAGGTTTACTAAAAATGGCAGATCTTTCCAATTTCTTGGGCTAGGTTGGTTTTTTCTCACAGATCAGAATGGAATCTTCCCTTCTAATGAGCGGGAATGTGGTTAGAGAAATCTTAGGCATGTGATTTTAGGGTTAGACCAAATCTTAGCTCATTAAGGAAAGTAAGATTAGGTCTTAGTTAGTTATGGAAACATGCCAAGAATAGGTCTAGGGTGAGGTGGTTGGATGAGGTGTCTAGGTGAGGTGGAAATTAGGTCAATTAAGGTAATTAAATGATGAATATTGTGAGGATGGGTATTAATTTAATTAAATTAATTAAATTAATATTAATGTGGGGTGGAAGGGGCCGTGGTTAGGTGAATATATTTGAGTTGGCTATTCGATAGGGGGCCAAGGGGAGTGTGACCTAATTTTGGTGTCTACAAAGATAGGGAATTAATTCATCAAGGGAATTTAACTTCATGAACTATTGTTGAAAAATAAAGACATTAATTTTAGAAGGAAGGAAAAAGAGATGATAAAGAGTATAAAAGAAGAAGTAACACATGCCAAAAAAATGAGAATTCTAGAGGATGAAGAGGCACAATATAATGCACATGACATCATGATAACCTACCATGCTTACTCATACACTGGAACACCACAAATAGAACATAAAGTGTTAATTGAAATAGATAGTGACGAAGAAGTGAGCCTAGCTAAGATAAAGGAGAAATTAGATATTATTTTCTCGTATGTTATTCAATTACTAATCCCAAAATTAACATGGATATAATACAATCGAAACATTCTAAAGAGACATAAACTTGGAATGATGAGTGCTAAAAAAACAACACAAACAATAGGTGGTGTGCAGGGAAGTGCAACATTATAATAGGACTTAGAACTACCATTCCAAGTGCTAGTGGTGGAGGCAATGGAATTTTTGGGGTACCTATAATAGGTGCACCGATACAAGGAAGAGTTTTTCTGCTACATAAGTATCAACCCCAAACATATTTTTTGAGATGTCTTTAAACCTATAAAAATAATGTGGTATTAAGAATGCTATTGAACACGTACATAAGTAGATTTGCATGTCAAATTAGGTGGAAGTATAAACATCGGGGTTAGTTCCTTCATGGAGGAAGAAATTTCATTGATGGTGACTCAATATAAAAATTAACATCGAACAATGCTAAGTAGACACACAATAGAGCGTGGTGCACAAATTGTGAGATAAAAGGATATGCAAAGAGTACATGCCCATGTTGAAATATAAAGTGATGTTATTAGCATGTTAAATATGTGAAGACTGTTAAATATGTTATTAACATGTAAAATATGTTGCTAGCATGCAAAAAATCGTAATACGTGGAGTCTGTGATTAGACCAACAAAAATAATGCAAATAAAATAAGTTGAAGGAAATGGTTCTTAAACACATGGTTTTGAAAAAAGTGGGATATACCTCTGAGCATAGTTACTTCATGGTTATTTGGTATAACCAATAAGAAAAAAATCCCCGTCCCCAAAAATCTTACTAGCATGTAAAATATGTTACTAACATGTAAAAAATCTAAAGACGTGGAGACCGGGATGAGACCAACATGAAAAATTCCATCAAATAAGTTGAAGAAAATGGTTCCTCAACATATGGTTCTACAAAAACTAGGGTATACCTCCGAGCACACTTACTTCATGGTTATTGGGTATAACCAATAAGAAAACAAACCCCCCACAATTCTTACTAAAGAGGAAGAGCTTGAGTTGGTGCAATGGTGTCATGAAATGGTTGATATGGGTAATGGGTTAGAAATATCACAACTTAAAGAATATGTGGCACAAATATGTGAATCTCGGTCCACCCCATTCATAGATGGTATGCCTAGAAACTCATGGTGGGATGGTTTTAAAAAAAGACACCCAAATTTAAGATTGAGGACATGAGAAGGCCTTGATAGAGATAAAGATAGAGAAGTAAGCCTAAGGCTAGCTATTGTTAATTATTTCTATATGAATTTTTCCTCTGTTTATAAATATACTCCATATGGGCCAAGAAAAATATGGAATTGTGATGAAATTGGCTTACAGGTAGGAAAAAATTGTGGAATGAGAGTGCTCGCTAGAAGATGAAGTATAAGTGTCACATACATAATCCCAAAAATTAGAGAATGGATTACCATATTATGTTGTGTGAATGGTTCTAGACAAAGCATCCTTGGTTTTATCATTTCAAAGGTAAGAAATAATTACAAAATTACATAGTAGGTTATGAGCCTAGTGCTTGTATCACAACACAACCTTATGCATGGATGGCAACAAAGTTATTCATGAAATGGTTGCATCCATTTGCAACATGTGTACCACGTGGTTTGTCTCTAACCAATATGCATTTACTGATTTTTGATGGTCACAGTTCACATGTGGTTCCAAGAACAATTCAAGAGGTAAGGAGTTTGGGGATACATTTACTTACATTAGTAGCACAAATTTCTCACAAACTACAAACTTTATATGTCAATATATTTTCTCCATTAAAAAGTTACTTGAAAGAGGAGAGATGTAAATGGATATTTGAGAAACATGGGATAGATGTCAATAGGTCAAAATTGGCTACATTGGGGAGTAGGGATTTTCAAAAGGCTCTTTCACCTGAAAATATTAAACTAGGTTTCAAAAAGACATGTATACAACCTCTTAATCCAAATGCTTCGGATGAAGACATGGCACATAGTAGAAAAATTGATACATCTAATCAAGATGAATCATGTGCAGTGAAAAACATGCTAAGGCTAGGTAGAGGTAATTTAGAGGTTCCAAATAATGAGTAGTGTAGTGAAGATGTTGAGATTGTACTCAACACACATGAAAGTAAAGAATGTGATGTTGAATAGATTGAAGAAATTTCAAGTGAATATGTTCATCAATAAATAATAACTCAGGTTGGACAAAGTCAATTTGATGATTCATTAACATTGCTTACTTAGGTTAGTTGTCTTGATTGGATGAAGGAAAATTCTCTTAATGTTGGTTTCAATTTGAACATAAAAAATGAAGAAGACACCCTATCTGTTACCTCACAACCATCACTACTCCATGAGTTGGATGTGGCCCACTACTTTGTCAACACTATAGATGAGGAATAAGGTGATTTATTAGAGTTGGAGGAAGCAGGGATTAGAGTAGAAAAATGTAACAAAACTTTAGAGGAAAACAAAGGAAAAAGTTTCATTTTTAAATTTTTGAAACTTTCAATGGTAAAGGGTGAAGGATTCATCAAGGTCAAATTGAAATGATGGAATAAGAATGATTGAGGAATCTCAACTCATCACTACTGATCAATATATGGAGCTACTTTTGGAAAAAGAGAACAAAAATAAAGAAATCAAAGACTTGAAGAAAAGATAAAGGTTACAAATGCAAGAGAAGAAGGTAAAGAAATTTGTAGGAAAAGAATGAAAGGAACAAGAGAAGATTGAAAAGGAAATTACAAGGAAAAAAAGAGCACCATGAGTTGATGCAAAGGAAAGAAAAGGAGATGAAAAAGAAGATGATCCAAAGAGACTAAGAAAGAAAGGAGAAAGATTTTGAGAAGGTGAGAAGGGAGTTGGGAAGGAAAAGGAGACTAAGTACTCCAGAAAATCCTTTTCTTGAAGAACACCCATTGTTAAGGTAAATATTTTCCATGCATTGTCCCTAGTTGATGTCAATGCATAATGTTCGACTTGGGGTAAGTGGTCCTTCATGTTCAATTGCATTCTCAACTACACTTGTGTAGGAAGTCAAAAATGGAACTCAACTACGACTTGCAACAACTCAACTTCAAGTATATTTTTGGATTCACCACCATCATTTCCTGGTTTTTAGCAGCATGGAGCATAAATAGTTTAATTTTTTTTTGAAGCTTGCTAGGGGTATTCAATTATTGAATAACAAATATATTATTTTGATACTTGCTTGGTCCAAATACATTTTTAATAGTTGTAAGGCCATCGTTATTTTTTATTTTCTTACTTGAAGCCTCATATACGTACATAATATATGACTGAATAGACTTTTTGTATGTACAACTATTTCAAAGATGCAATGAAAAACAATTTTGTTTCATATTGGTATAAAAACAACTCCATTCCATATTGGAATTCCATTTTATTTTCAATAAAAAGATAAAATACAATATATAAGAATAAATAAAAATTGAACACAACCATCATACTATTTCTATCATTTGCCTTAATAAGGGAAGAATTCTCCCCGATTTGTCACAAAGAACTTTCAACCATCCATATCCCTACAAAAGAAATAAAGAGTATTCCAACCCACAATTTTTTTTGAACAGAGAGTAGAGTTATTTTTAAATTCATCTTTAGAATTTATAAAATAGGGACAACAAATACGTACAACTATTTCAAAGATGTAATGAAAAACAATTGTGTTTCATATTGACTCAAATATAACTTTGTTCTATATTGGAATTCCATTTTATTTTCAATAAAAAGATGCAATACAATAGATAAGAATAGATCAAAATTGAACACAACCATCATCCTAAAATGTTTCTATCATTACCTTAATGAGGGAAGAATCCTCACCAGATTTGTCACAAAGAACATTCAACCATCCACATCCTTGCAAAAGAAATAAAGAGGATGCCAACCCACAAAATATTTTAAACAGAGAGTAAAATTATTCTTTAAATTCATATTTAGACTTTATAGAGTAGGGACATCAAAATATTCCCCATGATAATTATTGTGTTCATAAACACAATTCACCTGTCAAACCCATATGCTCCTAAAGTTTTAAGTGTGAAAAGAGTAGACGGTTATGAGAAGGAATTTAAGGCTCTTTTTTTTTCTCCCACACAAGAGTAGACGGTTCTAATTTTAGAAATGGCCTGTTACATGTTAAAAAGATGTATATTAGAAGGCTCATATTGTGGTAGTGCCATTCCCGGGAAGGTCAACTTAATCCCCTTTGTGGAGCTCATCAATCTTTCTCATTTGTAGTGCCTCACGCCAGCTTACATCACCATAGCCGTGAACGTATCCCATCTACAACCCCATGTTGAGGAGGCTCTAAACAACGGTCTCGATATCCGTCAAGTTGTGATCAATATATATATATATATATACAATAGTTTATTTCATTTGAGATTTTAATATATATGTATTTGATTACGTCATGTAAATAAATATAAAAACTAATATTTTTTCATTTTAAATAAAGCAAGAGCCATGAAGGACACATCTAACATCGAAATGCTAATGCTATCGCAACTAGGCATGTTACACATGTAAGTTTCAAGTTACTTACATTTAAATTTCATTTGATTGCACTTTTATTAATAAATAAATATTTTTAATGTTTGTGTATGATGTTTCACGTGTACATGTACATATTAATATGTTTGTCTTTTATACGCAAGAGTCTCGACAGTCATCATCTACTCTGTGCACCGAGGCTACTGAAAATTCTCATGTGAATTTTACGCAAGTTACTTTCTCTTTACAATTTGGTTCTAATTGTGGAATTCTCTAGTAGTTTGCAATCCCATAACTCTAGCCAATACAATTTCATCATAACATTAAAACCTCGTATGATGCAAGGATTATGTTTAACACTCTCCTAGATATACAAAATCTCCTTTTATCATGATCATGGAAACTTACCTATATGCTAGACAAGTTTCTCCAATGATTTCTCCATCATCCCTTGCTATGAGGATCTCTTTTAGCTTCTTAGGATGTATGCATAACTGACCTTGCCAACATTGTTAGTTCTATGCATGTTCTTTATTAATCCTCTTCTCTCTAAAAAACAAAGAGAGATTACAATATGGGATAAGTTACCTACACTTATAATTATATCATGGGTCCCTTGGTTCATGTTTATCACCAATACTACCTATGCGATTATATACACCCAATCTCATATTATATATTTGTTATTCATCAAGTTTCTCTATATTTGCATTCTCATGTACACAATGGATATAGCTTAGTGACCTGCCTAGAACTAAGTTCTACATACTAGAAATACATTCCAAATATTTAATGAATTAATTATTGAATATCTCTAATAACCCTTTTTGACTTAATATATCCTGCATACCATATTTCATTCAACTGTTGGCATTTTTTTATTCCTACACCCCTAAGATCATTCAAACATCTCATTCATACCTGATATCACCTTCATACCTAGTCTAAGATCATGATAATACTAGTCCTCTTCTCATGCTAATACTCATTGCTAGATAGTTTTCAATTAAGATTGATCTACATGTTTTTTGTATAGCTTATGATTGCTAAAGAGATTCCTCCCTATATGCAGATTGTGGAGGCTGTTGTAGATGCTACCATAAAGATCTCGCAAATCCATTAACTTAGGTATAATTTTTTAAATTTGCTAAATTTTGGAAGAATTGTTTCTTATTACTTATCTACAATATCAAATTTTGTATATGAAATATTTAAGTTGAACTATTTATTTGTATGTAGCCCACCCTCATGAGTCTACCGTTGACCCCGTGAACGCATCGACAAAAAAATTGATAGGGATCATGAGATTGTGGTAAGATTTTACATGCATTATAAATTCTAAGTTTCTAAATTTTGAATGTATTTTAAAAATTTGGATGTTAAAAAAATAGATGTTTATGAATGTGTAGGATATATTGATGCTTGTTTAGAGATGCCTAGGACCACACAGGATGAAATATGTAGTCGCATCTCCTCCACTACATCCATAGGTTGTGGACATACTTCTTAAAGTAGGGCAAAGAGAGGGAAGATGTTTCATGATTAAATTCATATGACCTGAATGTACACACACACACACATCTCGGTTCTAGTTCATGATTCTTCATAGTCCATGTATATAGCCTTATGCGACCACATGTGGTCCTATATTTATGACACACTTAGTTCGATACATTATGAACTTATGTTTTCATAGACACATGGAACACTTAGTTTGATACATTATATTCATGTTGTTTTTCATAACAATATTACTTCTATATTTGATTTGATTTCATTGCACATGATATCCTTTTATGTATTTTTCATAACCATATTAGTTATATGTTTGATTTGATTTGATGGCCTTGATTATGTGAAAATTATCCATATGATATATATGATGTATGATTTTATGTTATTGTTATGATATATGATATATGATATATGATGTTATATTATATAATGGTTTTGAAGGTTCTTGGGTGCAAGATCATTTTTTTTCAAGAGATTCAAGTGTGGAATTATATCAATTTTCTTATTTTAAGCACATGGTTAACACACTCCAAAGTGGGACAAAATGTACACAATTAAAAATGGTCTTGAGGGATTTATTACAAGTCATTTTATATGTTTTTAGTGTACTTACAATTTATTTGTTAAGTATTAGTCCAAATTAAGTGTTATTGATGTGTGTAACAATAAGGTCCTAATTTGAATTCACTTGTTAAAAAAATATAGAAACATTATAGTTTAGTTGGCACAAGATATGTAAAAAATATTCTTAACACTCTATTGTGTATTAACATGCTTTAAAAAGAGATCAAACAATCATTAGAGTATTTACATGGTAATGTGTTTACCTTGTTGCAATCTCATTTATGTGAGCCGAGTAGTGAGTTTAGTCATGCCCCGAGATGTTTTCGAAGAAAAATTTCACCGCCAACACATCCGATTGTGGGGTATATGCCTTTGGGTGCTATGGCGGGCTTTAGGGAGGCCCAGTTTGGAGTCAAACCACCTAATACGAGCCAAGAACCCCTTCCCTATTAATCCCAATTCATGTTTTTAGCGGAAACTTATGATGATCACAACTTGGCACTCGGTCATCCAAACCAAGAACCATCTAAGCCAAAAATTGAGTGAAGGATTCCTCTAGTCACACCCAAGAATTCAAGGTCATGGCATTCCTTGAGCCTTCGTGGCATAATTGTTTAAAAACTACCTTTTTATGCAGTCCTAGGAAATGAACGGAGGCGAGTAGTGATAAGTCATGATTCAGGACATTATGGCACCAAAATGACTACGCAAAAATGTCTGGTGGCTAGGTAAGCACTAACAGAGGTGTTGTTTCGGTGCACGAAAATGTTTTTGCTTCGGCTACTTTGTTCGGGCGTAGTCCCTTAAGAGCCATGAGACCAAAAAACGTTTAACTTCGACGGGTGATTACTCGGTCTCCATGGCACCTAGAGATGTATCTTTGGATCCTACACCTTAGTGTAGGGACCCTCTACACTAGCCTATCTCATTTTTTCCATCTCGAATCGGTGCTCTCGCCACCCTATTATTTGTCAACGTGTGAAATAATGCATTTGAGCCAATGTAAGGCTTTCAAATGCTATATTTTTCAAATGGTGGGTCATGGAACCAAACTGAATGTGCCAACACATATGGGTGGATAGCTAAATGCTATAGGAGGCATCATTTTTGGTGTGTGAAAAAATGTCGTTGCTTCCGGCTACTTTGTTTACGTGTAGTCCCTTAATACCCCTGAGACTGAAAAATTGTTCAACTTTGATGGGTGATTACTCGGTCTCTGTAGCACCTAGAGACATATAATCAGATCCTACACCTTGGTGTAGGGACCCTCTACAATAGCCTATCTCAGCTTCTTTTCATTTTCAATCGGTGCTCAGATTGCCTATTGTTTACAAACGTGTGAAATAGTACAGTTTGAGCTAGCAGTAAGGTCACAAATGCTATATTTTGTAAATGGTGTGTAATGGCACCAAACCAATGCGCCAACATGTCTAGGTGGCTAGGTGAACACTAAAGGAGGCATCGATTTGGTGCATGATAATGTCATTGCTTAGGCTACTTTGTTCGGGCGTAGTCCCTTAAGAGCCTTGAGACCAAGAAATTGTTCAAATTCAACGAGTGATTACTTAGTCTCCGTGGCACCTAGATATTTATTGTGGGATCTTATACCTTGGAATAGATACCCTATACAATATACTGTATCAGTTTTTTCTGTCTCCAATCGGTGATCTTTCTGCCCTATTGTTTGTAAACACGTGAAATAGTGCAAGTTGAGCCGAGTATAAGGTCACAAACTCTATATTTTGCAAATGGTGGGTCTTGGCCCTGAACCAAATGCACAAACACATCTAGGTGTTTAGGTAAACACTAGAGGATGCATTTTTTAGTGCACGACAATTTTGTTGCTTCCGGCTACTTCATTCAAAGCGTAGTCCCTTAAGAGCCACGAGACCAAAAAAAAAAATCGTTCAACTTAGACGGGTGATTACTCGGTCTCCGTGGCACCTAGAGAAATCTCGTTAGATCCTAAAACTTGGTGTAGGGACCCTCTAAAATATTATGCCTCAATTTTTCCCGACTCGAATTGGTGCTCTCACTGTCCTATTGTTTGTAAATGCACGAAATAGTGTAGTTTGAGCAAGTGTAAGGATGTCAAACACTATATTTTGCAAATGGTGGGTCATGGCACCAAATTGACTATGTCAACATCTTAGGGTGGCTAGGTAAATGCTATAGGAGGTTTATTTTTGTGCGTGACAATTTTGTTGCTTCTGGGCTACTTCGTTTGGGCGTAGTCCCTTAAGAGCCATGAGACCAAAATACCGTTCAACTTCGACGGGTGATTACTTGGTCTTTGTGGCACCTAGAGATGTCTTATCAGATCCTATACCTTAATGTAGGGACCCTATACAATATCATTTCTCAAGTATTTTCCATCTCCAATCAGTTATCTTTCTACGCCTATTCTTTGTAAACGTGCAAAATAGTGCAATTTGAGCCAGTGTAAGGATGTCAAACATTATATTTTTCAAATGGTGGGTCATGGCATGAAACCAGCTACACCAACATGTTTAGGTGTCTAGGTAAATGCTAGAGGAAGTGTATTTTTGGTCGGTTCACAACAATGTCATTGCTTCCAGGCTACTTCATTTGGACGTAGTCCCTTAAGAGCCCTGAGACTAAAAACCGCTCAACTTCGACGGGTGATTAATCACTTTCCATGGCACCTAGAGACATCTTGCAGGATCCTAAACCTCGGCATAAGGACCCTATACAATAGTGTGTCTTGGTTTTTCCTTCTTGAATTGGTGTTCTCGCTTCCCTATTTTTGCAAACACGTGAAATAGTGCAGATTTGAGTGAGTGTAAGGTCACAAATGCTATATTTTACAAATGGTGGGTCATGGCACCGAACTCGATCGTGAGAAAACATCATAGTGACTAGGTAAATGATAGAGGAGGTGTTTTTTTGGTGTTTGATAATGTTATTGCTTCTCGGCTACTTCACTCAGGCGTAGTCCATTAAGAGCCATGAGACCAAAAAACCATTCAACTTTGATGGGTGATTACTTGCTTCTCATGGCACAAAGAGACTCTCATTAGATCTTACACCACGGTGTAGGGACCCTCTATAATATTCTCTCTTTGTTTATTCGGTCTCCAATTGGTGCTCTCGCTGCCCTATTGTTTGCAAACGAGTGAAATAGTGTAATTTGAGCTAGTGTAAGGTTGTCAAATGCTATATTTTGCAAATGGTGGGTCATGGCATTGTAAACACTTGGGGAGGTGTCATTTTTGTTCCCTAAACTCCTAGTGCTTCCAGGATACTTTCTCCGGAACTAAGAACCCCCTCTATAGGTACATAAACCGTTGTTAGTTGCTTCTCTTTTCTTGTAAAATAATGAAAGATTCTCTTAGCTTTGAGAATATAAAATTCTCTACTAACAGTGCCAACCACGTGAAGGTGGAAGAATTTCTAGCACCACTAACCTACATAAAAGTGTTAGTTAAAGAAATTTTAGTAGAATCAAAACCACATACTATATATATACAAAATAAACAAATTTAATAAAATATATGAACTTGAATGATCTAGTTTTAAAATTAAACACTTTAAAGAAATTATATATACTAGATGAACATGTCTAAATTCATTCCAATGAACCATCAGGTCATGAAGGTGGAAGCTTTTCTGGTACCACTAACCTACATAAAAGTGTTAAAGTCAAAGAAATTTAAGTTAAATCAAAACAATTATCTAAATAACTCTCCTAGTTATTTGGGTAATTTCTATACATATTCTGGCTCTCAGCTCCTCATTGAAGGTTACGTGTGTTCAAGTTCAGTTGGCACAATTCCTTGTCTGCTTTTCCCATCACACCCCTTATTTTTCCTCACACGCCCTTACGTGCTTTCTATTCTCTCCTTCCGATTTCCTTTTCCTCTTTGTTCTACTCCTCCCTTTACGTCCACCTTCTATGCATTCACTTTATTCCTAAGTAGTTCTTCCCTATGCACACGCCTCGTACTTGCTTTCAATTAGCCAAGTCCTTGGCCCTCTTGTGTGCCACACCCATTATTTTGTAATAGTTGTGCCTTGACCATGCGTTCTCTGCTCACCAATTTGCCTCATTTCCTCGCACACCTCACACACACATTTCTCTATGCCTTTCTTTTTTTTTACTCCACACGTCCTTCCCTTGTGCCCTCCTTTGCACCCTTCTGTGCCAGGTCATCTTCTGACATGCTTGAGTGTGCCACATGTAACTAATCAAAGCATGCCAATAGGGTGCCGAATCATTGCAACCAATTAGTGAGTGACATGTGGTAGAAATGATAAAATATTTACACAGTTGGCCACCATTTTAGCCAATCTATGTGCACCACGCATCTTGCATGTGCTGATGGATCTAAAAAACTTTTTGAAAGCCATATATTTTTCTACAGAGCTCTAATTGGCACATGCCTGGACTTGTCGAGAGCTACTACGACATCAACTACATGTGCTAAGTATTCAAATTCTTGATGGATTTGGTAGGTAAGAAATGGGAAAACATCTCTCTGAGAATTAATGAGCAGATCTGATTTCTCCAACCACCTGATTTAATATGATTCACCCTCCTTCCTCATCCAACACACCAAGATAGACCTAAGGAAGTGCATTTGACATATTCTTAGGTGGATTTGCAGGCATTGAATGCTTCTTGTTAGTGGTTGTATTTCAAATTTGAGTTTTCCCTCCTTCTCTTCTCCTTATACGATTCATCTATAAATGTAAGAGTTGGGCTCATTATTAATGTTGGAAACTTTGATCCTTATGCATTTTGCTAAGGACTTCATACTTTCTATATTTTGAGTTGTAGACCTCTAGATATGGCTCTTGTATGTGGATATCGACCTCTTTCACCATTATAACAATTCTGTGCATTTTGGAAGTAATAGAAGCATCATTTTGTGACTATTCTCTATCCTAATGTGTTTGCATTCCTTATTCTTTCCTTTTCTTTTGTGTTGTGTGCTCGTTGTGTCATTTCATGTCCCTTGCAGCTCCTTATTTGGTTGTGTCCCATGAAACTGATCTGGTGAATATGTTTTAAGTTGTGTTATACGTGCCTAGCCTTATTTTACGCATTTCCTCTCATTTTTTCTCAGAACAGATAGTGTTCATCCCTCTTTTTTGGTGCTATCACCTTTTAGTGTAGTTTCCTTCCATGTTATCTTTCTATCACTATTCTCTTGGCATTTATTAGCTTCACTTCCCCTTTTAGCACTAGGAGTAGCGATATGTATAGAAATAGATAGAGGAACCGACCTTCTCCGAGATCCATCCTAAACACACAAGGTCCCACAACTTGGGGGGGTTCCATTTTCATCTCAAACAACTTGATCCTTCTCGATCCGAGATGCAGTGCAAGTTTGAAGACAAACAATTTTTGGCACACTTGGTGGGAAAAGCAATGAAAGATTACATTTCATATTGCTAAGTTCTTGTGTGCAGACTTAGTATTTCAGCCTTTGAGGCTCATTTCAACACATCTGACGACTCCCAACATTTTCAAATCTTTGTTTTGGTATCCCCTGAGCTCCTTTCACAAGAAGAGTACATATAAGAAGAAGTGTAGCAGCTGATTATTCTTTTGAGTACCTCTAGCTATCCCCGAGAAGAGTCTGTTCTAGAAGGTCTGCATCACATCTCTATCTCCCGCGCATTGTGCCTATTAAACTCCTCCTCAAAGAAGACAACCCACGCACCGTGCAATGGAACATCAGCCACTTCCTCCCCTGAGAATTTTTCCAACATCACAGGAGGGAGTCCTTAGTGTTGGCTATGTAAAATGACATACCCAATGGCATGCTCAAAATTATTCCATACTTTACTTGGTGAGAATCAAGTCACCCCTCAGGAGCATATCCAAGATGTAGAAAATGTGTGTTCACTCTATTTGATCACACATGATGATGTAGCAGTAAGGTTACTTGTAGCCTCTTTCAAAGGTAAAGTGCTTCAATGGTATCGAGGTTTGAGACTTGGATCTATTACCACCTAGGATGAGATGGGAACAACTCTTTGCAATTACTTTGAAGATAATTCAGATCACCTGTCTCTGGTGGAGTAAATGACAACAACAAAAAGGGCGCCCAACAAGTAGATGACTGATTTCAATATCAAATTTCAAAAGACTTGGGATAGAATCCCTCTTGTGGTAAGACCTACAACCCAACACACTTTTCTATATTATCTAAAAGTGTTGAAAATGATATCTCAGTCATGATTCAATCTATGGGAGGTAGGACCTTACCTTACGCTTCTTTTAGTATTACGATAAGGGGAATAAATTAGTCTTATTCGGTGGGAAAGATAACTCCTAGACCGCCAATGCCCTTATTCTCGAGAAATATCACAAGCACCCTAACCTTCTCGTGTGGCCCGTATCCCTGTTCTGAGAAAATCACGCAACTAGTTACCTTAACATCCTATTCTCCAACACAAAAAAAAGGAGGATGAGGAATTAAATGTTCGATAAGAAATCTATCAAACAAATTCATATAATTAGAAAAGTAACAGCACAAGCCTATACGAGCAATTCTAATCAGGTGCATAACCATAATAATCATCCTTGGTGGTATCAATATGGAAACCAAAGATATGCACCCAACCAACAAAGTGATAGATGACATGTTAACACACATATGCCCTTGCAAGTTGTTTCTACCATGACCTCTCTTCCAGTACTTATTACAAGTTAGGTGCTCATTCCAGTTTAGAATAATTTGGCACAAGAGTCAGAATTGTGCTTCCTTTGCAATATGCCTCATAGTCAAAATCATTTGTGAATGTTTTGCATGCACAAGCCTACATGATCCACTATGCTTCATCCTCGGGAGCCTTCAACAAATGCCTCTGAAGTAGAAAACCAAGAAAAACCACAAGATCCTTCAAAGGAGAATTTTATGTTATTTGGCATTGAGGAATTTTATGCAATCAACCAAGTGGCAGATGATACAAGTAGACCATGCACCCAAGTTGCAGACAACACAAGATATAAGAAGAGAATTTTAGAGTCAGCGTGTAGGTCACACTTGGAGCAATGAGGACGACCCTAAAAAAAAAATAATTAGCCAAGGAATATAGTAGTAAGAGTTCTTGAGTCCCTATGCAAGAGGCTCCATGCAGGCTCCTAAAATAGTGTGTGCCACTCCTTTAGTAGAGCTAGGTCAAGCTCCTACTTTCACACATGAACAGTAAAAAAAGGGATGTTGTTCCCCAAATGCACAAGTCAATGGGTTTCCCATTCAACATTGTTGACCAGATGAAGAAGAAAAACATTAATTTCACAATGTGGATGCCTTGACTATTCCATCTTAACATGATCTATTGCATGAAGCTCTCACACAACTCCCGCGTCTTTGATGCGGCTATGCGAAACCACATGCTTCTATCAACATCTGCAAAGAGGAGGAGAAAAAATTAAGTAAGGTTGTTAAAACCCCACCCTTCTACATGTATTTGATCATAGGAAAACATCTTCTCCATAATTGCATGATAGACTCGGGCACTAGTACCTCTATTATGCCCAAAAAGATAGTTGATGTCCTAGGTCTTAGGTATAACCCCTTATCTAAAGAATTCTTACAACTTGACGGGTGAAACTATCAATACCTTGGGATTCATTAGGAATCTTGATTTGACCCTTCATGCATGTCCAAGTTTAACAATTACTCAAGATGTGTCAATCATTGACTTAGCTCCTTTGTTCGCCTATGTCTATCAAAGGATTTCATTTCTCAAGTGGGTGGTTACTTGTCTTCTGATTGGTCTCATATGTTACTCAAGACAAGGTATGGTACCCAGTTTACCATATAAGATGAGCCTATATTTTCTTATCATGTAGATTCATATGTCTCATCCCCTCTCCAAGTCAACTATTTAATCCAAGAACAAGCTTCAATTCCTAACGAGCCCTCTTCCACGCTCTATTCCTGATCTAGTTCTTGATGAATGGGTAGTGAGGCACCATAAATTTGATCCATATGCTGAAGAACTGGAAGCTTATGAAATTGGGCTTGGTACTTACTACATTCTTGAAGAAGAAGTTGTGCTTCCACACGCGCTTAAGAAAGACCAAGTTGAACCTGCCTATGGAAGTTATACTTTGATGGTTTCAGAAGCATAAATGACATGGGGCGGAGTGGTTCTCATCTCCCCTAAGGATGAGAAATTATTCTTCACACATAGGGTGAAGTTTACATGCTCCAACAATATGGCATAATATGAAGCACTGGTGCATGGCTTTCTCATTGCTGAAAAGAAAGGAATTAAGGTGATGCAAATATTTGGGGACACAAAATTGGTCATCCACTAGGTTACCAAAAATGCTAGACAAAGAATAAGCTTCTCAAAGCTTATAAACACATAGTTTGGGACCTCCTTGAGAGATTTAATGCTCTAAATATGTAGGTAGTACCGCGTAAAATGAACAAGGAGGATGGTCCAAATGGCTGCTCTTGGTTTGCAGTTCTCTCCCACAGAGGAATTTGTCAAAGGAAACACTCAACACATTAAGATGGTGGTCAGACCATCCATTCTAGAAAACAATACCAGTTGGAAAGTGTTTGAAAGTGATGTGTAGATCATCCAGTTCATCCAAAATGAAGCTGAGTTCTCATCAAGCATGCAAATTGACTTGTATGACAACTATGGTGACCAAGTAATACAATTGAAGAACAAAAGTTTTCCTAAAGGGCTAGTCACCTTAGAGAAAATGTTTAGCCTTGATGATGATTTCAAGGGTGAAGAAAAGTATATGTGTGCCACACAAGAAGACTGCTCCCCAGTCACTATTGTGCATAGAAAGGAGTTTCTGGTTAGTAAGACTTGTGCACATGATGAAAGGTGGGCCTTCATCTCTCTGTGTCAAAAATATAATGATATTTTTCATTGGAATATGAAGAACTCAAAGGTTTTGATTTAAGTGTTACTCAACACTCCATTGATCTTGATCCTGATATCAAGCCCGTTATACGAAAAAGCGACTGAGTTAATCTAAAGATAGAACCCCTCATAAGAAAGGAGTTATCTAAACTCATCGAGGTGAAGATTATTTTTCCCATCAAATAATCTACTTGGGTTGAAAATTTAGTTCCAATGCGCAAAAATAATGATGAAATCAAAATCGTGTTTAAGTCAGAGATTTGAATAAGGCATCTCTTAAGGATCATTATCCTTTTCCTTTAATGGAGAAAATTCTGCAAACTATGGGTGGCATGTAGAGGTTCTTAATGTGAGATGGGTATTTGGGTTTCAATCAAATCTTGGTCAAGGAAGAGGATCAATTCAAAACAACATTTACAACCAAATGGGGAACATATACGTATCGAAAAATTCCCTTTGGTCTCATCAAACATAGGCACAATATTTCGATGTGCACCATGGACATTTCCTTCAAAGGTTACATCAATGAGTTCATCTTGGTGTACCTTGATGACATAACAGTCTTCTCAAAGTAGAGCGCGAATCATATGGCACACCTGAAGAAAGTCTTTGAGAGATGTAAAAGGTATGGGTAATCTCTTAACCCCAAGAAGTAGAATTTTATGGTGGCATAGGGCAAGATCTCGAGGCCATGGGGTTTCAAAATATGGTATCATAATTGATCCTGAGCACATTTCAGCCATCCTAGCTCTTTCCCTGCCAGCACACAAAAAGGCCTTGCAGTCCTTCCTTGGTAAGATCAACTTTGTTAGGTGTTTTATCCCTAACTTTGCAGGACTGGTTCAACCCATCACCTTGATGCTCAAGAAGGACATAGCCTTCAGATGGACAACAAAAGGAAGATAAATCTTCAACAAAATCAAGAAAGAAATTTCTTGTGTGCTAACACTCATCAACCCAAATTATTCCAAGGATTTCATCCTTTATGCTTATGGCATTGATACTAGTGTTGCTACTATCCTAACACAAGAAAATGAACAAGAGTTAGAACAACCAGTGGCTTTCTTCACTAAATGTTGAAGGATTACAAATTAATATATAGTCACATGGAGAAGCATGTATTTTCCATCATGTGCACACTAAAGAAATTAAAAAGAATGCTTTCCACAAATCATATTGAGGTGTTAGTCTCTCACTCTTCATTAGAGACTTCATCATGGGCACATAGATCAGTGAAAAGAGAGAATGATAAGTGAGAAAAATCATGGAGTATGATGTGACTATCAAAGCCAAAAAAATGATAAGAGGTGGCACACTCTGTAGGTAGATTGTCGAGGATGTGCAAATTGAATCTGAGACTTCATTATTTCTGGATGAGGATCTCCCTTGCATAGAACTTGAGTAGAGCACAAACCATGGTGTGCGTGATTGGATGAAGAACATGATCACATTCATTTCTGAGGGCACATACCCTCTTGATTTAAACAAAGTAAAGAGAATACATCTCAGGTTACAATCTATCTATTATGTTTTGATTAATGGACTTCTCTTCAAGAATAATTTTGATGTCGTTATGTTAAGATGTATTAACAACGCACTGAAAAAAGTGTTAGTATAATTTCACGATGGATTCTCTGGTGGACACTTTTCTACCAAAACTACAACAATGAATATCATAATGGTAGGTATCTTCTGGCCTACACTATTTGTGGATGCACATAATTGGGTCATGAAATGCAGAGAGTGCACTTTCTTTGCAGGAAAGAAAAATTGGAAACACTTCCCCTCTAACCAATCCAAGCGGATCAACCTTTTACGCAATGGGGTCTTGACTTCATAGGTATGATCAATCCACCTTCAAGCACTAGACACAAGTGGGTGCTGACAACTACGGAACTATTTCAGATGGACAGAAGCTATCACACTCAAGGAATCAACCGATTTATTTATCCTTGAATTTCTTGAAGGTAAAGTCACAAGTTTTGACATTCTCAAACCATTATCTCTAATAATGAAAAATCCTTCCTTGGTACTAAAATCACTGATTGGGCGCTAAATCTGAACATCTACCTGAAGAATTCTTCCAACTATTACCCTCAGGGAAATAGTTTGGTAGAGTCAACAAATAAGAACTTGATCAGAATCATGAAGCACACAATGAACATCAACCAAAGACAATGGCATACAAAGGTCTCGCACGCGCTTTAGGAAAATAGAATCATAGTAAAAAAGGAAATAGGAACTTCACCTTATAAGATTTTCTATGGCAAGGAGGCTACCCTTCCTTTGACACTAGAATTGAATTCATTAGTGCTTTCCCAACAATTAGAATTCAAAGGCACAGACTAGAGAGAAATCAGAATGGTAGAGTTGGTTGATCTTGAAGAGCTAAGGAACTATGCCATGATCAAGCTAGAAAAACATCAATAAGAAACAAAGAAATGTTTTGATAGAAAGACTAGACCCCAAGTATTCAAAGTTGGGGACTTAGTCCTAAAATGGGATGATGACAGAGACCTAAACCAGACATCATTCAAAGTTTGATGCATTGTGGTGGCCCATACATCATCAATTCGTGCAAAGAGGCTAACTATTTTGAGTTAGCTCATATTAATGGAAGTATGTTGTAGATCCCAGTAAATGGGATCTATCTCAAACCCTTCCATTAAGTTTGTTGCATCATTCTACTATGTAATCATGAAACTACCACCATAGTCACTTGAAGATCATCTCTTGACTCTTATTCTTAATCTTGCAACCACTAAAAGAAGACATGTACCTTGGAAGCAATGAAGAGCACGTGTAAGAAGCACACGAGAAGAAAGAACTATTTATAAATAGAAAATGTGTGGGAAAATGGCCCCAAAAGTTGCCAAAAATGTTATCCAAATAACTCTCCTAGTTATTTGGATAACTTGTATACATATTCGGCTCTCAGCTCCTCATTGAAGGTTGCGTATGTGCTCAAGTTTAGTTGGCACAATTCCTTGGTTGTAGTTTTCCCTTGGCACCCCTTCTTTTCCTCACACACCCTTGCGTGCTTTTTTCTCTCCTTCCACTTTCCTTTTCCTCTTTGTTCTACTCCTCCCTTACGTCCACCTTCTACACATTCACTTTCTTCCTAAGTAGTTCTTACCTACACACACGCACCTCATACTTGATTTAATCAGCTAAGTCCCTAGCCCTCTCGCGTGCCGTGCCCATTACTTTGTAATAGTTGTGCCTTGACCATGCGTTCTCTACTCACCGGTTGCCTCATTTCCTCACATGCGTCACGTGCGCGTTTCTTTGTGTCTTCCTCTGTTTTCCTCCACGTGCCTTCTTTGCACCCTTATTTGCTAGGACATCTTCTAAAATGCTTGAGTGTGCCACACATAACCAATCAAAGCATGCTAATAGGGTGTTGAATCATTGCAACAAATCAATGAGTGACACATGGCAAAAATGAAAAATATTTGCATAGTTGGCCATCATTTTAGCCAATCCATGTGTGCCACATGTCTTACGTGCAATCGATGGATCTGAAAAAATTCGACAACCATATCTTTTCTATAGAGCTATGAACGACACACATCCGGACTTATCGAGAGAGTCTGCGATATCAGCTATAGTGCTAGGTATTCAAATTATTGACGGATTTGGTAGGTAAGAAATAGGAAAACATCTCTTTGAGAATTAATGAGAAGATATGATTGCTCTACCACCCATTTAATATGATTCACCCTCCTTCCTCATCCAACACACAAAGAAAGACGTAAGGAAGTGCATTCGATAGATTCTTAGGTGGATTTATAGGTATTGAATGCTTATTGTTCGTGGTTGTATTTCAAATTTGATTTTTCCCTCATTCTCTTCTCCTTCTACGATTCATCTATAAATGTAAGAGTTGGGCTCATTATTAATGTTGGACACTCTGGATCTTTATACATTTTTCTAAGGACTTCATACTTTGTGTATTTAGATTTCCATACCTCTAGATCTGGCTCTTGCATGTGGATACCGACCTCTTTCGCTATTATAACAGTTCTGTGCATTTCTAGAAGTAATAGAAGCATCGTTTTGTGACTATTCTCTATCTTAATGTGTTTTCATTCCTTCTTCTTTCCTTTTCTTTTGTGTTGTGTTCTCGTTGTTCCATTTCACATCCCTACAACTCCTTATTTGGTTGTGTCCCATGAAACTGATCTAGTGAATATGTTTTAAGTTGTGTTATATGTGCCTAGCCTTCTTTTATGCATTTCCTCTCATTTTCACTCAGAATAGATAATGTTCATCCCTCTTTTAGTGCTATCACCTTTTAGTGTAGTTTCCTTCCATGTTATATTTTATCCCCTGGTCCTCTGGCATTTATTAGCTTAGCTTCCCCTTTCACAACTAGGAGTAGCGGTAGTAGTAGAAATAGATAGAGGAGTTGGCCTTCTTTGGAGATCCACCCCAAGCGCGTAAGGTCAAAATAATTGGGGACAATTCCATTGTCATATCAAACACCTTGATCCTTTCGAATGCGAGATGAGGGTGCAATTTTGAAGAAAAAAAAAACCATACTAGATATATATAAAATACACAAATTCAATAAAATATATGAACCCGAAGATATAGTTCACAAATTAAACACTTCAAAGAAATTATTTATACCAGACGTGAGCATGTAAATTCATTCCAATGAACCATCAAGATCGGGTTTGCTCTGAATAGTGGACATGATTATTTCATGATTTGAATCTTGAACCTTCCAAAGAATCTTGTTATTAGGCCTTCCTCGATATCTATATAGCTGAATATTTGTTGCTAGAACTAGATGTGAATATAAGAGTATTTTCCTGTGTGTCTCAAAGTCTTCAAACACCCAAATAGAGGAATTTTTAATGGATACCATTGCAAGCCAAGTTCCAGTAACTACCACTGACCCTGTAGGGTACTTAATATCTTCACCATCTATAACAAGATAAGTTAACTTGTTTCTTTCCTTGATGAAATGACATAAGAAATAGTTTGTTCATTCTTCATTGTCTTCCATCGCAATAATTGTAAATACATGTCCTAAAAAAACAAAGGTTTCAACTCAAATTTAAATTACATATTAATTTTAATGGACATAAGCTCAATAAAAATTGTAATTAACCATTTACCTTGTCGCACCAAAATAAAATTTTCAAAGTCCTTGGATTTTGTAACTTCATCTGGAGAAACAAGTCGTAATGCATGTTGAGGTTAATATTTGGGAAGTGGAGTTAGAGGCCTAAAAATCCATCCATCAACCCATTCTTGTGAATCACACTTAATAGTGACAAATTCAATACAAGATGCATAAAAACACTACAAATTTCTTGTCTATGTGGCCTACAAGTAGTGTCCGAGCTACAAAATGAGTGCATATCTTTGGACCTTATGAGTTTCATACAATTCTCATAGTTAGCAATTTATTGTTCCTATATCAACCAAAAATATTTGTGAACTATGGAATTTTCTTGAGAACCTCAGGTCATACTGTTAAATACACCATTCCACCATGCTCTTTACAACTTTCAAATTTAGCATCATCTTTGTGATTCAACTCTTCTCTTGCAAGAGCTCTTTTTACACATGCCCCGCACCATCATGCTCTCTTTTTCCATGTCCAACCTTAGTAAAACTCCAAATATGTTTCACACCCATATTGATGTGTATCCTGCTCATCCAATAAAACATTCGTGCATTCTTAAACCGAGACGTGCAATTATTTGGCCACATATAATGTTGATTGAAACATATGTCCCTATTAAACAAGTTTCCATAAAATAACCGGAAACACCCTTACACAAATTCAATAGAATGAGTACGATCATCATTGATATAAAAGTGGTACTCTCTTAAATTTTTTGATCATTCTCGTACTATTAAGAGAATGTATAAATGCTATATGCACAAAATGGCACTTTGTATTGAGTTGTAATATTACGATTAAACCTCCATTTGTGGTTATAATGTGTAATTCTCTGTAAAATTGACCACTTTGAAACAATAGTACCAATAGGAAATGTGTACTTGAATATATTGAACTATTCATCCAACCATTGAGCTCGTGTGTATTCCTATCATACTCATAAACAATTCCATCCTTCAATTTTCTCATAAATTAAAAAACAAGCATATGTTAACTAGCTCAGCTCAACCGTTTAAACTCCATTCCATATTTCAACCGTATGATATTGATTTATATTTATCAAAATCAAATAAATTATGTCCTATTTGTTGGGTTTCAGATTTGCACTTGGGATGAAACCACAATCGGGGATAAGCAAGTCCTTCCTCTTTAATGGGAGAGGTTCCCTTATTGAAAGCAAGGAAAAACCTATGTAGAAATGCACAATATTTCATTAATGGTGGTTTCCGATATCTTGAAATGTGTTTTATGCCGGAAGGTTATCAATACATGAGGATAGAAGACTTGAAGAGAGGAGGGAAGTAGAAGAAGAAAATACTTTTAGGGAAAAGAGATGAAAGAGAAAACCCTTATATGTATTGATTAAATGAGATATAGAGTAGAACCATTCATGTTTATAGTAGGCACAATCCGCAGGACGCAATGTTCTTGAGATTGTATAAAATAGAACAAAAAGTTTCTAAGCATGCAAGGATTAAATGGTTCACATATCAGAGAAATAAATAAAGAGAAAATAGAGGAAAAAGGAAAAACCCTTGTATTGATTTCTTCAGACTCAAAATTACAGTTTCAGAATATCAAAATTCCAACCCTTACAATGGATTTGAAAGCCCATGATATAGCTCACAAGAGATAGTTACAACTTCCTCGAGCAAGAAATAATAGTTACAACTTATTCTAATCACTCATGCCCTTTCGAATTCTTGATCGGAAAAGAAACGTTAATGGCGAAAAACTAGATTTTTAAATACACAACCATTTCATTATTTCGCTAGTTAAAACATGGGCCATTCGATTCACTTTTACAAATTTAAGTCTGGGCCACCCACATGGAAGGAATTGATTGTAATGGGCCTACAAATGCCTTGAATGTCTACCTTTTCTTTGGTGGGGCCGCATATCCGACCCTTGGACACGTGGCGAACTAGTGCTCATTTGGAACATGACTTTAGATTTTAGCTTTGAAGTTGTGCCAGTCGCTGACATGTGGAGGCTTCCGTTGATTCTTTATACTTAGTTGATTCAGGTCTATTTCTTGTTTGACTTATGTTGACCCCCTCGACACGTGGTGAGCTAACACTCATTTAAGTTTTTACTTTGGAAGCACCTCCTGCAATTACACCAAGCTAACACATGGCTCCTTCTACGAGCTTAGATTTTTCAACAGCTAAATCTGTCTCTCCATTAACTCTGACCACGTGGTGATCTGGTGCTCATTTGGAAACTATACTTTTGGTTTTACTTCTAAAATTACGTCGTTGTGGCACATGGAGGCCTCTACCAACCCACCCATACTTATTTTAAGGATCGGATTTGTCCCTTTTGGTCCCTGGGACACGTGGAGGACTGGCACAAGTTTGAGAACTACCCCCAACTTTGACCCTTGAAGCTACGTTGATGAGGCATGTGGCGTTGTTCACTGAACCTTCAATACTTAGCTGATTTGGGCTTGTTCTATGTTCATTTCAGACCTAGAAAATGTGGAGAACTCGGTGCTTATTGGAGGACTATCCCCTTGGCCCCTAGCCTTGGAGTTACGCCATGTGGATGCATGGAGGCTTCCGCTATTTCTTGAAACATGGCCATGCCACATCCAATCAGGGATATCCACGCACTAATCATGAATGTTGAGGTGAAAATTGATGAAGAGGATACGCCTGTCATTCCCAACAACTGGAAGAAATAAACAAGAAGAAGAAACTCCAACTATACGCCCGAATTTCAAATTGTTCTTCATGAATTGGAAAATTACAAAAATACTAGGATCGACGTGACCCATTACTCCAAGGTAGTGAATCAATTTTTTTGAAATTTGACTTCAAAAGAGAGGGAAATTTTGAGGACAACAACCGGCTCTTTTTCTCGGGGATGTAATAAAGGAATGAGGAAAGATAAAGAACCATGAAAAAACTTAGGGTAATCGGACAAGCCAAAGAGAATAAAACTTACCATTGGGAAAAATAGAGTCGGAGAAAAACCAATACAATGCAACACACACAATAAGGAACAGGAAAGAAAACAAGTCAAAAGCTGGGAAAGACCCAAAAAAATCACAAAAGAATGGCCAAAACCAATGCACTATACACAATATATGAAGGACCGCTAGTCACCTAGGACTTGAACAACTTAGGTACTTCCCACTATAAAGAAGTGAGAGAGGAGATCCATCCATGTAATCCGGATAAAAGAGTTCTCTCTAGCAAAATGTCTAATTCTAAAAGGACCAAGCCAAAGAGAATAAAACTTACCATGACTTCCACATGGCTCATGTCTTTTTCCCAAAGCAGCAAAATGTCTCCCACTTGGAAAAATCTGCATTTGGATTTCTTGTCAAACAAAGCCTTCGCTTTGAAATGATGTGCTTCTATCCTGTCACAACCATTTGTAATCTATCCTCGTCAAGATTATGAAGGTAAAAATTATCTTTTCAAAGAGCTACTAAAACTTGAATCTTCAATGGTTTTCATCAAATGCAAGGCTGACAATTCCACCATTACTCTTGGTAGGTTAGCTTCCACACCATACACCACTTGGAAAGGAGACATTCCAATTACTCTCTTGGGTGTAATTCTATCAGCCCAAAGTGCATCATATAGCTTCTTATGCCAATTCCTCTGAGAATCATTTACAAGATTTCTAACTATGCTCATGAAGTTTTTGTTTGTTGATTCTATCATGTCCATTCCTTAGGGTTATTAATCCGAAGAATGAGCAAGGGATATCCCATACCCATAGCATAAATCCATCATCTCAGTAGAAGAAAATTTGGAAGCATTTTCAGTCACAATCTTGTTTGGGATCCCAAACCTGATCAATATGTTCTCCTTAATGAAGTTACAAACTACCTCGAAGTAGTGCTCTTGATTGGGATGGATTCCACCCACTTGGTGAAGTAATTTGTGGTAGTCAACACATGGGTATGCCTAGCACTAGAATATGGATTGAGTTCTCCAATGAAGTCTAAACCCCATTGTTGAAATGGCTCTTCAATCACTATAGGCTTGAGAGGAAAAGCAACCAACTTAGGTCTTCCAACAAACATTTGGCATGCTTCACATTTACCAACCCATTTTGATGCATCTCTAAATAGAGTGGGCCAATAATAACCAACACAAAGTATTTTATGATTTGTTACAGCAGAGGAGAAATGGCCTCCACAAGCCTGGTCATGAAAACCAGAGAAAAAAAACTTCTTTTTTGCTCCTTATCTATGCACTTCAAAAACCTTCCATCTATGCCTCATTTGAACAAAGCATTCTCCCATAACACATATTGTGAAGACATTAGTTTGATGGCTCTTTTCTCTTTGGCTCCAGTGAGATGAGCAATGTGAGCATACCATATGTCAATGTCAAGATGAGGAATAGAACAACAGGGGATGTCAACTCCATCTTTGGATGACTCCTTGGAAGCTCCTCGGCAATGAGTTCACACAAGCCCTTACCACAAACTATTTTTGTTGGCTGATGTTAAGATCACACTCTCGCATCTTTGCTACCCAATTACCTCTCTTGGTTTCAAATTATTTCGAGTAAGAATGGATTTGATTGTTGTATCGGAACCAACACCACAAAATGAGAATTAAGGATGTAAAACCTAAACTTCTTGACAACTTTAATAATTATAAAAGCGTGTTTCTCCATCATGGTGTACTTCATCTCATGATTTTTCAAGACATAACTCATGAATGTAATTGCGAGCTCATGATCTTCAAAATTCTTCTAAGATAACACAACAACTAAGGTATTTTCAATGGCGTAACAATAGAAAATGAAATATTTGTTAAATTCAGGCCACACCAAGGTTGGAGTCTTTGCAATAGCCCATTTAATGTCTTTAAATGATATCTTTCTTCGTAGGACAAACCAAAATTTTTCTTCCCTTTCATCATGTGAGAAATGCTCATAGTAAGTTCTACAAAATTGGGGATGAATCTTCTTAGGAAATTGATCTTACTAAAGAAAGAATGGACACCTTTCTTACTTGATGGAAGAGGAATTTTCTGGATGGCTTGAACTCTCTCCGAATCAATCTTGATCCCTTCCTTTGAAACAATGTGTCCCAAAAAATTTCCTTATGTGACACAAAACACAAAATTCTTAGGGTTTAAAGAAATCCCATGCTCTCTACACTTTTGTAATATTGTTTCAAGGTGTTGGATGTGATCTATTCTTTCTTTAGAACACACCGCCAAATCATCCAAATACACAACAATGCATTTCTCTTTTAAAATGGCAAAAGATAAATCCATGGCCCTCTGGAAAGTAGCACCAGTATTGATGAGACCAAATGGCATTCCCTTGTATGTAAAGGTGCCATAAGGAGTAGTAAAGGAAGTCTTATGTTGATCTCGTAGTATTCAACTCTACTTTATTGTACCACGAGAATCCATCTAACATAGATAGCATATCCAAACCTATGACAACTTGCAATACTTGGTCCATCATGGGAGAGGGTAATTGTCCTTCAAAGAACACTGATTTAGATTTATGAAGTCCACACAGGATCCGGATCTCACCATTCTTCTTTAAATGTGTACTATATTAGCAATCCACATTGAATGATGGATGGGGAAGATGATCCTAGCATTCAAAAGATTTTGTATTTCTTGGAAAATTGTATCAGCTATCTTTGGATTATATTGCCTTTGTTTCTATTTAAAGGATTTTATCCCAAGCTTAAGGGAATGAAATGTTGCATTTCTTTAGGCTGAAAATCCTTAAGATCATCATAAGAGTAAGCTAGAACATCAACATACCTCTTCAAAAAATTCACCACCTTCTTTTTCTCTTCCTGAGTGTAGCATTTTCCAATGTTGACCATTTTGGGATCATCAAGACTCCCAATATTCACTTTCTCAGTCTTAGTAGATTTCCAGGCTCCTTGGGAAACTTTAGAATTTATATATCTATCATGTTTATCAAAAATATCCTCCAAACTCACCAACCCTTTAGGGATTTTCTTTCTTTCATTTTGATGCACCCATCTTGATCCATGTATTCTTTGACACCCTTTTCATTTGATGACACACACTCTCTAGGTAAATGTCACTTCCTTCAAAGTAAAACCGATCAAAGTTGTCTTTGAGCTCTAATAAAGAAATCAAATGCTGGTCATCATTAAAAACTTGCTAATTATTTGCATTGTCGGAACACTTTGGTCTATTGATCATCTCAATAGTGAATTTCTCTTGAGGAAAATCATGGATGAGGAATTAACGAGGACCCCAAAACAGCTAGAGAATCAGCCCTAATGTTCCTTTCTCTTGGCATAACTTCAATGGAAAAAGCATTAAGGAATTCAATGGAATCCTAGACCAGATTCCTATCGTGCTTCAACCTTCATTCTTTACTTGATAAAGGTATCTAACTTTTTTACAATTAGCTTTGCATCTCCACGAGCAAGAAGTTTCTTCACTCCCATTTCCTTCACCATGCTCAACCCAAGATTTAGGGCCTCATACTCAACATTATTGTTGGTATTTTCAAATTGAAACTTAAAGGAGAAAGGATGAACCTTACCCTCAAGAGAAATGAACACTACACCAGCTCCAGAACCAGCTGAAGAGCAGCTCCCATCAAACTCCAAAGTCCACACACCATTAGGGTCAAGCAACACTCCCTTTGATAGACTTGTCTCCTCTTGTGACATGATCATGTAATTCCCATGCCCAATGTATTCATACAATATTTGTGCCTTAGGATCATCTATCTTTCACACAATATAATCTACTTGTTTCTCAAGCAACAACTTCTTCATCTTCCCATTGACAGGGATCAAGGCATGTGACCAATCAATTTGGATTTCCCCACCTACCGCTTTCGCAAAATTTCTACTCAACAACAACCCATATGAAGGAGGAATATCATCTACCAAAATGGTGGCTAAGACCCTTTTATCTGGAAAAGTAGAAAAATCTAGTTGTGCATCTTTAATTCTAACAACAAAAGGTACTTTCTTACTCTCCATGGAATAATAAGAGCCATAAGTGCGGGTTAGGGTTAGAGCCAAAGCATGGGCCACTTTTGTAGGCATAACATTATCTGATGCTCCTAAATCTATGACACAATCACTAAGTTTATGGCCAACTATGAGAAGAGTCACATAAAATGGTTCAATTTTATTATTAGGGGAAGTGATTTGTAGCACAAGGATTGATTGAGGTGAGGAAGAGGGAGTGGGAAAAAGGCCTTTAGAAGAATGGGATGGGGTTTTAGACTTAGAATTTACAAAGTTAACCATTTTGGAAAAGGCTTTAGGATGGGTTTGATAGAACTCTACCTCAGAAATATGAATCTTGGTCTTCTTAAGATGTTCTATAATGTCAAAATATCCAGATGTGGATGGGGAATCACTACTAGGAGTAGGGGGATTTTGATCTATCGATTTATCATTTGTTGGACAATAATTCTTATAAGAAGAAGTAGAGGGTGAAGGACTAGCAGAGCTTACCTTTTTGGGGGAAGTAGTAGGAATATGAGATCCTCTTCTTACAACCATCGGGATGGTGACAGGGTACTCCTTGGATCTTTTTGTAGGTCGCGCCACTTTTTCCTTTTTGTTAGTCTACTCCCGAGTCATAACAACATATGACTCACTATTCATTTTAGCCACTCCATCATCATAGTCATCTTCATCATCCACACCTTCAGTGGTGGGGAAATGAAATCAAGAACCACCAAGCTCCTCCAGCTCTTCATCAACTTCCTCTTCTTGTTCATCACAAAGCCCATTTTCTTCCTCATCATCAGGCTCAAGAACCTCACAAGTAGCATTGATAGGCACCTTAAGGGTGGACCTTCAATGAATTTAGTTTGAGGCAAGGCCAATTCCTCCTTGGAACATCTTGATATGGAGCATGTTGAGCCAATTGTTTCTTGATGGAAATGAGGTCATTAGCTAGCTTTTACACCAACTGATTTGCATTACCTCTAGGAGAAGAGGAAGAAGAAGATGCTTTGGATTTGAAAGAATCCCTTTTCAGCTTTCCAGACATGATCAAATCATCTTCCACACTGACAACTAATCTCTGATCAACATCCAAAGTTGCAAGATTTACTCTCCTCGGGGCATAGCTCACTTCTGGAAATTGAGCATTCAAGAAGAAACACTTCTGAATCTGATCAATAGGCCTAGTATTTTATGGAATCTTGTTAATCAACTTATTAAAATTGGCCACAAATTATCTCATAGGATCATGTGGCTCCTTCTTGATTTGAGAAATATGTGCTAACAGTATGGACATCTTCAACAGTTTGAAACACTGCTCTCTAAATGAGTTTTCATAGTATTCCAATTAGTGATGGTCCTGACAGAAGATTATAAAACCAATATGTAGCATTCTTTTACAAGGTCTCCATAAACAGCCTAATAGAGACATCCTCATGTTAAACTCCTAGGACCCCACATGCAACAATGAAAGCTGCATGTGTTCATCGGGTGTACTTTGCCATCACCTCTAAATTTGGGAAAATTCTTCCTGTTACCCCTAGGTAACTCATGCAATGGTTGAGGAAGATCCAGAGGCTCAACTCTTTATCCCCAAGGCTGAGGTGCTACCATCCTTGGAAAGATTTCTTTAAGTGGAACTGAGACACCAACAATAACTAGAGCACAAAGATTAGGACTAAGGTGTGTTTGAGGAATGATACTACCATAAGCTTTGTCTTCAATAAGAGGTATGCTTATGGAACGATCTCTTCTATTTCTTCATGTTGGAGGAAGTTGAAAACCTTGTTGATACAGAGTTGAAATTGGGGATCTTCAATTCCAAGAATCCCTTCTACCATGAGTGTATTTTAGAGTCGCGGATCAAAGAAATGATAAAATTAGTTGTTCTTTTTAGAAAGGAAATTTGTTGAACAAATTCCCCAGCGGAGTCACCAAAAAATGTTGGGTTTCAGATTTACACTTGGAATGAAACCATAGTCAGGGGACAAACAAGTCCCTCCTCTTTAATGGGAGAGGTTCCCTTATTGAAATCGGGGCAAAACCTATGTACAAATGCACAATCTTTCATCAATGGTGGTTTCTTGATATATTGAAATGTGTTTTATGCCTGGAAGGTTATCAATAAATGAGGATAGAAGAATTGAAGAGAGGAGGGAGGTAGAAGAAGACAATACTTTCGGGAAAAGAGATGACAGAGAAAACCCTTATATGTATTGAGAAAATGAGATATAGAGTAGAACCATTCACATTTATAGTAGGCACAATCCGTAGACTCAAAATTTGTTAGATTGTATAAAATAGAACACAAATTTTATAAGCATGCAAGGATTAAATGGTTCACGAGATCGAGTAAGAAAGAAAGAGAAAACAGAGGAAAAAGGGAAAAACCTTGTATTGATTTCTTCATAGTCAAAATTACAGTTCCACTAAACCTTCAATACTTAGCCGCTTTGGGCTTGTTCTGTCTTCATTTTAGACACTGGGACATGAGGTGAACTCACACTTATTGGAGAACCGTCCTTGTAGGTCCTAGCCTTGAGTTACACCATGTGGATGCTAGAGGTTTCCATTGTTTCTTGAAACATGGCCACACCGCATCCAATAAGGGATATCCACGTTCTACTTGTGGATGCTGAGGCAAAAATTGACAAGGAGGATATGCCTATCATTCCCGACTGCAGGAAGAAATAAACAGAAGAAGAAGAAACTCCAACTGTATGCCTAAATTTCAAATTGTTCTCCATGAACTGGAAAACTACAAATAATACCAGGCTCGACGACCCATTACTCCAAGGTACCGACTCAATTTTTTTGAAATTTGACTTCAAAAGAGAGGGGAATTTTGAGGAAGACAACACTATTGCACCTCCAATTTGCTCATGGATGAAAATTTCCAATTTAGGTAATATGTCGCACGTGCCAAAACTTCCATCTAAACAATTCGACTATAGAAAATTGTTCAACTTCTCTTCGAAAAATATATTGTAGGAATGAAATCCTGGAATATATTGGTGGAACTTCAACACCACATTCGATAACATAGTTTCAAAATTAAAATCGAGAATGAATACATAAAAATTTAGCATAATGCATCTTAAATTCAACATGTTTCCTACAAAAGTGGTGCAAGCTTGGTTGATTTTCACATAGAATGGGTTCAACATTTCAAAAAAATGTTGACTAATTTTAATTTCTAGATGCTCCTATTCAAACTTACAAAAAAATTGAGTTTGTGTCATATCTAAGAAATGCTTTGGATGGGGTTCATGATTAGTAGAACCAACTCTCCATTTAAAAATCTCTTGTATTAGGTGAAACTCTAGTGTTATCATGCTAAAATTGAATAAAAACTTCTCTTATAGCATCAGATATATCTTTGTCCTTACGTAGTGCTCTAGCGAAAATGCCCAAAAATTGGTGTTATTGAGTGATTGAAGGATATTATGTCTTCTAATTGCTTTCACTGGAGTTTTTCAATTAACTTTCAACATTCAACTTGCTTGCGTAATCAAATGTTGTTTTTTTGTTGATTCACTTACAACACTAGTAGCAAGTACACGACACACAAAATATTACTATCCCTTGTGTGTCTCTTGACACCAATAATGTGATATGCATCATGAAGGTTTTCAAAAATTGTAGAAGTTTGACCACGTATATTAGATGTTGTAAATCCTAAGGTGTTTAATGTAGGTCTCATTTTATTCAATTTCATCAAACTAACCAACAACTAACATCTTTGGGAATCATTTAAAATTTTAAAATGATTATCCCAAATTTCAGTGGCTTTTCTTCTGATTTTCTGTTCAGAAAGTTTGTCAGACATTGGTTTCAAAATGTTCTCATCAATTTCAATAAAATAATTAGGTCTCTTATGTAAAATCCTAGGAATTTTTTTGTCAATTTTTATTTGTCTACGCTTTTAACCTGAATTTCCTTATTCACATTTTCATTGTATCCTTCAATTTAACCATCATCTACATCATGGGTATTTAATTCTTCTTCAAAATTTATAGTAAAAACATCTTCCTCATGAGTATTTAATTCATATTCAACATTGATATTTCAAATATTACCTAGTTCCTCATTGCTTACAATAGTAGGGGTTGAAGATGAACCTCTTCTTGATTCACGAAGATTCCGCATTCGCTCAACATTTTGAAATATTTTTGCCTCTAATTTGTCTGGTGTTTTTTACTTATTGAATTCCTTTTTTTACTTTGTTTCTTATCTCCCATGATGTTTTTCTTCTGGTGATAAGAAAAACGTGTAGAAAGTGACAAAATTTCGTAGTAATTCGTACAGTAAGGCCAAATAGTAAAAATCACATGCTAATTGGAACGTTGGGATATGTGTAAATATGATTTAATAACCTCAATCATGCTTTATAAAATACGATCCCGATCTATAAAGCGAGATCACGGTTCTATTTGTATCATCAAATATGATCCTCAAGGATCGGTAAATCTTTTTTTTCCCCAACCAGAGCTATGGGAGGTCATTATGGTGTGTAAAAGGTCAAAAACTTCAATTTTTCTCTTCCACGGACTTGAACCATGCTTTGAAAAATTGAAAACATCTCACCAAAATGACACCATCATGTAGGGGAGATCTGTTAGCTTAAGAAATATTGATTTTAAAGTGAATAGAATAAGATAAATATCATTTTATAATTTTTTTACTAACAGTAGGTCATTAAGACATTTTTTACCATGAATGTTCATGTCTACGTTTAAGAATGCAACTTTTGTTTCACTTATCAAAATGCGACAAAACTTATACCATCCTAAGCATGGAAAAATTATATACACATTAAAAAAATTATTTGATTTCAATATTTTTGATATAGTTATGGTGGGAAAATGAAAAGTGCTCTGTTTTCTAAAACTTTTCAGACCACTTTCACGGAAAAAAATATTGCTCAAAAAATACAAAATAAAATCCATCCCAAGATATCAATGACATATAACTTTTCACCAAAGGAAAAAATAATAATAAGATTTGGTCATCCAAATCGCGGAAAATGAACTACAATCTCATAGGATTTTTTCAAAAAAAAAAAACTAGTCATATAATTTTGAGTGTTTAATATAGCTAAACTTGTCCGTTTTTTTTAAATTAGTAGTTTAAACCTGGATTCCCAAAGCTATGATTCATATTCATATAAATTTTTCTAATTTTGAGTGTGCGTATTGTTAATAATCCCTACAAGTTTATATTTTTAGTTTTTGCAATATGATGTTTGCTTATGACCCCTTTTAGTCCACCAACTTGTTGCACTTACCCTTATGAAGCTATCAACCATGCATAATTCTTGTTTCCAAAATTTCCAATGAGGATCAAATGTAATCATGCCCCATTGTAGATTCCATAAAATCCTCACAATAGGTTTCTAAATATTGAAGATAGATAAAGAAATCAAGTTGTATTGGTTTTTACATTCCTCACAAAACCAAAAAATTAGCCGTAAAAGAGTTGTCAAAAATGAATGAACTAGGAATTTTTGTATCTTCAATATCCTATGTAGTTTCCTTTTTATCATCACATTACATTTTGAAGGGATAAATCATTTTAAGTTGAGAAATTAAAAAAAAGGGGTCAAAGCACAATAGTGGAAAAATATTAAAACCTAGAGGATTATAGCACAATTGTGTGTCCCATTTAATGGGTAAAAAAATGACCCTAAATTTTGAGTGGGCTATTTTAGTGGTGTTCGGGCGGTGCCCCTTCACTTGAAATAATATTTATCCCTATTGATGGGGTTCTATATCACAACCCCATTCATCTAAACCGCTTCAGTATATGTAGGTGGTGATGCATAACATGCTACTCTATAGTCTTTGTTTATAGTGTACAAGCCTTCTCCTGAACACACATTCATCCCATTGTAAACATGGAGCATCCCAACCACATTTCAAAGCTAATTTTTGTTTTGTTTTGTTTTGTTTTTAAATAAAGTTGGTGGAGGGAGGTGGCTAAGGGACAATTTTAAATTTTTATTTTTGAATAGTATATTTTAAAAAGAAAAGGGCTAGGGTAGGCAAATGAGGGTTATTTTTTATTTTTAATGAAAAATTAAAAAATGGGCGGGGGAAGTTTGATTTTATTTTTAAAAATATATGATATATTATTATTATTTAGTATGGTATGATTTTTGAGTAGTAAAAATTGCTTCTTCCTCCTATAGGTTAATCGATCTAATCAAATTACTTAAAATGAAATTGTAAAACTATAATTTATTTTATAACAACCTATAACAATTGGAAAATATAAAATATATTTTTGAAATATTCATTAACAACTCATAAAAAATTCATACTAACCTAATAAACCGACAACATTACACACATTTTTGGAGGATTTAAAATCCAATGCTAATGTAAATGAGTATAAGGAAGTGGTCAAATTTCTTCCCAAAAAAAAAAGGTAGTTAGGATCTCTTTTTGGACTAGTTATGAAGCACAATGTAGAGCCAATGGTTACTATGCATATAAATTTACTTGTCATATTTGTGATCCTTTGATTTATCCTATATTTGATGCCTATCAAGGGTATTTTTAAATAATGACCAGATCCTTCATAGATAATTATAATTTTATATGCTTTCTTCACCTAAAACTTAAGGTGAAATACTAATATATTAATTCTTATGTATGAGTGTGATAGAATTAGCATTAGGTTCCCATTTCACCATGAGGGAGAAAATCCATCTCCTAAATTAAGATAGAATGTTTATATTTTATGACCCTTTCTTTTAGGGTTTGAGAATGTATCTTAAGGTAAAGTTTAAGGGCCTCCCAAAAAAACCCATAAAAACGATTTGGCAAATATTTAAAAACCACTTTTAAAATTATGGAAAATCACAAGAAAATATATTTCAAAGGGTTGGAAAATTTTGGTAGCATTGTATGATCGTATAGATGTATGTATGTGTTCATGGATCAATTGCGTGAATCATTTTTACTAGGAATATATGCTACCAATAACTTTCTATAATACAAATGAACATCTGCACAAGAAACACATGTATTTGGTTCTTTTCTCGAGGAAATAACAACACACAACCTGGAGCTGGATGATATGCATGCAACTATCTATCTATAACTACAATTGGTTGGATATAAGTGCAAATAAAAACGCTTGAAAACCCAAGAGGGTAAATATGCATCCAAATCGATTGTCGCATCCATATAAATGTGACTGTATGTGTGGTTTCCCAAATAGACTACACCACATGTCTACATCGGTTTATAAATATAGAAAAATCCCATTATTTTTCCACACTTTAGCTTATAATAGTTGTTGTGCACTTTGTCTCTTGTACTCACTACTCCCAATTTTTTCCAAGTTTTGATGGATGAATATTTGTATCCACTATTTTATTTATACATCAAGCATACAGAGATGGATTTTCATGAACCCATCATGGAAAAAAAGATACCATTGTTTTCGTAGCCCAATTTGAGGAGATCTTGTTGACATTTCTCACACATCAACCATGATATGAAAGAGGTCAACTCAAACTTTGTTTCTCAAATTGGATAGGTTAAGTTGACGAACTTATTTGAGTAAAGAAGGTTGCTACCGGTTGACATCAAGAATGTTTTCTACTAGCTGACATCAAGTACGACTGTTATTGACCAACACCCAACAATTAGAACTACTGCCAGATAACACCAAGTATGAATGCTACCATCCGACACCGAGAATGGATGCTACTTAGTCGATTCCAAGAATAGAAATGACAAGCCGATCAACAACTAGACTTGAAGACCGGATGACAAAAGTAGGGCCATGGTGAGACAACACAACAATAAAATAAATGTGTGGCGAGCTACATTAAGAGAGTTAATAACAATTTAATTAATCATTTGACATGTTATATGTGCATAAGAGCAGTCAATTGGAGTTTGACCATGAGTCATGCAAGTGGTTCGAACTAGTTCAACTGATGTTGTAACTTAAAATTAGTTATGCGAGTGGCCTAAACTGATGTTATAATTGAAAGTGTTCGATCACTTCAAATCTACTTATTTTTCTCATCTCTTCTCACATTTTTCTATATATACTAGTGCTTTTCAAGTGCTAAGGGAGGGGAGTTGATGTAAAGAATTGCTGAGAATTTTTAGCGAGTGCCCTATCGACAATAAAATCTTTTCCTTTCCTGAAATTATTTTCAACCTTGTACACTTAGATAACTGATTCTCATGATTTATTATTGAATTTGTTAAGTCAATTACTTATGTTATCTTCCCTTATTGCAAGAAATAGTTTTTGTGTGTCTTTAGTGTACATGCAAATTGAAAATTGTGTATTGTGAGTCATCCCTTCATATATTTCTATTATTTTGTCTTGAAAAATCACTTAAATCCCTTTGGTTCATGAAAGTTTAATGTTTTCTTTATCAGTTTGTGCACATCTCCATTTTAATAGTCTCCAAAATATATGGTGTATCACCCCTTTTTTCAAGTTTTCATTCTAACCCTTACCCCAATCAAATCTAGTTAGGGATACACTAAAGGGAACCAAACCTTCAAATTTGGAGATTCACCTCAACTTTTGGGATACCCACATCCCATGAGGTGTTTTCATTTTCTATCCGTAGAAGTGAAGAAAAAATAAGACTAAAATTTGACAACCCTCAAAAGGGTGCATTTCTACTGGATAAAAGTTTTTGGCATGCCCTGGGACATCAATCATATTTTAAGTGATTATTTTCAATGTGTAGAAGAAAATGGTTTTTTCCCATGTCTCGTGCGTAAAATTTCATTTTCTCCAAATCAACAACCCAACTTGGATTTGCAAGAGTTATCCGTATCGAAGAGGACATAAATGAAAATTTATGGGTTGCAATCAGCCAAGAACCATTCAACCAGCTTTAAACTTCTTATTGCCTTAACGATTTTGGATGAGGATTTTGACATATTGGCATTTTTATAGTGAAGAATAAATGTTGTTAGGAGGAAATAATTGTAATTTTTTCCAAGTTCAGGGACTATATTGATGATTGTTCAAAAATTGAATATTCAAAGCATAACATGTCCGATGACTCCTAAAAGCTGATTTTAGACTCGATCTTGCATGTTCCATGCCTAAGGTGAAAACAATGTCTTCGATTAGAGGTATTCCATCTGAATTCTTGCAATTACCTATTCATTCAGTTAAAAGAAGAAGATTTAGGAATACTTCCCCTTATAATAGGCCAAGTACTCCTATTGTTGTCCAAAATATTGTAATTCAAGTCCCAATATCCCCAATGGCTGCCCAAAGAAATATACCTTTCATAACTTTCATTTGATGGAATCCCTTTTTGCTTTCTTAATTTGATCATATACCACCGATGCCCTTAAAATTATGCCTTATTTTACTAGGGAGAACCAAACAACACATTTTGAGCATGTAAGAGATTTATACGCTTTTATTTTGTTCATAACATAACTCAAAAGAATGTGGCGTTGATGTTATTTGCTTCATCTTTTAAGGGAAAATATCTTGTTTGGTATAGAATTCTAGCCATAGAAAGTATTACCACATGGGACCAATTGGGGACCTCTTTATGTAAGTAGTTCAAAGATAAATCAGATAATTTATCATTGGTAGAACAACTAACGGAAATAAAAATATCACCACAAGATTTTATGTATAATTTCAATACGAGGTTTACTAGAACATGAGATAGAATACCACAAATTGTAAAGCCTTCAAGTAACCATGCTTTCCTTTATTATCTAAGAGAACTAAATAGTGATATTGCATCAATGATTCAGTCAATGGGTGGTTTCACACTCCCTGCAACTTATGACATAGCTATAAGGGTTGAAAGCAGTCTCATCCAAGCCGATAAATTATCCCCAAGACCCTCAATGCCAATTATTACAGAGTTGGCTCCTATTCCACCACCTTTACAAAAATAGAACATAATGTTTCTAGTCAACCTAATGATTTGACTGAAATCAAGGGAACCTTACAATAATTAGGAAATGAGTTAATAACAATGAAAAGGAAAATGTCTCAACCTAATAGGCCTTACCAAGCACCTTACTAAATCGCTGCTAGAACCCTTATCAGTAAAATCAAAATTACAGATTCCCTTATCAACCCAAATCAGCTGATCCTAAAGCCCCTTCCTCCTATAATGCCCTTGTGCTAGTCAGTTTATCCAAGAATTTGAATGGTGTTTCCCTTGCAATCTGCCCCATCCCCAAGTTTCTTTCCCAAATTCTAACTTAAACCTAAGCCTTGTTGCCCAACCCCAATTTGAAACATCTCACATGCCTCAAATGAAGGGTGGAAAACAAGAAAATCAAAGCCAAAGGCATCCAAATGAGGAAATGGTAAATGTTGTCACTAAAAAACAACACCCTTTTATTTTTCATGTATGTGTGGATGAATAATCAATGTCTTTGGGTAACATGGGATTGTATCTCAAGTTGTGGGAGTTGCTACTTGAGACAAATCTCCGTATAATGTTGGTTCCTATACCTAATCCTAATTCTAACATAATCATAAGGAAAGGAAATACAACTATAAAATCCTACTCTATGATTGCGAGGACCAGGGGAAGAGAAAGACGCATGAAAATTCTAATCCTACACTAACAGAGGTGATAAAACCAAAAAAAGGGTGGAAATACACTCTTAAATGAGGGAAAATGGAAGAAAAATGATGAAGGAGAGGGAAGACATGAGATCCATAGTCCAAAACATCATTCAAACCACCATTTCCATAGAGCACAACAAATTCAAACCATGCAAGAGAGCATAATATGCACAAAAAATTGCAAATGTAATAAAGAGGAAAGAAAATGCAATAGAAAACAAGCTAGGATAGATCAATAGCCACAAAACAAGTATTTTATTGCTTCAAGTATGGAAAAATATTTACAATGGAGGAAGAAGGAAAGAATTACCTTAAAATGCTCGAATCGAGGCCTTTAACTCACAATACAAAATGTAGCACTTAGAGAAGGATGCACCAACATTACAAGAATGTCCAACACCTACAAATGAGTCTCTTTTTACAATATATAGAAAATGGGAGAGAGAAAGAGAGGGGAGAAAGAGGGAAATTTGAATTCAAGCCTTCACCCACCAACAAGATGCATTAAATGTTTGAAAAAATGATGGGCACCCTGCCAAATCCACCCCTATGTCACTTTTCTTGTTAGAGAATCCGTGACACCATACCTCATTAAAATTGGTTGTTTAACTACATGGAACCGTGTTTTTAAATGATGGATATGTTTTCCTATTATTAAATAACCTACCCTCACCTAAATTAATAAATCCATTTTTTGTGGTGTAGAGGATGTTGAGAGCTTTCCAACGATATAAAGTTTTTCAAATTTGGACAATATGGGAAAAAGTTATGGCCATTTTAAGTTCAGTGGCTTGAGGGGTTCCACACGGGTTCTCCAAGCACTTCTACAGTCCACATATAAATGTCCTTTTTCTCCTTTGTTTTGTGGGTGTAATGGTGGTGTAAAAACTTTTGTATTGGAGGAACTACTTCTATTTGTATTTGGTTCACCCACACCTTGTTCCATCCACACTTTACTTCCCCACAACACTCGCCTCATTGTCATTTTAAATCCTTCTCCCTCATCTCCTTTGTTTTGTAGGCCATCCACCATTGCAGATAACTCCATCCAATGGAAAACCTAAGTTCTCATGGAACTTGTTCCATGTGACGTTAGTTCCTTCACACCCCAAAATATCCGCACTACATCAAACCCTTAGCCCATTGACTTCTCTTTGTTACGGGTCAAAACTTAGTGTGGGAACCTAAGAACCTCCAGGTATTGATTCCATTTTGACTTGGTTCCTTCGTATGAGGTTCCATCTGATGTCACCTTGCCTAAAATACACTAGATACTTAGCCAAATTTTCTTCTTTGTGGACCGAGAAGGGATGCGGGAACTTAGAGTCGTGAGGAAGTGTTTCGTGAGTTCCCTAAAGACCCGATCCACCAAAATTGAACTATTTTCTTTGTTTTTGGTCCCAAGACCCATGTGGGGAACCTAGTGCCCCTGGGAACCAATTCCATCCACACACCAAAAGTCGTAATAGACTACATAACCTCATTTTTCCATTTTTCTCAAATTTTTCTAAGTTCTTGACCAAGTATGGAATTGAGGAGTTAGGAAAAAAGTGGAGAAGTGCCCCAAAAACATGAAAATACCTGATTTTTAGATTCATCACCAAGATCCCATGAAACTGCCCAAGTCCAAATTTTGCAAGTTAGCCAATTTTGTCAGGGGGAAACATTGGATAATAGTAAATTATGAGGAAGATGATTATTGTAAATTTTTGACCATGTCTAAAAGAGGGGCTCTTAAGGAGGAAAATGAAAAGAAAAGAGTGCAAATTACCTCCTATTTGAGATAAAAATGCTAACATTTCTCGTGCAACTCCTAAAGATAAATAAGCTCATAAAATCCCAAATGTAAGAAGTGTATTTGTACCATAGATTTCTAAATCCACAGATCCATAATATTCTCTTTCCGGGCTCAATCAAAGAATATTATAGCTTCTTTAAATATTGTTTAATGTCTGAATAAAATCAATGTTAATATTTCATCATGGGATGCTTTAAACCTTCCAGGACAGAAGGATATTTTTCTAAGGAGCTTGCAAGTTTGCAGCTGTCATCAAAATCAACCGAAAATGAACCAAGGCTCACATGGTTCTTACAAATATAGAAAGAAATACTTAAAGAGGTAAAATGGATGGGAAAAAAATCTACTAAATGCTACAAATATAAAAAATCCACCTCTTTTCTACCTTCCACTCATCATTGGAGATCACTTGGTCCACAATTGCATGGTAGATAGTGGAGCAAGTAGCATTGTCATGCCAAAGGCCATAACATATAAGTTGGCCTAGTTTAAGAGTCAACTACAAAAATCATATTGCATCTTGATGGGATAACATCAAACACAGTTGGTTTAATCAAGGATTTAAAGGTAACATTACATGTTTTCCTATAGTAACACTTTTACAAAATGTAACAATTATAGATTTACTTCCCTACTTAGCAATTTTCTTGTCAAGAGACTTTACACCAAATCTTGGAGGGTTTTACCTCTCTTCAGATTGGTTTTACTTTTATTCACCATGAGGTATGGTATAAAAGTTAATGTTAATTCAGAACCATTGGCAAGATTCCATGTTGAGACTCATATCTCAAATTTTGTTGCTAATTATGCTATAATTGATCAAGAAGATTTTGATAGCAATGTTGAAATTTCCTCTTTAGATGGTGTTTCCAACTTGTTCATGGATGAGCGGACGTAAGAATACTATGATCATGTTCCTTACATCAAAATAGAGGAAACACTGCTTGGAATATGTTATTTTCATGAAGAACACATCTCAATACCCTCATTGCTGTCTAAAACAAAAAAATTTGAAGAAGGAATGTGGAAGCTATATTTCGATAGAGAAAAGAAGAAAAAAGGAGCGAGAAGATAGTATAGTGTTGATTTGTCCATTAAAATAGAGGTTTTTTCAGCTTTAAGTTTACATTTTGGCCGCACTTGTAATGTTTCTGAATACGAAGCATTAATTCATGGCCTACAATGGGCTAGAACAAGAGGAATCAAATCATTACAAGTTTTTGGAGATTCATAATTGGTTATTAACCAAGTAAGAGATTTGAATGTTTCAAAGAACATGTTGTTAAGTCTTACAAACATAGAGTATGGAACTTAATAGAATATTTTCATGCTTTTAACATTCAATCTATTCCAAGGAAAATGAATAAACATGTAGATAGGCTTACAACAATTGGAGCTAGTTTTGATGTCCTTAAAGAAGTTCATAATGATAAAATACAACCACATATAAAGTGAATATAACACCTCGGTACCTGATAATGAAGATAATTGGCAAGTTTTAAAAAATGACAAGAAGATAATCATATTTATATAAGAAGAAGCTAAGTTTTCATTAGCTAATCAAGACAAGATGCAACAACAATATGGTGATCAAATTGTGCAGCTGAAGACTAACAAGTTACCTCAAGGACTTGTTACATTAGAAAACATCTTCAACACTCGATGATCGGTGAGAAAAGACAAAGGTAAGATATCCACTCATGTTGATAACTACAAAGAGATATCTATTGAAGATGAAAAAAATTACAAGTTGGAAAGGTATGCTCCACTACTCAAAGTCAAACATTTGTTGATATATGTAAGTAATTCTTGGATATATTTTCTTAGAGATACCAAGATCTCGGAGGATTTTACAAAGAACTTGGCTCAACACACAATTGAATTACAACCTGATTTAAATCCTGTAAGGGAGAAAAAGGCCCATAAATCCTAAAATTAAAACCTTTCATGAGGAGTGAATTGTCAAAGTTAATTGGATCGCATAAATTTTCCCTTTAAGAACTCTACTTGGGTATCCAACATTGTGCCTATGTGAAATAAAAATGGTGAAATCTACTTATGTGTAGATTTTAGAGACCTCAATAGAGATTCTCTAAAAGATCACTATCTGTTGCCCCATATGGATCAGATTTTAAGGAAAAATTCAAGTTCTGATAGATTGTCCCTTTTGGATGGGTATAATGGGTATAATCATATTCTTATACAAGAGGAAGACATGTATAAAACAAATTTCAATTCTAAATGAGGGACTTGCACATATAAGAAATTGCCTTCCACTATCTCAAATTTTGGTGCTACTATTCAACATGCAATGGATATGGGTTTTCAAAGGGCTTTGAATAGGCTCTTATTAAATTTTGATGATCATCTAATACATTTGAGACATAGCTTTTATATTTTTAGGCAGTTTGGGATCTCTTTGAATCCCAAGAAGTCAGCTTTTTCAGTACATGAAGATAAATTGTTGGGTCACATTGTTTCCAAAAATGGCTTAGAAATTGATTGACAAAGAGTAGATTAAATTATGTAGTTGTCTTTACCACACCACAAGAAGGCTCTTCAAATCTTCTTGGGAAAGATAAATTTCATAAGGTGGTTTGTACCAAATTTTGTTGCTTTGGTCAAACCATTGAATTCTATGCTCAAGAAAGATCAAGTTTTCTCATGGACAAATGGAAGTAAAAAAGGGTTTTGAAGCCATCAAGGTGGCTATCTCTCAAGATCCTACTTTAGCTAACCCAAATATTGGTAAATATTTCATTATGTATGTTATTACAGGAGTTGAAACTATTTCAGCTATCCTTACTCAAGTTAATGATGATAATATTGAGCATCCAATTACCTATTTTAGAAAAAGTCTTCATGATTACGAAACAAGGTACATATTTTTGGAGAAATAAGTACTTGCAGTAGTAAGAGGGCTTAAAAATTTTAAGTACATGTTGTCAAATAACAAGACACATGTCCTAGTATCTCATCCAAGCGGTATTTCCTGTTCTTGAATAAAGAATTAAATGAAAAGAGAGCTAGATGGATTACTAAGGTAATGGAGTATAATGTCGATATAAGAGTGGAAAAAACACTCAAAGTAAAAGGAATTTTTGAGAATCTAATTGCATATATGGAGCTTCAAAATGTTGCAATCTTATTACATCTAGAAAATCAATAACCTAAACCTGATCAAGAAGTTCTGTTTCAAGTTGGATGGCTTATATGATCAGTTATTTGTAGCATGGAACATACCTCGAAGGTATGGACATGAATAAAAGAAGGTATTTTCATTTAAAATATGTAACTTTTGCCTTTATTGATGGAATAATTTTCAAGAAATATATAAACTGAATTCTTTTGAGATGTGTTGATTTGGATCAAGTACACCAACTTCTTAAAGAATTTCATGAAGGATAAACAAGAGGCCATTTTTCAGCAAGGACAACATCCCTCAAAATCATGAGAGTTGGGTATTATTGTCCTAGAATTTTTAAGTACTACTATGAATGGGTAAAGAAATGAAAAAGTGCGCATTCTTTGTTGGTAAAGAAAGGTTAGCAACTCTTCCCCTTCAACCTATATCAATTGAACAACCTTTCATGCAATGGGGTCTTGATTTCATAGGTATGATTAATCCTCATTCTTCTCAAGGCCACAAATGGAACTTAACAACCATATATTATTTCATTTGTTGGAATTAATTTTTAGCTCTTAAAGAAGCAAATGAGACATCCATTCTTTATTTTTATGAAGGTATTGTTTCTAGATTTTGTGTTCCACCATGATAATTTTACATAATGCTATATATTTTATTGGAGAAAAAGTAAATGATTGGGATGTAAAAATGGTATTTACTTGAGTACATCATCCAATTATTACCCTCAAGGTAATGAATTATATGAAATGATAAATAAGAATCTTCTCGAGGATAATCAAGAACACTCAAAGAGAACCAAAGAGCTTGGCACACAAGGTTAAATGCAACTCTGTGGGATTACAGATCAAATGCCAAAAGGTCAGTTAGAATTCACCTTAAAATTGGTTTATGGAAGATAGGAAAAAATGCCTATTTATTACATCAAATTTCAAGTTAGTTGGAAATGAGCTCCTATGTAGGTTAGATGTGCAGAGTTGATGGAACTGCAAGAGTAAGGGATCAGCTTAAAATGATATGGAAAAACATAAGGAACAAATCAAGAAGAATTTTGATAAAAAGATAAATATGATATTTTTCCAACAAGGAGATATTGTGTTGAAGTGGGATGAAGACAGGAAAAGCCAAGAAATCATACAAAGTTTGATACTATTTGGAGCGGTCCCTACATGATTTCGACTATAAACAACATAATTATTTTGAACTTGTAAGGATGAATGGAGAGGAAATTCCCATTACTATGAATGGCATGTTTCTCAAGCATTTTTACTAAAATATTCTCAATATTGGTTAGAGTAGGGTAGGTAGTGTTTCATTGAATAAGTGCTTGCACACATTTATAGTTGTATTTTATTTTCAATAAGTGCATTTCATGCACATGATCTAGGTCTTCGCATATCTTTTCCTTTTTTTTTTTTTCAGGAAGGTAGAAGGTTTTATATTCTAAAGAAAAGTTTGTTGTAGGATTTGAATACATGCCGAAATGGATGCATTAAGAAATTAGATCATTTCAAATAGCGGGTGGTGACCCCACATAATCACCAAAAATGTTGACATTTCTCGCACATCAACCATGATGTGCAATAAGTTAACTCAATTTTTTTCTTAGATTGGAGGTGTTAGGTTGATGAAATTAATTGAGAAAAGAAGGTTATTACCGGAAAACATCAAGAATGACTACTACCAAATTGACACCAAGTACAATGATACTGACCGACATCAGGTATGACTATTACCAGTTGATACCAAGTAAAAATGCTACCATTCGACACCAAGAATGAATGCTACCAGTTGGCACCAAGAACAGATCTATCACCGACACCAAGAATAGAAATGAAGAGCCGACTAACAACTGGAACTAAAGACCAACCGAAAAAATCAGGGCCACATTGAGACACCGCAATGATAATAAATGTGTGGAAAGTTGTAGGAAGAGATTTGATAGAATTTTAATTAATCAACTTGCATGTTGCATGTGCATAAGAGTAGTAAACTAAAGTTTGACCACGAGTCATGTAAGTGGTTCGAACTCGTTCAACTCGATGTTATAACTAAAAAATTAGTCATGCAAGTGGCCTAAACTGATGTTATAACTAAAAGTGTTCATGCTATCTAATTTTTCCCCTTAGAAAAACATGACCTCACACAGAGAAAATGGAGGGATCATTTTGGCCATGGGAGTTCACATTTTGGGCTCGAGCCGAGCAAGTTGAAGTGACGTGGAAGCATTCGGACTCGATGGGAAAAACTTCGAATCGGGCGGACTCAAAGGGTCTAAGGACATCAAAGTCTAAAGTCCAAAATTTAGACTTCGGAATTTGAGAGTTTAGAGTTCGCAGGTAGGGTCAAGCGGTGAATAGTGCCATATGCGAGAGAAAAAGAGGTCCAAAACCCGAAGTTTGAAATTCAGACTTTGGGCTTTCAATATTTTAGAGGTTTCATGTACCAAGTGGATGAACAAAACCCGAACCCTTGAAATCCTAAAACTCGAACCCCAGAAACCCGAACCCTTGAAATCCTCGAAACTCGAACCCTGGAATATTGAAACCCAAACCCCAAAATCAAAACCCAAACCCCTAAAACAAAAAGTTTGAAACCCAAAGTTTGAATTTAAGACTTTGAGGTTTTGAAATTTTAGAACGTTTTGGCTAGAGCGATGGAAAATGCCACATAACATGATTTCAGAGTTTGAACTCCAAAATCCAAATTTTAGATGTCGGAGGTTCAGCATTTTAGAACTCTTGAGCCAACCCACCAGATGAACAGTACGACCTCTGAAGTGGAAATTCCTGAAGCTCAGAATCCCAAAAGTCTAAAATTTTAGATTTCAGAGGGTGCAATGTAGTGTCTGAGTCCGAAAAGGAAGATCAACCACTCACATTTATTGCAGTATGGAACCCTCATCTTTAGATGGCCATAACTTTTGACTGGGAGCTTGAATTTTCACAAAATAAGACTTTTTGGAAAGCTCTTAGTGTCCTCTACACAACAATGACTAAGTATTTCAAAATGAGGAAATATAGTTCTCCATTTTAGAGGAATGCTTATATATTTTTCACCTAGTAAATGATGAAGGTATGGGCTTCCTTTATTCCCAACAAAGAAAAGTACATGGAGGTATGGGTTTTGTAATGGCACCCATCATTGTTGTAGGTGATTTTAATGCATTTTTTTGTTGTTGAAGCAAGATTTTGAATTCCTCTCTCTCCCTTCTCTCATTCTTCCTATATATTGTAAGGAGGGGCTCATTTCAAAAAGGTTGGACACCTTGTATATGCCCCTCCCTTCTTCTTCTTAAGAGATTTGTGGAGATTCCAAACCTCCCTACTGGACATTGTAATGCAAAATATGTGCCTTTGAGCTTGAATGTGATATATTGTATCAACTTTAAGAGTAATAAAATCAGATATGTGGATGTTTCAAACCATCTTCTATGTTATATTGCAATTTTCTAATCTTTCATCATATGCAAGGTTATTGTGTATTGTTGTTGTTTCATTACAAGGTTCTGGTAGTGTTGTGTTTTATTGTGCAGGTTGTTGATGATCTTTCTTGGTGCATCACCTTCCCTTAGAGTAGGTTTCAATTTTCATGAATTTTCTCTATCTCCATCTCCTTGGGAAAACTTAGATTAGTGTTAGATATGCACCTCTTTGCACTTTGGAGTAGTTGGCACTAGGTTAGGATAGAAGCCGCCCTTCTCTGCGAAGGGTTATCCCGATTAAAAATTCCCACACTTTGGGATAACTCCATGCTTGAAAAATCAAACCGACTACCTTAACCATTCACTTGCGAGCATTCGGGGTGCTATGATTACACATCAACATTTAGGTCACTTTAACTCTAGTTTTTCTTCTCATCTCTTCTCACATTTTTCTATATATAAAAGTGATTTTCAAGTGCTAAGGGAGGGGAGTTGATGTAAATAATTTCTGTTGAAATTTTTAGGAAATGCCCTATTGGTGACAAAGTGTTTTTCCTTTCCTAAAATTCTTTGCAATCTTGTGCACTTAGATAGTTGATTCTCATGATTTATCTTTGATTTTATAAGTCAATTACATATGCTATCTACCCTTATTGCAAAGAAATAGTGTTTTGCATTTCTTTTAGTGTGCATGCAAATTGAAAAATGTGTATTGCGAGCCATCCCTTCACAGATTTCTATTATTTTCCCTTAGAAACTCACTCAAATCCCTTTAATTCATGTAAGTTTAATGTTTTCTTTATCGGTTTTTGCAGACCTCCATTTCAGCAATCTCCGAACCTATGGTGTATCACCCCCTTTTTTCATGTTTTCATTCTAACACTTACCCCTATTCAAATCTAGTTAGCAATACACTAAAGGGAATCGAATTTTAAATCAAGATTCACCTCAACATTTTTAGACACCAACATCCCGTGAGGTGTTTCCATTTTCTATCTACATAAGTGAGGAGAAAGAAGACTAAAATATGTCATTCCTCACAAGGGAGCAGTTCTGCTGGATAATAGGTCTTTAATGCAATTAAGGCCATTCTAGGTTATGAATATCTTGATCTTCAAAACCGTCGAAAGTTAAATTTTGAAATAGCTTAGGAACTATCTTTATTGACAACATGCTCAAAATAAATACCGACAAGAGGCTTGTATGACAATGGGCATCAACATCATTAGGCTTGAAAATAGGGAAAACTGTTGATGATGTGTTAGAAAATTCAATTTAATAGGACATGGTTATTCATTACTTTCCCCTTCATGGTCTCTATCACATGGATTAATTTATATCATGGCATTCAAGACATTGGAGGATCATTGTTTTACTCTTCTAAATTTTGTTACTAAATTGGTGAATCGCCAACATGATGTCATAAGACTTCCAATTCCCAAATTTAATACCTTGAAGGCATTAATTTCACTGGATGGTGAGTATCAACATCTCAAGGAATCCATGAAGGAGAAATCTTACCAAACCCTTTTCAAGAAAGATATAAATCAAAGGTTCTTATGTTTTTGATAAAGATGTTGTTGGTCCCAAATTTCAAAAATTAATTATACACACCCCATGGGCCATAATATAATGGGTTTTGTTATATAAAAATTTGGTAAACTACTAGTTTAAAATTATAAAGTGAAGGAAATGGACCCTTCAACCCTTATTTATCCAAGTAGCATCCAAAAATATTGTAATACTATGTTTTCAACTTCGAAGTTCAATGGTGCTTTCAATTTTTCTCATATATCTATTATCATTTATGAAAGAAAGTCACAACAAATAACAATAAAAATTCTCAAAATTATTTTTCAATAATGAAGTTATAACACAATTATATAAATGTCTATGTATCTAGATACAAAATCCTATAAGTTGAAGACAATCATCCTATGACGTGATGTCATGTAGTTGAGGAGAAACTAAGGCACAATTCTACTCACTTCTAAAATGTAGATGACCGATCATTATATGTGAGCTATAAATTCAAAAAAACCATGAATGTTTATACATGTAGCATGGTTTTCATGTATATGGATTAATATTATATGTGAAATATACCTTTGGCACAGTAGCGTGGGAGTCTTATATGGAAAATATGTTGGCAATTTTTCCCAGCTTTGAGTTTTGAAGTAGTGACGAAATACATTTATAATTACAGAATTTATTTTCATGTATATGAGAGCTGACTTGAAATATTATCTTACATCCTAATAATTTAGTAAAAGGATGGTCGGTAATAGTCCACAAAATCTCTAAATACCAATTTGTACAACTATAATATTCATGAATTAATGAAAATTCACTACTAAAAGTTTCCCGATGTATCACCCTTGATACAAAGTGCCATAAAGGAAAAATGGGATGTTTTGATAAAATTTATTCTAGATATAGTTAATATCCTTTAATCGTGCCGAGAAATGTTTTATAGACGTAGGATGCATGTGATTTTAGTGTTAATAGTCGATGTGAAATGATTTATATTCCCGCACATATCTACGAACTCTAATAAAGGTATATGTTATGACTAATGTTACTCATTTGCATGGGCTTATATGTATTATGTAAGTATTCACCCTACAATTATATGAGGAGGTTGTTGAGGACCAAAAATTCCCTTATCGAGTGTTTTATACTATTTGTAGAAAATAAGTAGTCGGGTAGAACTTCATCTATCCCTCAAGGGTAGAATTTCCTAGCACCTAAAGTAGGTGTATATGTTATTGCTAATTTTACACTAAAGGTTCACTAACCTTCTACGTTGGTTCAAGTGTAAATAAAAATGATTTTAAAATAATTTTAAATCTTATATCGTAGGATTGAGATCAAATTACTGTAAAAATAACAAAAACAATCTAGCATACAAGAAATAAGCAAGTGTGCAACATACAAGATAAGAGTGACTTAACTTGTATCGAGAGATTTGGGTCGATTCTATGCTAGAAATTGACTAGACTATGATGGATTTGGACTGTGCATGCTATGTCCGAGAAAATGTTATCTCGAGACTTATTCAAACAAGAGTTCCCCATAGAAGGACACTAGTGTCAAATATAAGTGCTAGTGTACATATAAGACTCTACTTATGGTCTTTTCAGGGTCTGAACTTGGTTTCTTCCTTTCACTATTTTTCGCTTAGATTTGGTGTAGGGTTGTTGTGTTACACCTATAAAAACAAACCCTAGCTACATGTATAAAGCTCAAGCAAACATTAGATGAAATAAATAATGCATATGATTGAGTCAAATTGACCTTGAGGTCACCCCAATGTGATTGTCACTCGAGTGCTACACTACATTTCAGAATATATGTAGTTCTTGTGTGTGTGATTTGAATTGTGTCCCTTGAAGCTAGGTTTCCCTTGTATTAGTCACACCAAGATAGCATGCTACAACTATTTTTCCCCAAGATGAATGTGTGAGATGGAATTCAGAAATAACCCCTCTTATGCAGTGAATAATGCAGCCCAAATGTAGTCTTTGAATGTTTCTCCTTTCCCAAGTAGTAGATAGTAAGTATTAGCTCCAAATTTCCCAACCCCTAATAGTAGTAAGTCATGTATATATATGATTCATTTGTTTGAATTTTGTCATTAAAAACCAAAAAGGTGAACCCAAAGTGATAAAAGAGACTCTAGAAAAGATACCAAATGATGTGGCAATTAAAAATCAAGAAAAGGAGGGAAAGGGACAAAAGTGCCCAAAGGGGACAATAGTACTTGGGGCACTCTTGTCTCTAATGGGATGTAGTGTATGGAATGCTTGGAATGTTGAATGAATAATATAGAGTTAGGTCACATGTCATCTAGTGTCCAAAAGTAAAGTGATCATTCTAGAAAATAAAATAATAAGAGTGTGGGAAATATAAAAGCAATGAAAGAGTAAAACAAGTGTTGTTAATGTCTAATCTTCTCACTTTAGGAATCATGCATATAACAACATACCTAGAGGCGCTGATGTAAATATAAATTCCATGATTTTGTGACTACATTTTCCCTCATTTTATGTTCATGGATGCATATTTAGTAGCATAAAGTAGATAAGAAGATCATACCTTGTGGAGATCCGAATAGAGTTATAACCAATAACATGTTGAATGAGGGTTGTATTTGATATCATGCTCGAATGGAGATAGTATAATGTGCATCGTGGAATCTAGAGGAGGATAAGGATCCTAGGGGTGACCTTTGTGTGTGTAGTAGAAGTGATGTATATGTGTTCCTTAGATATTTCCTTTGCAGAGCATCTTGTGCTTGAGATTGTTCCTTGTTCCATTTGTGTGTTTCCATTTTGTCAGAGTAAGGTCGACCTACAAAATAAAATAAGTGTAGTCAATGCTCATGGTAAATGAAATTGAAATTTAACTTAGTACATGTCAAAATAGAAATGTGTATTGAAAAACAAGTGAATCAAGGATAGAATACACCTATGTGCCATGAGAGAAGAGATATAATTGTTCATGTATGTTTTCACCTTGGAGATGGTTGGAATAATACTAAGGATTTGGGAATCTTGTTGCCAAATTGAAGATTTGAGCATCTTGTCTCTAAACTACAAATTTGGGTATCTTGATGCCAAGGGAAGATTATTGGGAGAGAGGTGAGTTTTTCCTCAAAACCTTAATGCTTCCCTATGGATAAGTGTTGTTGTAGATAGTCACAAACCCAAGTGAAAATTTCCACATGTGATACACTTATTCCGGACATATCGTTTTCCCTCATAATACTTAGTTGTCACTTCCTTATTTGATCATGAGAAAAACAAAGTAATTAGTTCAGAGTTATAGCTAGCCATTGAGTTTTTTCCACTAAAGAACTTATTACAATCTTTAATTGAGTCTTTACTTGCTAGAATTCGATAAAAATTTCATTAGAAACCTTTGATCCTATAGTATTCATGTTCCTAGGAAAAGAGCACCCTGGTGGGACACTACCACCCACCGTTCATGTCTGAGTTGGGCGCTTCTATCATGCACTAAATATTTGCTCAAGTTTGATTTTAAAATATTTTTATCACTTGTTTATCCTAAATTTTCTTTTTATCAACTTGTATATGGTCTATGGACTGATGAGAGGGTGAAATAGTCACTCGACGATTGCTCGTAGTTGTTTGGGGTGCGTGAGATGATTCAAGGTGAGCACGACCCAAATGAGGAAAGCTAAAACTGATGTGCACATTTGAAATAGAAATCCTACAAGGGGAATAGAGAATACACATGGTAACAACCATGGTGTATGCAAACAATGGGAAAAAGGCTATCCAAAAGTATTTTTCATAAAAAATACATACATGACGTGTAATCAAAACAAGTCATAAGACACAATAATATTGCAAAAGACACAATGAGTAGTTGGTTGAATACATGGGACACCACTTATGATGTCGCAAGGAAATCAAAGCATTTAAGGAGGTATAAAAATGTAATTAACATAAGGCACAACCCACAAACAATGACAATCAAGAGAAAAAAAAGACAAGATATAAGATTAATCAAAGAACCATGATTAGATGTAGGCTGCAAGACATACTACGGATGAAGTACTAATTAACATATTATAAAAATAGATAGTATGCCGCAATGTATACAACAAAGAAATATGAATGAAAGTAGTAATGTTGTAATAATAAAATATGCATTTATAGAAAATAAGAAAGGTAGATGCCCCTAAGAGCCTTAGTGGGACTGGTAAGGTACATTGTCAAGCATCATGCATCATGTAAAAACCTATAGTAATTTGCATTCACCTCAAGAGTACAATGTGAATGTGCATGTATGTATGGAAAAAATAGAGCATACTATGAATCAAGGCAACATTATAAGTAACGTTCAATGAGAAATAGTAGAAGAAAATGAGAGTATAACCCATCAGATCCAAGCTAGTATTTTTTATTTTTGTAAATATGTGAACATGAAATACATAAAATATGAGAGGAGAGCAAGGTTTCCAACAATGTATGTGTGTAAAATGAGGTCCATGTAGGTAAGTACACCCTCAACATCATGTTTGAACCTAGAATAAGAGTGCATCATCGGGTAGTGAGGGGGAGAATATGCCCCTAAGAGTGAATAATACGGTGGTCTAAGTGATGTCATTGAGAGAATCATCAAAGTACAAATATAGCCAACATGATTTAGATTAGATGCATCGTATGCAAAGAATATTGGCTTATTTTTTAAGAAACCCATGAGTCATAAGTCATACATGCCCATGAAATATTCTTCATTAGTAAAAGGTGTATTAGAGTGCTTATGTGCATTCCATCATGAAAAATTAGGAGTTTTATCAAGTAATGAATCATTAGGAATAAAGATGGTAGTGTAGGCCATAATATAAGTTAAAATAATATTATGCACATCAATAGTACCACTAATGTAATCCAACCAAGATTGCCCAAGTGTAAGTGGAAAAGGTCGGGGATCAAGTGCGACCCAAACCTATATGTAGGGTTCATTTTAAGAGACCTCTTGGAAATCGGAGGTGGAAAATACTTGGTGAATATCCCTGAACCGGTTTCACTAAAAGGCAATTTTTTTGGGGTTTGTGTGTAAATGTTTCACCTAACAGAAAGGCTTCAGACGTGCAAAAACAAATCTTCTCGTCACACATCTACAACCTCCTCCGTCCCCGTCGCATGTCAAGAAACTCTCTTTGTCACACGTCAACAAACTCTCATTGTCGCATGCATGCAAACTCAAAACAAACTCTCTTGTCACGCATCAAAAAACTCTACATGTCTCCGCCTCCGCCTCTGTTGCATCATCAAAAACTCCCCTTGTCATGTGTCAACGAACTCTCTTTGTCGCGTGTCGGTGGAACTTTCTTATCATGTGTACAAGAATAATACTTATCGCCCGACTTCAAATTTGATGAATATCTATAAAACTACATTTTTTCTTGGCCTCTATTTCTTCACAAGTTTATCAGTACTTGATAATAGATATGCCCCGTGTGGTATGAGTGAAGTAGAAGTGTTCTACCCGTGAATAATATAGGATTATATAGGGGATATTTCAAGCGTAGGCGAAGCCAACCCCTAAAACAAATTAAATCTGTAATTTTTAGGCAAACGAGGTCATTGACCAGCGCCAAAAATTCACCTTTTCAAATTTTCCTAAAGTGGAATATTCACCATATTACGAATATTCCCCACTAAAATTATCCCTTCTTGTATGTGGAAGAATTTGGTACCACAAGCTACTAGAGAAAGATAGAGCCTCAATATTCACTATGTAGTATGAGAAAAGGTATGATATCAGTAGGAGTGATGTCTAGGTGGATTAGAGCCTAATAGGTACATATAATTTCAAAGAAATGAGGATATTAAGTTATATGCTTTGCCAATAGTTGGGATTAATATATAATGTGCAAATAAATTGATCAAAAGAGGAGGGTGGGCGAGAAGAAGAACCATAAATAGGAGTTGGAATGGGTTCAAGGGTGTGCATGATATTATGATAAGGAATCAACATAGTAGTAGTAGCCGATGGAGTTGGAGATTTAACCTAGTATTCAACAGGTTCTGTAATAACATAATGGTTATGAAATAAGGATTCATAAAAGTCCATGGGGGTAAAGTCCAAAGCACAAAGAGTGTCATCAATAAGCTCAATATCATCAACATGGAATTATTGTTCACAATTTTGTAGGGGCGTGGCAATAAATGTGGAGGGTGTATGGGAAGAAATGGAAGGAGACATAAGATCAATAGTGTGAGTCTAAATAGAGGAAGCAATGGGAAGTGGTGATATAGGATTGGAATTATTGGGCTCCCCAATATCATATGTATCAAGACAATGTGAGGGGATTGGTTGAGTTGGGAATAACCATAGAGGTGGCAGAGTCCATGCGATAATATTTGAATGGTTCAAGATCAACAGTAACAATATGTTCATAGCCATCAAAGATAAACTTGACAAAATGATGGACCGTAGAAGGGATAGCTCGCATGTCATGGATCCAAGGTCGACTAAGGAGAAGATTAAATTGCAATGGGGCATCCATGACATAGAAATGAGTAATGAGCTTATGGGGTCCCACTTGCAATTCCAATTTGGTAATGCCTATACATGCATGGGTGGTAGTGTCATAGCCATGGAAAACAAGGGCATAGATTGCTCAATTACACTATGAGGGATATTGAGTTGGGCTAGTAAGGATAAAGGAAAATATTCAATGCAGAGCCATTATCAATGAGTACATGCTTAATTTGGAAACCTTGGATCCAAGCCAGGATAAGGAGAGGAAGAGAATCAACAGATGACCCATGTGGAATATCCTCATTAGTAAATGTAATAGAATTACTAATGTGTTTAAAAGATTCCATGAGATTAACAAAGGCAACGAGAGGGTCATCACTTTGTATTTAAATAGCTTGTAATGCAATTCAAGTGTGCAAAAACAACTAGAGCCTTACACAAACAGCATTATGCAAGTCACTCTCGGATGAAAGAGCTCATCCTTCATTGTGCAAACCACACCCCAGGGGAGTAGAAAACGACAACAAAACAAAGGAAAAGCTACTTGCGAGGAGGTTCTAGGCCATGGACAATTCCATAAGGGAGAAGAGTAAATCTTTGTGCACCCTAATTTTATGAGTGCACATTGAAACCTAAACATCTTATGACCGAAAAACAATTAATACCCTTTAATAGATCATACTCCCCATTATAAATATTTAGTTTTAAAAAATGTTAATTATATGGAAGGGACTTTGATATTTGAATTTGGTAATTTGAAATATAAATAAATTCAAGGTGCACCATTATTTGAGAGTTAAGTCATACATTTTATTTTACTTATTTGTCATCATTTGATTGTATAATTGGTTCTATATGACTTGATGTGACATATTCTAAAGGATGCATTTAAAAAAAAATTAAGTGCGAAAGTGACATCTACTAACTCCTTTATTTTCATCTATCCTCACATGTATTGGTCTATGCTAAATATTGGCTCCTCTCCCGTAGTCTCAAATCTACAACCATAGACAACTGAGTGGTCGTCCCTCATCAAGAAGATATGACAACTGCGAATGACTACTATGTACAATCTTGCTTTAGAGGAAAGATGCCTATCGACGTGTAAAGAATTATCTTCCATTGAAACTTCCTCGCACGTGATATTTTTTTAGAAATTCTGACCCAACTAAGTATTCAGAGAATTCCGGGACCAGTAATTCTTTAGACTTCTGCGTTGCTTAAATAACGCGTCTATGAAAATACAAAGTCATGCCTTATCTTATGTGGGTGTACAAATGTTTGCAGTCCCTTTCTCTCACTATTTTTAAGCTCAATAAGTCTACGTTTCTTGATATATCGTCTTCTTGGATGTCTCCTCGTATGTTCTTTTGTATGGTGAAAAAGTTTCGCAATCCTTCTCTTGATAGACTTTTCATTGACGTCGATATACTTTCAATATATTTGGCTTCATCTTCACCAAGCATGGCAGTTTGAGGGAATCAAACCCTAGTTTTGACAAAATAAGGAAATATCTATTCCACAAGAGAATTTCCAACGAATAAATTTGTATCCATCTCAATTCTTAAAATATAAACATGAAGATTCCTATCACATTTGAGATCTTGAACATTACTACAAACCCTCATAATGCTAGTATTTAATCAAATTGATTGACATTCATGCTCAACCTCATCATATCGAAAAAACACTTTAGGATTTTTTCATTACACTTGCACCGAGCATGAACTCAATCATAGTGCTCCACATTCCTTCAATATTTTATTCAAACATTTTGTCAAACAACTGATATGCATCATCAATATTTAAAAATTTCCCAAATTCTTCCGAGATAAGTTCGTTCATTCTCGACTCTCGAGTATTCCTTTTCTAAGTCCAAATTGAATCCAAAAAAACATTTTTAAACTTGTGGAGACCACTGAACTTTGAAAGAAAAGAATAACACATCCTTTACAAATTTCTAATTATAAAGCATAAGATACCCTAGTGTGCAATTAATTTTCTGATTGACATTATATTATGGTTGAATATAATTATGTTTTGTATAACATTAATATTTTGGTTGGTAAATTTTTGTTTTGGATAGGGTAAAAATCATTTGGTTTTAAGGGGACCAAAAACCCGAGTACAAAGGGAGAAAGGATATAGCAATGACGCTAAAATGAAGAGACCTCTATCGGCGGCCAAACCATAACTACAACAAGAAAAAGTTTACCCATTAGACCCATACCATGAGAGCTTAAGTTCATTTTAAGTAGACTTATAACAATTTTTCGTTTGGTTGGTAAAAATGTGCATAACTTGCTCTCCTATTTTAAAATTTGTTATCTAATTTAATTTCAACCCGCTCTTTATTGTAAAAGTTATTTAATTTAAAGTGAAGATAGTAACATATATAACAACCACATACACATAAAGGTGGATGCTCGCATAAAAACAAAATGTAGAAGCTCTAAAATATTAGAGAAAGAATAAATAAAATAATATTTTCATATTGAAAAGTTACATAATATTATTTAATTAAACATTATTATTCATTTTTACAACATGTGAATAAAAAAACTTAATGAAAAAATCTATATTTTAATTGAAATCATAATAAATGGTTCAATATTTATAACTATTTCTTAGAAAGAAAGATGTACTAATTAAGGAGATCTCCCAAATTTGTTCCCTACCCTAATTTGTGTAACATGACTAAATTTTAGAATTCAATAGATTGATTGATTTACCAAAAGGATCACAACAAAAATAAGAATAAAATAATAAATGGCTCTTCTTTAAAGTTTGATTGATATCATTCTTATTTTCATACAAGAATGCATATGTTTTATAAATTTTAGTATGTAGAACTTGAAATTAAATTGACTAATAACATCATTACCACCTCGAGATCCATAGCTAATTGATTTATATCTATCTTTAAATATTAAAGGATTGAAAATACGAATTACATAGGACCATGTTCATTTTTAACTCAATGAATGAAATCAAAATAATATAATTTTATATTTAAAATATAAAAAAAAAAAAGTTAAAAAAATGGAAATTACCTATTTTTAAAAATGGAATATCACTTAAGACATGTGTTTGTAATGATTTAAAATGAAAGGACATGCAACTATTATTTTTGTGTTTTTTCATGGGTACTACATTGGAACATTGTTGAAAATATGAGATTGACTTCATAAATAAGAAAACCTCGCAAACTTATACACAATCTGAATTAAGTTTAATATTGTAATTTTCTTTACGTAGACAATATTCAATAAAAGAAAAGAGAAGAGTTATCACAGAAAACATAAATACTAAAGCATAGATCTAAATTTTTAGATAAGATCTTCCCCTTATCTTGCCTCAGTGGTCTTACTCGCTTTAAATTTATAACATTAACAATTTGGTTTGATGCGATCTTGCTTCATATGTTTTGTGAGATTATTTACATATACAATTGCAATTCAATCTTTATGTCTTAGGTTAGGGATATGTCTTTTCAAGTTATAGAAAGGTTTCCTATGAGAAGTAACAACCAAAAATGTTTATGAACATGAGTTAGAGTGTGTAAAATTGAGTGGATGTGTGTGGAGTAGGATCAACATGAGAGTTTCAATGTGATTTTTGTGATGATATGAAGTTTCCCCTAATACAAAACTTTCCCTAATAGATAGAATATCATATTAACTTTACATATAGTAATATTGTTCTCATAAATCATCACCAACTCAATATATTAGCACATGGGCATTGGGAAATTGGGAGTCGAGACACCTCAACTCCTTATGCCTAGTCACAACTTGGAGACAAAACTTATGGCGCTCACCTCATGTCCCCAACAAGATATTTGTAATATATTAGTTAAAAGAGATGTTTATTTCAAAAATTGAAAAAATATTTTACCGCTAAAAATATGTAAAATGTATAAAGGATCATCAAATATAAACCCATAATATGAACTGGACTTACTTTTAAAATCCAAAGAACATAGTTGAATACCCCACTAATTTGATAAATATCATATAATGATAGAACTACAATTATTAGACACATGAATCCAATTGGTGTGAAATGATTTGCTCATAAATTCTCTATGAAAATTGAATATTACGTATATATAATTGTAGGTAATTCATAGAAAAATATCTTAAAACATAATATTAATAAAGGTATGATGTTTTCAAGTAAAATACATGACACGAAGGGAATTAAGGTTTATAAGCTACATAATTCACAAGCATTCGAACAAAAAGACAAAGATGAACTTAATTAACCTTACAAATTCAAGATTTTCATAGACAAACTTCATTACGAACATACATTAAATATTCACATATAACTTCATTCTTGTAACATCCAAAATCCAAAATCGAGTATGTGCAATCCAAACCCACCCATTTCTCGGTACCACCTATACCCATTTCATATAACTTTTGAACTCTCACCTTAAACAAAAGTCTCGTTATATCTATTGCTTTTTATTTATTTACAAATTTTCAAATATATCTTTATGCTTCCATCTTATGATGCTATCAACCATGCATAATTATTCATCCCAACATTTCCAATTATAATTAAATGTAATAACATCCCATTGTAATCTATGAAAGCTTCACAATATATTGCTAAATCTTGGTGCTCATAAAAGAAATCAAGATGTACTAGTTCTTACATTTCTCACAAAACCACAAAATTAGCCTAAAAAGAGTTTTGAAAAATGAATGAATCAATAATTTTTTCATCTTCAATATCCCTATGTGTGTTCCTTTTTAATATCACATTGCATTTGAAAGGGATAAATCATTTTAACTTGAGAAAGTAACCAAAAAAATCAAAGGGTTAAAGCATAATAGTGTAAAAAAATAAAAAACCTAAAGGTTTAAAGTACAATAGTGTGTCCCATTTATTGCATCAAAAAGTGACCCAAAATTTTGACTTGCGCCATTTAAGGGGGGTTTGCCAACTGTCTCTCCAGGTGAGTGCCCCTTCACTAAAACTACCACATACCCCTATTGATGGAGTTCTTTTAATGCCCCTACACCCAAACCCCATTTGTATAAATTGATTTATTATATGTAGGTGGCGGTGCATAACACGCCACTCTATTATCTCCACTTACAAAGTTACAAGCCTTCTCTTAAACACCCATCAAGGAGAATTTTTGTGGTAAATATTTGTAATTAGGAGAATAGTAAAAATTATGGAGTATGAATTTGGCTATTTTGGACGACCATGACACTACCCACGTTTCACCCAAAAATTCTACAAATAGTAATTTTTCCATGCCAATAGCCAATAGATGTCCAATCCCATCGTATATTTTTAATGTATCTCCGTGTAATGGATGCATGGGATTTCAAAACATTCTAGGTTCTCTAAGAATTCTATGGAACATTTGGTCTCATTCATTGACATTTTGGGATTTTTTTGAAATTTGATTAAATCCCTCCCCCACCCCCACACACACATACACAAATATAAAAACACACGCACACATGCACAAAAACATGAAAGAAAAAAAAAAACAAACACACACACACAACACACACAAACAACACACAACAAACACACACACACACACACACACACACACACACACACACACACACACAAATCTAGATTCTAGAAACTAATCACTAACAAAATTATTTTTTAATCTTTTCTAGTTTCTCAATTTCATGAATTTGTGAAGTAGTAGAAAAGGATTCAACATATTGCAATTCGTTTAGAAAACTAAAATAAATCAAGGTCTTGGAATCATACATTTTGATAATAATTTAAATAGAGACAAAGGTTGGTTCATCAATGAAAATTGGAAACATGTTATTCATAAATTACCCAAATAATTTGTGTTTTCCCATCTGCTTTAATAAGATGTTATTTCTTTCTATTTGTTTTTTTTTTCATTATAAAAATCTTATCTTAATACTAATATGTGGATAAACTTTAACCTTATAATGTTATTAATAAAATCCTAATTAAGATTTCCAATACATTGGTCATAAGTAAATAATTTTGGCCATGTCTCATTTGTTAGTTTATTGGTTTCATTTTAAAATTCCCTAAAATAAAGTCTACATCAAATGGTTTTGAAAATATCCATAGTTCTCACTGCTTTATAATTTTGTCAGAGCTTTATAAAATTCTTGAACTAATATTAAAAGAGGATACTTTATCCATTATGAAATTAAAAAAATCCTAATTAAGAATTCCACAACATTGCCCATTAGTAATTATTATTAACCTTATCTCTAATCCTAGATTTTATTAAATGATTGATAAAATATTGGGCACTTTATCAAATAAATTTTAAAAATCATCCAATCTTTTCTTTCCTCTTTAATTTTTAATCTCCCCTTTTGGATTAATTAAATTTTTGTCCTTCCTATTTAGATGGTCTTCCGTTGTCTTTGTATTTTGAATTTTATATAAAATCTTGAATTTTATTAAAATAGGTTAAACCTTATCCATTTAAATGTTAATTAATTAGATTCCTTATTTATCTGTCTCTCTATTAATTGTAAGATTTTTCCTTTCTTACTTTATTTATTTCCTCTCTTTTTGACCATGTAAAAATTCAACGTAATTTTTTATGTTATATATACCTAGGATCAGCAATCATATCATTACTCACAATCATTTCTCCATGATGATGTGTCTAGTTTTTGACCTTTTTCGAATTTTAAAAATTACTACACAATATTCCAAATAATCTCTCAAAAATGAACAGCTGAAATCTCATAAATGTAAATCAAGGTCTTACCGCTACTACGTTACAATTTACATCCTACAAGAACTTAGTGCAGGTAAGTCTATTCAATATTGATCCAATTTAAAACTTGTTTTCTATCATGTCACATTACTTTATCTTCTTTTGTAAGTTAGGTTGTTAGAAATGTTATAATATATTAAAATATGTCATTTTTGATTTTATGGTACCACTAGTTTCATTTTTTCCCATTTTACGTGTCACTACAATACCTTAGTCTATTTTTGTTTCATCGTGATCGCAGCCACCTCAAAAATTGTCCTTACAAAAAATGGAAACTAAAAAGGGAACCTCAGAAAAAAATTAAGTGCAAGACCTCCTAGTACTAGAATACAAAAATTACATCTTATTTTGAGAAACCATCTACGGAATCTCATCCTTCTCTAGCATGACCAACACAATCAAGGGATAATGATTGCATTCAAAATGAAACTCAAAATGATTTCATTGATGATTTGATGACTAACGTTGTTAATGATAATGACAATGAAATGCCTCCCCTTGAAGACATCCCATTGAATGAAGTTGAAACTACATCACTTTGGATGATTTACATTTCCAATCTAGTGCTAGACGTCATCACCTTCCCAATTGAATGTTGGAGGTGAAAATTTTTGTAGTCAACGAAATTTAAATTCCACCATGGAAAATACTCAGGGGACACCTATTTCTAGAAGAAAGAGAAATGTAAGAAAATGGGACTTGGGAAGGAGTTTTAGGTTAGAGTGGGTTTCTAAGTTTCCATTTATTAACCTATTGAAAATAAAAATAAAGATAAACCTATCAAAGAATGAAAATGTACAATTTGTAGCTAAAAATTCAGCAGGGACAAGATAATGCAACTTAAATTGGATATTGTTAAGATGCATGTAGAAAAGATATATGAAAAGTGGACTCAGTAGAGACGAGTTATGTAGAATGTTTACAAGATGGAAAATTTCCAATGATTGTTTACATATTAGGTATGAAAAATAATTTGAGGACCAAAAGAGAACTAAAATAATACTTACAAAGAATGGAGGGAATATTACATCTCAATTTAACAATTTCATTCAAAATAGTCTTGTAGGTAAATCATTTCAAATAGGTACTATTTTTCACATTCGATAAGAGGTTGGCATATAATAGATTTTCTGAACATAATAAGATGTTGTCCCACACTTTCCTCATTCTCACTGGTCTGAAATTAGTTGTTGGAATTGGGAAAAATTCATAGCTATGGTTTAAAAAAATACTTGAAAGATAAACTTAAGTTTGCATGATACATGTCTTTATCTATTAACGAGCTTACAATAGTAGATAATCTTGTTTGGGTCTGAGTTCATGTGTATCTTGTTGAGATTCATGTGAGACAACCTCACTTATTTTCTACTCATAAGATGAGAGAGAACTTTAATATTGAAAACCTTTGTGAATTGGCATAAGAATTTTGATGGAGATTGGTGGCATGATTGATTATACAAATTGCAACAAATCTAGTATGTGTTGCTTGAGATGGGTCATCTATAATGCAAGGTCATTATAATAGGCTATGTGTAAGATTCCAAACATCTCATTTCCCAAATATGATTGTCATTCATTATATGGCTCATAGAATGAATCTCACATACAAATAGTCAAAAAATTTAAACCTATAGAAAAAGTTTAAGAACTTTTTCGAGAGGTTCATGTTTATCTCTGCGTAGTTTCTACAAGTTTCATAGAATTCCAAATATTTGTAGAAGGATTGAGAAATGGATATAAGCTATTAAATTTTTTTATACTAGGTGGATCTCATTATATCAACCATTTTATAGGGTGTATGATGAGTATCAATCCTTATTGGGAGTAATGTGGTAGAATCGCATGGAAGTGGAAAAGGCTTGGGATTTGATACATCATTTGAATGATATAGAGACATTGTTGATGTTGTGTGGTATCCTTCCCATGTTGGATGAAATACATCATTTAATTAAACAATCCTAAGAAAGAACTATATATATTGTTGATTTTTTTAGTTTGAGGAAATGTGTTTGTTTGGAAATAGAATATTTGTTTCTTAATGAAATTGCTTTTTTGGTCCAAAGTTTGATAATTGGAATAATTTGATAAAGATTAGAAATCCAAGTAGCTTTATGAGGTTCAACTTGTTTGGATAATTATGTTCTTTTGTACATGGATATGAGATACAATGCACTTATTTCAAACAATATCTGTAAAGTTAAGAAGGTAAATGTCACAGGATGCTCTTTGATAACATTATATCATTAACAAGGGTGATGTTAAGAGAAAATTTATTTTCCTACTAAAATAAATAATGGAATGTTTTAATATGGATGCTTTGCTTGAAGAAATGGCTTTAGTAAATCCCCACCTATTGGAATAATGTCCAAAATGAAATATATTTACAGGAAGACTACCACAAGATATTGACTACATTGATTCAAAAATTTGTAAGCCTATTAATATCAATGGAATGAATATTATAGGTATTTTAAGAAAGGAAAATTTGATTGATCAATCCCATGAATTCACCTCTATAATGATTGATCAATTTAAATGTTTGTATAATCCCTTAGAGTGTGGAGTAATTATCCAGATTTGGAAAAAAATGGTTAAGTACTATTTTGTAGGAAACCATGTATGAGTTTTTCTCATTGGTTGAGCTATGTCAAACAATAATTTTGGGTTCAATTGAAGATGAGATATTTTTAGTGCCTTGACCTTTATAAAGTCAAAATTACGAAACAAGCTTGAAAAAATTTGGAAAAATGTTTGAGAATTTACACATCACAGTATGAAGTGAATAACTTTCCCTATAATAGGGATTTGACAATATGGAATTCGATTAATGAAAGGAGAGGGGCTAATAACAATGCCACAAATATAACAGATAACCCTATTAGAGACAAGGATGGATCTATTACACCAGTTGACTATCAACAAAGTGAGAAAACTGGTCAAGAAAATGATAGAGATGATCCACCATCAATACATTGGAAGCTTCCATTCGTGGATATGTGATATAGATGTTCATATAATATATTCAAATAATCAGTACATTGTTTTGATAATATATTTTTCCTTATTTGTATTTTTTAAAAACACAATATTGATTTGTAGTCTTCCGAATGAAAACTTGAAATACATTGATTTATAGTCTTCACAATAGAAATAAATTATTTAAAAAACACTTATGTTTCTCATACACCTACAAATCATTAACATAAAAGGTTTTCAGTTGTCTTATGAACCACTATGTATTGAAATGAAAAAAATATATCTATTCATCATTCATGTTTCCATAAGTGCATATACTTGAACTCGCCACAATCTACTCTAATGCAGGGGAAACTAACTATTCTAATCTAAATTTCCAAGGGACCAGGGAGAGAGAATGCATAAAATGAAAGCCTACACTAAAGCGGTGATACACCAGAAAAGGAGGGTGTGAGAGTAGTCTCCAAATGCGTGAAATACAGAAGCAAAGTGCACACTAGAAGAGGTGATGACAGTTCTCCATAATCTAGCAAAATGCATTCACAACAATATTCCAAGCATACACAATGATAATGGATCCTTGCAAGAACATAATAATAGACACAATATTCTTGTAGAAAGATTAAAGGGGCAAGAAGAATGCAAGAAAACACAACAGGGGAAGATACATCCACAAACTGATATTTTATTGCTTCATGATATGCACAGTTCAATCTATTACAAGATAAGGGCCTGGATCACCATGCAAGGAGTCCACTACAAGGGCCTGCAGCACATTGGCTTCACAAAGCAATTTTGACAGAGCTTTTCTATCTGGAAAACTCTCCCCCATTTTACAATGAGCCCAACACTCCAATTTATAGAAAAATGAGAAGAGAAAGAGAAGGGAAAATGAAAATCCCGAAATCTGTCCTTCAACCACTTGTAAGAGGCATTAAATGGAGTAAAATGATTATATATTACTTGCAAAAGGCTCCCCATACTGTCCCATGTGCTGCAGCAGAGAAAGAATGATGACCATGCCTCTTAATTGCACTCCCAACCACCAAATGAAACACTGTTATGAACCCAGCCACGTTTTCTAAAAATATCTTGACCAATTTCTCATCAAATCTAGAATTTCTTGATTTCTTGTGCATCGGGCTCGGAGCCACGATTCCAACGGTACCAATTTTGTGTGATTTTGTTGAGAAATGCAAAAGTTATGGCCTTCTGAGTGCGGCAGCTATTTTGGGTCTCAGCAGTGTTTTTCATTATTCGACGGAATGAGCATTAACTGACTAGAGCCGAATATGTTTCTTTTATTTAAATATATCTACCCTTATTAAAAATAAGAAATCCAGTTTTTGTGGCGTAGAGGACGTCGTGCTCGTTCCAGAAAAGTCCAATTTTATGAAAATCAGAGCTCGGAGTCAAAAGTTATGGCCGTTTGAAGTTTCACGGGTCAAACGTTGACTTTTCTTCTTTCCTTCGCTTTCAGCTTTTTTTCTTTTCGCCCTCGCATCCCACGCGTACCTTTGTCCCGGATGTCCCAAATGAAAATCTCCTGCTTCGCCGATTCGGGCTTCCTTGTTCTTGTTGAGGTGAAGACACGTGGCGAGATTCCATTCGTTGGCGGCTCTTTCGGCTTTCCGCGTCCCACGCGTACTTTTGGCCCAACTATCCTGCAAAAAGTCCCTGCTTCAGCGATCGCCCGGTTCACGTCCTCCGCATGTACTTTTGTCCCAACCGTCCCCTCAAAACCTTCGGGACAAATATCTCCGAACCGCCCGAAATGGACTCTTTTTTCAAACTTTTCGGCCGATCGCGCCCTCGCGTACTTTTGGCCCAGATGTCCCAAACCACGCGATAACAAAACTTGGTGATTTTTTCCACTTTTGGCCGGTTCACCTTTTCGTGTCCCCGTCCCATTTTTCCTCGCTGCCCAATGCTCAAAATGCAACCGATCGCCGCTCAAGCGCTTTTCCGCCGGTTTGCATCCCGACGTCCCAACCGTGCATCCCAACTACTGCGCAGACTAGGACTTAGCCATTTTCTTCATTTTTTCGGCCCCAAGCTTGTTTTTTTGCAATTTTTTCACATTTTTAAAACTTGCTGGGTTTTCTTCTTGGACAGGAGAGTTAGAAAGAAGCCGAGGGGACCCCAGAAACATGATTTTTTTCCTTGAATCAATCTATTTGCTCGGGACTAAAGAATTTGATGCATGTTATCAAAATTACCTTGAGGGGTGAATTTTGGATAACAATTTGGCGACTCAATGGGTTATCTCGCTCACTAGATGAAGAATGGCCAGCTACTCGTAGCAATCCATTGGGCATGGAGTCCGTTTGATAATCTCTCACTGATTGTGAAATTTGAAAACTTGTATCCTTGAGCCATTGAAACATTTGTTGAGCTGGTTTTCCATGGCTGCAAATTCTTTTCCGAAGGCTCGATGAACTGCAAACATGCACATACTAGAAGCAATAGGACATGTGCACAAGCACTTAGGGAAATAAAAACTACTCTAACAGTAGTACAATGTGCATAAGCACTTAGAGGAATGGAAATTCTAAATTAATATTTACAAGGGTGAAAAGCTATCTTTCTAGTAGCAACGTTTGAGATAGATCCCATTGACCGGAATCTGCAATTCTTCACCATCCAACTTAGCCAATTGGAAGGCATTGCTACCTTTACATTCAATGATCATGTATGGGCCACTCCAAATGGCATCAAACTTGGAATGCTTTCCCGGTTTTGCACGATCAACATCCCACTTCAGTACCAAATCTCCAGTTTGCAATATCTAGCCTTAGCTTTCTTGTCAAAACTCTTTTTGATCAATGCTTTATCCTTTTCTATGGTCTCATTATCAGCATGCTCTCTAATTTCTTGTCTCTTCTAATTCCATCACTCGCATATCTAATTTCCATAGGTTCAAACTCAGCTAGTTCCAACTGTTTCATGAGTTCCAATGCTGGCAACTCGAGTGATATAGGTAGAACTGCTTCTTTCCCGATACACAAGCTTGTATGGAGAGCTTCCTGTAGACCTCTTGGGTGTGATCCTATCAGCCCATAGGGCTGATTTGAGCTTTGAGTGCCAAGTCCTTTGATTCTCATCCAGAGTCCTTCTGATGATTCTTAGTAGGTTCTTGTTCGTAGACTCGGCTTGACCATTACCTTGAGGGTAATAGTTTGATGAAGTGCTGAGATACACACAATTCTTGACAGCCCATTCAGTGATTTTTGTGCCAAGGAATGCCAATGCATTGTCTGATATGATAGTGGCAGGGGCACCAAACCTCGTGACTATCCCTTCATAAAAATCTAAGATATTGGATTCATTTGCCTCCTTGAGTGCCACTGCCTCAGTCCACTTGGTGAAATAGTCTGATTGCTGTAAGTATCCACTTGTGACCTTGACTTGAATTGGGATTGATAACCCCAATGAAGTCCAATCCCCATTGCATGAATGGCTGATTTACTGAAATTGGACGAAGGGGCAGCGCTGCTAACCTTTCTTTCCCCGTGAAGAATGCACATTTCTTGCATTTCTTGACCCATGAGTAGCAATCATTGAACACAGTAGGCCAATAGTAACCAGCTTTCATGATTTTGAGAGCTGCACTCATGGAGCAAAGTGGCCTCCTGCTTCCCCATCATGGAACTCATGTAAATTTTCTCAACTTGACATGTTCCAATGCATCTTAATAGAACACCATTGATGTCCTTCTTGAACAAGATACCATTAATGAGTACATACGGGATAGCTTGTAATCTAAAGTATCTCCTCTTTGCCTTGCTCACTTCTGGAGGGCACAAGCCTGTTTGGAGGTAATGCACCAAGTCTTGAGTCCAACATGGGATGAGTGCATCATCAGCTGGTTGTTCTTGATCATTCTGTAGTAGCAGGACAACATCTTCTTCACCTTTTGAGCCGTCTGGTTGTTTGGAAGCGAGCTGCTCACACAAACCTTTGCCACGAACTAGCTTGGTCACTTTGATTTCAATATCATATTCCATCACCCGAGTGATCCAACCTGCTCTCTTCTCATTTAAATCCTTGTTTAGGAGAAAGTCCTTGACACCAGCATGAGACACCAACAGTTGAATCTTATTGTTTGAGACCAAGTGTCTGAACTTCTTCAAGCTCCTGATGACGGCAAGGACATGCTTTTCGATGAAAGAATACTTTATTTCGTAATCTTCCAAGGTTTGACTGAAGAATGCTATGGGCTGTTCTGAACCTTCTCTATTCAGCTGTGTCAAGATAGCTGAGATTGTATCTGATCCTCCAAACGCATACAACATGAAGTCCTTTGAAAAGTCTGGGTTGATAAGAGTTGGAGCTTGTGATATTGCATGCTTGATGTTTTCAAAACTCTCTTTGCCTTCTGCTGTCCATTTGAATGCCAGACTCTTCTTCAACATCATTGTTAAAGGCTTCACAAGAGTGGAAAATTAGGCACAAATCTGCGGACAAAGTTTATCCTTCCTAAGAAGCTTTGAAGAGATTTCTTGTGGTGTGGCAATGGAAGTGTTCGATGGCTTCAACCCTTTCAGGATCAATTGTTAGCCCTTCCCTAGAGACAATGTGACCCAACAATTTGCCTTCGTGTGCCAAGAATATACATTTCTTTGGATTCAATGACACTCCGAACCTTCTACACCTCTGAAACACTTGTCTGAGGTGAAAGAGATGGTCTGCTGCATTCTTTGAGAAGACAATGATATCATCTAGGTATACCAGCACTATATTGTTGATTAAGCCTTTGAATGCCATATCCATAGCTCGCTGAAATGTTGCTCCGCATTTGATAGTCCAAATGGCATCTTCTTGTAAGCATACGTGCCCCATTTTGTAGTGAAGGCCGTCTTGAATTGATCTTCTTCCTTTACCATTATCTGATTATAGCCTGAATATCCATCTAGCAATGAAAACCTTTCTGAACCAGCTACAACCTGCAATATTTGTTCCATTGATGGAAGCGGATAATGATCTTTGAGTGATGCTCTATTTAGATCGCAAAAGTCCACACACAATCTTATTTCTCCATTTCTCTTTCTTACCGGCACCAAGTTTGCAACCCAACTTGAGTGTTTGATGGGGAAGATGATACTGGCCTCAATGAGCTTGCTTAACTCTTTTCTCATGAGAGGTTCGATATGAGGATTTACTGGCCTTTGCTTTTGCCTAACAGGCTTGGATTCCGATCCAACTCAATAGTATGTTGTGCCAACTTTGGGTTAAAACCTCTTAAATCTTTGTAAGTCCAAGCAAGACATCTGGGAACTCTTGACAAAGTCGAACAAAATCAGATTTCTCTTGTGGAGTACTTACTTTGCCAATTTGCAATGTCTTGCCTTCATCTACTACTAAAATAGGTTCTCAATCTTCACCCTTTACTTGAATGTTCGCTTTCTCCTTCCGAACTGATCATTCGGTCAAGATCGACTCCAAGGTTATGAGGCCTTTGGTAATTTGTTAGTTCTCACCGCACCACTTGGTCACCATACTGCTGCTCCAAATTTTGTCTTGATTCTCGGAGAACTCAGCTTCTTCTTACAGGAAATTAACAATTTGTTGATCATTCTCGAAGACTTGCCAACTTGTGTTGTTATCCGAATAGCTGGTCTCACAACCACTTTGATATGAGGCTGAGATTTCTCACTTTTGATATTTTCTACAACATCAAACGCAGCCCCAATTGCTGCCACTCTGTCACGCTGCTTCATTCTTTTTTCTTGGGATGGAATTGATGCTAAAAGCTTCAAAATCTTCAATAAGATCCCATACCCGATTTTTGTAGTTCTTCAACAGATCATTTTTGGCAGCATTTTTTCCTTTGACTTGGTTTACGATCAGCTCACTATCACCAAATACTTGTAAATTCTTGATGCCTTTCTTCTTTGCCCAGTGCAATCCATGAATTAAGGCTTCATACTCAGCTGTATTGTTTGAGCAAGAAAACTGAAAACGGAAGGCTGAGTAATACTTTATACCTTGTGGTGAAATGAGCATAGCTCCTCCTCCTGCACCTTGTCTACTCCTTGACCCATCAAAGAACAATTGCCATACTTCATTCTTGTCTTTATGATCTGGCTTGGTGATGCTGGGGAGAGGTTGATTCTCTTCATGTAAACAATAAACTCCTAGCTCAAATTCTTCTATTTCTTGATAAGGATCAAAAGCATGCACCTTGCTTGCCCATTCATCAAGAGTCAAATCTGGGATGCTTCCAACCTTGGTGTCAGCTTCATCAGTGCTTGGATAATCTTCTTGATCAAACGCTGAACAATTGGTATTGATTTGGCTTGGAGTGTAAGGCTCAATGTGAAAGTTTGCAATAGGTTCAGACTGATTGTGGCTTTGGTTCCATATCTTGTTCTGAACAACATGTGTGACCAATCCGCCGAAAGATAGCCTCCAATTTTAGCAGTGAAGTCTCTTGACAAGCACAATGCAAAGAGTGGTGGCAGGTCTATGACTGACACATCTTGTAACACTATTACGTTGGGACATGCGTGCAGTGTGAGGCTCAAACCTTTGATTACTCCAACCGTTGTCACTGCTGTCCCGTCTAATTGCACTACACCCTTGGAGATGACTTCATATTGGAGTCCTAGCTGATCAGCTATTTGCTGCTTGGGCATCACCGAGCTACTTGCCCCGAATCAATCATGCAATTATGTACCAATTGGTTTCCTATGATCAATGAAACATAAAAAGGAGGGGGCTTCAACATTTTACCTTGTTGTCCTCCATGATTTCCTTCAGTCAAGGCAAAGCATTTGTGAGTACCTTCTCTTGCATTTGGACTCGTTGATTTGAAGTTGACCACCTTCATGGCAGCTTGTAGCAAATCTCTTTGTCCTCGGGATGGATAGATAGTGATTCCCACATTGATATGTTTACATTTGTCTTCTTCATCTCGATCAATGATACTCAATGGAGATGAAGTATCCTCTCGCTGTCCCTTGCCTCGCACATTCATTCTTTACACATGGGCAGCAAAAAAATCGGCATTTGGGTTGGCCTTAGTGCTGGTGTTTAGGCAATGCTCCTCTTGCATGTTTGGGAACTACATTTTGTTTTCCAATAGCTTGTGGAGTGGTAGAAGGTCAGTGGATTACTTGGGGCCAATGGTCTGTCCTTCACCCAAATTTCTCCTTTTTTGACCTTGTGTTGGCTGCAACACTTTGAGAGGGTATTTGATTCATACCACAAAATCTTCACCTTGCCAATTGACAAGAGTAGTTTCATTCGAGATGTTCCTCACGAGGTGCTTCTTGCTCACTGATCTCTCTTCGTGGTCGGACTTCATGACCCACCAATGGTTCGCACCATCGAGCTTGATTTAATGCACCGCTAAAGCACATTGATTGGTTGTGTGTGGGCTCACGCATGGGAAACACCAATCATATTCTTGGGCCATGTTATTTTGGACCGCACTAATGCTTTAGAAGCATATACACATTGGGGTTATAGGGCTGAAATGGTCTATTAGCGGGAGGCCTTACTTGGCTTTGATTTTGATTTGCAACCTGAGTTGGTGACCTATTTTGTTGGTATGGGGGCCTAGCCTGGTACTGCGCTTGAGGCTGATACGGTCTAGCACTTTGAGCTTGCTGTCTTTTGATAGTAACCAGCTCATTTCCCAAATTTTGCAATTGTTTCATGACCTCTTGGAGTTCATTTGAAGCACTAGAGGATGAAGTAGAAGTCTCATTTGAACTTTGATTTCTAGGAGTGGGAATAGGAGCCAAAGTGGGTGCTTGACTAGTGCTTGGATTTTCTAAGTTTGGATACAAGGGCATGGGAGGCCTAGGAGCCAGTTTACCAGCTTGAATAAGACAGTTTTCAGCTCTAATGGCAATGCTATAAGCAGCAGGTAAGGTTGTGCCTCCCATAGATCAATTAACATAGAAATATCGTAATTCAAAGCCTTAAGATAGTATAGAAAAGCACCTTCTCTGCTGGCCTTACTCCCACCGGAATCCTCTCCCAAGACCTTTGAAATCTGAAGTTGAAGTCACCACCGCTCATTGGGAGCTCTTGATAGTTGTCAATTGTTCTAGTAGAGACAAATTGTCTCCTTTTCCCCAAACTCGCTCATGGAGAACTATGCATAACTCGATTCCAATTTGTGATAGAACCAACTCCAAGGCTCCTAAACCATCGCAATGCCTTCCTTTGAACGAAGATGCCAAAGAATTTGACAACCACATCCATTTCATTTATCTCATGGATTGCACAGACGTTAGCAATGTCTTTGACATGATCACCAGGAGTGGTATGATTTTCTCCAGTGAAAAATGGAATGTTCTTCAACGCTGCAATTGGAACTAGATTCTGTGCATTGAGGGCAAGTGGGCTACTGCCAGTGAAATTGACAAAGGGATTCGGTGGTTGCGCCATTCTGATTGGCCTGAGAACCCTTGTTGATGTGAGAAAAGGTCTACCAGGTGGAGGTGTAGACAAAGTTCTATTAGGTGGAGATGGTGATCTTTGAGCTCTTCTTCCCCTTCTTTCTCTAGCCTGAGATAGGTGCAGATAAACAAACAATCCTTCCTCCCTAGTTCTTGACCTGGTCTGTATTCTTCTCATAAATTTTCCAGGCTTGGACTGCTGAAACCAGCAGATTATGCCTCTTTTGGAGTCGCCAGATGTGCAATTTTAAAGCTCCTTCAAAGCTGGAACTTACAACAAGTGCACATCGATCTTGTCGCAATGAAAGTGAAGACCTCTAAGGTCCCACCGGGCGTGCCAGAACTATTATCACCGAATCACAACACCCTTATGTTTATACAAGTGCATATACTTGAACTCACTGGTGTGATTGGATAACATGGGTACTATCTCCAAGTCAGGGACTCACTACTTGAGATAGACCTCCAGAGAAAGTTGGTTCTTGCTCCTAAACTACCTGCCACAATCTACTCTAATGCAGGGGAAACTAACTATTCTAATCTAAATTTCCAAGGGACCAGGAGAGAGAATGCATAAAATGAAAGCCTACACTAAAGTGGTGATACACCAGAAAAGGAGGGTGTGAGAGTAGTCTCCAAATGCGTGAAATACAGAGGCAAAGTGCACACTAGAAGAGGTGATGACAGTTCTCCATAATCTAGCAAAATGCATTCACAACAATATTCCAAGCATACACAATGATAATGGATCCCTGCAAGAACATAATAATAGACACAATATTCTTGTAGAAATATTAAAGGGGCAAGAAGAATGCAAGAAAACACAGCAGGGGAAGATACATCCACAAACTGATATTTTATTGCTTCATGATATGCACAGTTCAATCTATTACAAGATAAGGGCCTGATCACCATGCAAGGAGTCCACTACAAGGGCCTACAGCACATTGGCTTCACAAAGCAATTTTGACAGAGCTTTGCTATCTGGAAAACTCTCCCCCTTTTTACAATGAGCCCAACACTCCAATTTATAGAAAAATGAGAAGAGAAAGAGAAGGGAAAATGAAAATCCCGAAATCTATCCTTCAACCACTTGTAAGAGGCATTAAATGGAGTAAAATGATTATATATTACTTTCAAAAGGCTCCCCATACTGTCCCATGTGCTGCAGCAAGAGAGAAAGAATGATGACCATGCCTCTTAATTGCACTCCCAACCACCAAATGAAACACTGTTATGAACCCAGCCACGTTTTCTAAAAAATCTCAACCAATTTCTCATCAAATATAGAATTTATTGATTTTGTGCATCGGGCTTGGAGCCATGATTCCAACGGTACCAATTTTGTGTGATTTCGTTGAGAAATGCAAAAGTTATGGCCTTCTGAGTGCGGGCAGCTATTTTGGGTCTAGCAGTGTTTTCTGTCATTTGACGGGAATGAGCATTAACTGACTGGAGCCGAATATGTTTCTTTTATTTAAATATATCTACCCTTATTAAAAATAAGAAATCCAGTTTTTTGGCATAGAGGACGTCGTGCTCGTTCCAGAAAGTCCAATTTTATGAAAATCGAGCTCGGAGTCAAAAGTTATGGCCGTTTGAAGTTTCACGGGTCAAACGTTGACTTTTCTTCTTTGTTGTTAGCCGTTTCAGCTTTTCGCGTCCCTCGCGTCCGCGCGTACCTTTGTCCCGGATGTCCCAAATGAAAATCTCCTGCTTCGGCCGATTCGGGCTTCCTTGTTCCTGTTTGAGGTGAAGACACGTGGCGAGATTCCATTCGTTGGCGGCTCTTTCGCTTTCGCGCCCACGCACGCGCATTTTTGGCCCAAGTCCCTCTTTTCCCAAGCTGCCCCGATCTCCTGGCGAAAGTCCTCGCCGAATCAGCCGCTCAGTCCCACGTACTTTTGTCCTGAACCGTCTGTCCCATCGCTGGGACAAATATCTCCGAACCGCCCGAAATGGACTGTTTTTCGGCTTTTCGCCGATTCGCGTCCCTCGCGTACCTTTGGCCCAGATGTCCCAAACCGTGCGATAACAAAACTTGGTGATTTTTTTTTTTTCGACCGGTTTGGCCTTTCATCCCCCGTGCATCCTTTTGTCCTGGCTGCTCCAATCGCTCAGCGGACGCCCTGCGGCTTTTCGGCCGGTTCACGCCCGACGTCCCAACTGCCCTAACTGCTGCGCCAACTAGGACTTAGCTGATTTTCTTCATTTTTTCGGCCCCAAGCTTGTTTTTTGCAATTTTTTCACATTTTTAAAACTTGCTGGGTTTTCTTCTTGGACAGGAGAGTTAGAAAGAAGCCGAGGGGACCCTTAAACACGATTTTTTCTTGGGATTCTATAATCTGATGCATGTTATCAAAATTACCTTGAGGGGGTGAATTTTGGATAACAATTACCTCATCCTCTCGTAACATGTTCCACTCTTCATCTATTATAATTACAATTTGTTTTAAATCAAAGTGAATGACATGTAACTTTGTTAGTAATTCATAACCGAGAGTGGATCTTTCCTTTATTGTAGCACATAAACTTACAAACAATGTTATTAATGTTTTAATGAAGTGAAAAAATTCTATCTCATCTACATTCTTAGGAATTGCATTCTTCTCTTGTATCATATTTTCCTTCATGTTTTTTTAGAATGCATCCTTCTTAATGAATTTGTGTATTTTTTCAAAAGGCATTGGAAAACCAAGCTTTGTGAAATCATGTACCTTTCTATGCAGCTCCCGTAACATTGTTTAACACTTATTCAATAATTCTTGAGCTTTTCCTAACATCACACACTTATGAATGATAGATGATGCCTTTATTAAGGCATCAATCTGGTTTTTAATTCCTCTAGATTCTATTTTTGTGTCACTAAATTTGTAGATAACTTCCACAAAATTTCCTTGATGTATCCTCTTTTGAATCCATCACTCTTATACTATCAATTATGTATTTGTAGAGATTATAAGAGACTCCCGCAGATCATCCATGAATTCAAACAATCTAATCAAATCATCAATTTTTGGGTTTATTTCCCCCCAAAAATTGTCCCTCATATTAATAACTATTTTTAATACATTTTAGATAGTTTAGTGTTGGAAGATTGTATTTCCTTTTGTATTTATTCCAACTCCTTTTGCAATATTTCATTTTATTTTCTCTCTTCCTTATGCAATATGTCATTATGATATGTTCCCATTTTGGCCTTTTCTTTCTCTTCCTTCAGAACCTCTTGGAATTCTCCCAACCTTTGTTCTAAACTATTATACTTATCATTTCTTGTAACTTTTCCTTCATTTCTTCAAGTTCCACCTGTGCTTGTTCATTCACAACGACCGTATTCATAGAGGAAAATGATTTTGTCCTCTTCTCCAACTCACCAGTCTTATTAAATGTCACTTTTCCATTTTATTTATAATTTTCATGTCTTCCTCTAACTTTTAAATTTTATTATTCAACTTATTTTTCTCTTTCTCTGCATTTAGTAATGCTATGTATACCACATAATTGTTCCTTTTTGATACTTTTTTTTTTTTTCATAAGATTTTTATTCCAGTAAACTCCATTTGGAGGGTGGTTACCTTGTAGTCACTACAAACCATTTGATCATATAGTTTTTCAATGTTGGGTACAACATACATGTACTCTATGGTATATGTGTCTAGTTTATATGTAGGTAATACCATAATCGTGTCGGGATCTAAAGTTACAATATCTTGTAGCATTTTCTTCTTGTTTATTTTATTTATTTCTAATTTATGGGAAAAAACATCTTGGTAATAAAAATTGAGGCTTTAAAAGAAGAATTACACTTTCAACAAGATTGAATATTTCCATCCCAAGTAGTCTTAATCTTTTTGTCAATCCTTAAAAGTCTTAGGATGACCGGTTGCACCCACTAGACTATGTTTTTTTAATTATGTGTATTTTGAGAAATTATGTTTCTATGACTTAACTAGACCATTTTAGCAATTAGAATTTAATAATTATCATGTTTAAGATTATTTATATATGTCAATGTAAGACATATTCAACCGATATACTATTAATGATAGAGTATATTTTTTTCAACAAAGGATATACTAAAAATTTATATAGTGCAACTTCAATATTATAAAAAAACAACTATACCATAGAATATTTTGAAGAAAATTTGTTTCCTTAAGTTACACATCTTACATATTGTATTTTCCCAAAAATGAATTTTTGTTCATGTGAGTGGGGTTCCCAAAGTCTCATTGTAGATGGGATGTGCTATTTAAGTTGATGATATTATTATAAATGGAAAATATTTAAAAATTTATATTGATTCCTTCAGTATTTGGATGTAATAAGTACACCCAAGTATGACATTCAATAGTGAGTTGAATCATCTCAATATAAAAAAAGTCCCATAAATGTCGGGCATGAAATTCTCTTATTATGCATATGGACCCAAAATATGGCCTTTACCCTTTACCCAAGATTTTTTAACCAAGGAATATTTTTAGGTAATAATTTTATTACAAAATCCTATTCTTTACAAAGCCTTTACTTTTTTAAAATGTAATCTAAAAATAAGTGTTGTGATTTTATAGCTAACATTTTTGTGTTCCCACGATTCAAGAAATGCATAATCAAATTGGTTGGGCTAAAGTTATCTTTTTATGGGGATGTGTTGTTTGACGTTGATGACATTTCTATAATTTTGAAATATCAAAGAAATTATATTAATGTCAACATCCCATACTTTGATGCAAGATTACACCCAAAAAATGATATTTAATTGTAAGATGAATTGTAACAGAAAACAAGATCTCACATATGCTGACATAAAATTTACTTATCATGAATGTGGACCCAAAACATTGCATTTAGCCTTTACCCAAATTTTTCCCCTAAAGTGGATTTTCAAGTACAAATTTTGATTATAAACACCCATTCTTTACATATTCTTGAATTTTTGAAATGAAGGAATGAGGTAGAGCCTTTTTACAACATTAAATATCACATTATTTTGCATTGTAGCTTCTTTTGAGTGCCAAGAGAAATTTTTAGTGCTCCAAGTTTTGTTTCAAATATTTCTAGGGCCAGATTTTGAGGTCCTAATTTTGATTATAAATTCCCATGCTAATATTATTTCCCCTTCTAAAACTATTAGAGCATGGTACCCATGGAGGAGCTTCAATTCCTATTTTCTCGCATAGAAGGTTCCATGCTTTGTTTTAAAACTAGCTACAAGAAATAAATGAATTTGGGCCTAATAATAGGATCTTTAATATTTTTTCTCCCTAAAATTAAGAGGTGGTTGGAGAGGGGGTGGCAAAGGGCTGCCATTTTCCGTTATAATTTAGGGATGATTTTTGTGCATTTCACCATTATTTTTTGGTGATTTTAGATAAAATAACCATTAAAATTCAATGGAATCAGTAAAGTAATAAAAACATTGGACCTTAGAACTATTAAAATGCTTCTAAATTTTCTCAATAGTATTAGCTAAGATATTTAAGGAACCCACCCCAGCCCCACATTTATTACTATTTTAGTGAATGGATTGATTGCAATACAACTTTTTTAGGGTAAAATTTTCATTATAAACTCTCCCACTCATGAAAAATTCACCCTCTTCAAAAGTGTTGTTGATGTTGTAGCACCCATTTCTCACATCATCTTATTGTCCATAAAATAGGTTAGCCTATTATATCAAAGAAAATTATTTTTGGGATAGGAGTTCAGGGCATAACACCCTTGGAAGACCGCCTTGGATCTTTGCATGAATCTATCTTAGGTTCAGTCCTTTCCTACACAAATCTAAGATTTACAGTTTGGTGTATTGTCCTTAGTAAGATATGGAAATATATTTACATTATTCTCTCTCATCTTATGTTTAATCTTATTAAACTATTGCCTTCTAACATGGATAAGTCATAAAGTAAAAAAATAAATGAATACATCATTTCGATGTGTTTCTCACCATAGAGGTGATTTACAAGGTTTTAGCTTGAACGCAAGATATTTCCTTGAGTAGGATGGGTGCGTTATGTTTCATTGCACAATGTACAACACCTTTATATGGCCCAATTACACCGAGAGGGTCCTAAATTTCCTTTAGACACATTAATTTGCAAGGATCTCAAATCACTTTCTGTATCTATCTACAACATTGATATTCCACTAGATTTCTTGGGATTTAGACATCTCACTCATTGTAACTTCATCTTTATAAAATTTTAAAATGTAGACTCATTAAGTTACCTCATATTAAAGTTCCATGTTCTAAAAAATTCAAGTATAGGATTCTTTCCTTCACAATGACCATGAAAAACTTACCGTCTCTTCTCCAACCATTAGACTTTAAAAGTACTTGATAACAAATTTTGAGACAAAGATGATGTAGTAGAATTAAGAGTACTTTAACACTCAATTACCCTAAATTGTTGAATTTCACTTTAAATGTTTTTTTCCTAACCATATGTGTCAAATGTAATAGAATCTTGTTACAAGAAATTTCAAATAGATTCATTAATCTTGAATCGACAAACAATGGAGATTTGATAGAACTAGAGATCATTCCATCAAATCATCTATTTTGACAATGGAAATATATACTTGATAATATTTTTATTGATGCCTTTGTAATTAGTGCACATTTTCCATTCTTCTCTTTTTGGTGCCAATTCTTCATATATTATGCATGGGCTCAAAGATTCTCTAATCAAATATTTATCAAGAAAATATATCACTTGAATTCTTGTTTATTCATTCTTCAGATGTGTCATCCTATACATGGATTTTTTTGGAAACTATCCCCTAATATCAAGTCTATCTTATATTAGTCCATCGATTATTGATATTGCATTTTGGTGGCAAACCATTTAGAATATCCTTCATCATCATATCCCCATTTTCACATATCATTTCAATCACTTTTTTTGGGATCTCCTTTGTTTATGTGGCTGCACACACCCCTATTTTCCACATGATCCTTATGATGAACACAAAACATCTAGTCCCTTTTCACAATATTTAGGAACATTGAGTATCCCAATGTCGGTGACAAAGTGATGTAGCACACATGGAATTGGAGAATTTGAAAATAAGGATTATGAGTGAACCTATAGAGAAAAATGTCTTCTCAAACATGTTATTTAGATCATGTGGCCATACTTTTTCCTTTCAAATCACATACCTAGTCATGGCATGTGCTCAACACTATAAAACCAGATTCAAGAATAATCTGGTAGATGAAAATTAAATTCTTGAAGTCCTCACGGTGAAAGGTTTTTCTTGATTCTCGTAAATTCCTCCTTTTAATAACATGGTAATAATCACCCAAGATTTTTCCTCAAAAGAATAGAAAATGAAAAATTCATACTTGTAAGGCTTGTCGATTGGTTTGTGGCTCAAATAGAGAAGGAATCCCTCTTGGATTTCTAAAACTTGGTCCCGAAGTGAATTTCACAAAACATAATCAGATGCAAATGCTCTACAAAATAGGGTGATGGAACAATAAATCACAAAATAATTCCAAGAATGGATAGCTTAATTCATTATGGTTGTCACGAAGGAGATCAAATAATTGACTACGGGTAGATCATAAGAATTAACATTCAAGAACAACTGTTATTGTAGTTTCCTATATTTAATAATTTCATCATGACATTTTATATGGTGTATTCCTTGCATATAAAAATCCCTTCTAAGGTCTATCCATTACACCTTATGTGCCACAAAATCACCAGATCTATGAAAATATCGACAATTCACACATATCGTGAGAGTAGCTCTCATTTCTCAAGGGTGAGTGATGTGTTCACCATGCATATCATAAGGTTACTTGAAGTTAATACTTGGTTGATCGATAAATATGAAATCTATTTCATTCAATTCCCCACCTTCACCTATATCGAGTTAGAGGATCGATATTGCACCCCACTAGATTCCAAGGTATCCAAGTGACAAGATCATCATGATTGAGTTGTGCAAGTAGTTACCTCATGTTCACACCATGTGTAAAATTGCAAAGAATAAATGTGTATCTTTACCTATCTCATTGGGGATCTACTCATGCAAAATTATAATGGATGAAATGAACATTGAAACCTCCTTTGCATATTTTTATTTTTATTCCTATATATCCCATCCAGATTTTGATATTAGGAAGAGTCCCAGACTTTCTCATAATAGGTTTGCATCACATTCCATACATTGAGGAATATTGGGTGAAAATCAAAATTATTTTAAGGTCGTGAAGCGAGACTACATGAGAATGAAAGTGAATCAGATGAGGTACTTCAATTTTGAGTAGTTTATAGAAGGAATGAACGATGATCGTGTAGACACCTAAATTTGGTATTCTACCCTTATCACATGTGTGCACATTTTTTTAACATGGTATTAGCTATACCTCTTAATTTAATTTAAATGCCCATACCCCATCACCTCTACCCATAATTAATTCATATTAATTAATTAAATTCCTATGAATTAATTAATACCCATTACCTTTCCCTATGAGACTTTATATTTTGTATCCCTATAATTTTTACTAACCTATCTCTACGTCCAACTCACCATTGATACACCTTATTCCCACATACATGCTTTAAAGAAGATGCCCAATCCTTAAAATCCTAAAATCATGCCAAAATAATAAAATCTATCCTTATTCGGGAAACTTTCCTCGTGGTTAACAATGACCCAACCCGGTTGTCGTCGACCCTCTCAAATGAAGTATTTTCTTTCCATAATCATTAGATGCATACAAACATCCAAGTTTCCTTTTGACCTTTAAACTCTCTCCCATGTCTGAGCATTCCTAAAGTAGTTACAGACCACTCAAACCTCCTTGGAACGTGATTGCATCGCTCATGATCATCCTTCGTGAACTTATCATTATCTTTGTTTTGATTTATTCATATTTTATTGTATTATTGTTATTTTTCTTGTATCTAACATTTTTCAAGAGCGAGATCATCCTCAGCAACACTAAGATATTTGTCATCAAATTCCTATCCCGCTTCATAGTTTTAGGTTTCTTTTTCACTTGATTTTCTTCACCCTTTTCTAATTTTTCTATAATGTTGCCATTGACCCTATCAAATCGCCATCGACACGTAGACTTATTTTACTAGTCCTTCTATCTCATATTCATATCCATCTTCTACATGATTTTTGTCTTCTCCATCTGCTAAAATAACCATTAAGTCACCCTATTACATTAAAGCCAACCCATCTCGCACATTGATTTCCATCTACCACGATCTTGATTCTCAATCTACCCTTTTCAATCCTGTTTTATGTCATTTTCCTTGTTTCTTCTCCCTCAAATCCCTTCGCAGGTTAGTTACAACATACACAACGATCTACTACACCCATATTGTATCTAGATCCTGCAAGGTTTGTATATTCACTGTTGTTCGGATCTTCACTCAGGTTGTAAATCAACCTACCTTTGCACAACTTGAGTCACCATCGATCCATACCAAGTATAATCCAATTTGCATTTTATTTCAATCAAATCAGTATTTAGATCCATCATAGTTACTTTGATTATGTATTTCTTTAGTTTCTACATACTATCGGTTTAGTTGTCATTTATATCACTTTTGTTTAACAAATGGGGTTGACATCCACCAAGAAATTTAACTCTTTCTCAAACCGAATTATCTGAAACCCCCGCACAATACCCTTATACATTTTCTTCCGGTGATTATTATTTGCAAGCTATCATTTGGTAGTGGCATGATCCATCTTCTACTTGTACCCATCTCCATCTCATATTGCATTAAGAGGTACCATAAACCTCCATCATTTTTGAGTTATATACTTTCTTTAGTAGCTAGCTCATTAAAATGAAATGAACAAGAAAATACCTACAAGATTCCTAACACGTTGGGTGGGACCACCCTTTAGGTGATCCCTTTCATATCTTTCATATTTTTTTTTTCTTCTCGTCTTCTACTAACACTTTGTAAAGACAAGGATTCACCTTTTTACTTGCTTGTGTTGGGTTCGCTACTTAGATCACTCTTCCCATAAAGTTTAGATAAAAAAAGATTTATCCTAATATTCTTCTTTTTCCCTACTTTCTTCTTTCTGCATCCTATTTCACTTTCCCGTGTGTGTCCTCATCAAAAATTACATCTCGTATTTGGACTAAAAGAAACCTTTATTTTCTGTATCCTAATTTCTCACATAGTTTAAGTAGGGCTTTAAATTTCCACATCACACATTTTCACACACAACCAAAATGTCATCCTACCCAATTGATTGGAATTTCATCACCCAATAGGAAGTTGTGTGAGACTTCCTAACCATAAAAACCTAAAACCATACATAGATTTCCTTCTCCTAGGTACCTCATTATCCATCCCCTTTCCTTTATCACACTTCAATAAATATAAACATAAAAATAATTGTCTATTTGACTTGTTTGGTTTAGTTATCATAAAAATTGTTCTTGTTTCATGCTTGTAATTACTCATTCCACCACCAAGTAAATGGAATAAAAATTTACTTCGAACAATTCCTCATCTCAAAAAATATCTACCACAATAGTTATCTCATATGTTCCCTTGATTATTTTTCTCATGGATACTCAACCTCTCGTTAATGTCTCTCACCAAGGACCCTTTGTTCACACTACAACCTTAGAAGAAAGCAACCCATTATTGTATCATCAATCTATCCTTTCTAGACCAGCTACCCCACTATCCATTAGATAAAAACATTTTAGACCTCCTAAAGTCCCTCTCGGTGATACCATATTTCAAGAGCTTCCGGATGCCAATCCAATGGCACTCCAAGATTATCTCCTTAGGAGATCAAATCAGCTCCTCATAGATGGTCCACCACTTCAACAAATTTATCATTACCAAACCAATCCCAAAACCACCCAATTTGTAGTAAATGAAATTTCTATAGCCCATCTTGCTTCCCTTTTCACCAATCCCTCATGTCACTAGACTACCCAAATTGTCATGCCTATTCCTCACAATATCCCTCCAATCAACCTGATTATCAACACTACCCTCCCTATCACCTCTTCGGTCGCCATATTTACTAGTATCCCTAAAAAAATACCCAAACATCACATCCCCTATTAAAACAACATGACCTTCTCACATCTAGCATGCCCTGTCAATACTTCCCAAACCCCTTTCATGTGTGCTCTGCATTATTCAATGTCTAATCCACTCCATCAACAATTTTAACCCATTCATACACACATCCCCACTCAACACTTTCCGCAGAACTTACCCATCCCCAAAATCATATCATGTTCCCATCTCCCAACAATAATTATTTCAACAACCATCCTTCAATTATAACCCATGATTTACACGTACCCCCATCAAATTCATCAAACACCCTCACATCCACAAATCCACCAACAAACTCCTCTGGTCACTTCTTACATGTAACCACCACCTCTCATCCCTCAAAATAATATTTTGAATGACTGCATGCATGCTCTTGCGAATAGGTTATCCAACCTCCAAGCCACTACTTTAGGATCCAAAGTTTCATTATCATACGAATAAATTTGTAATAAGCCTATTCACCAATCCGTACCAATTAAACCGTATCCTCTGCACTAGGAATTGGAACAATTCACCAAGTTTAATAAAAAGAGGATCCAAACAACATATTAGTGCATTCGGACATGCATGTTACCTTATTGCACATGATCAAGACTTAATGCTTCACACTTTCCCCATTTCCTTGGCTGGTCCAGTATAGAATGGTATAATAGAGTTCCTCAATATTCTATATTCTCCTTCTCTTAGCTTGTGCAAATTGTTTTTAGAACACTTTTTAATTCTACATTCAAAATAAAAATCAATGATATATATGCCATCTGGTATTTAGAGGATGAGTCCATCACAAAATTTGTCGCATGATGATGAGGAATTATAAACTAGTTATCCTTCCCTCTCCCGCAAAATCATCTCATCAAGATCTTCTCAACTTCGTGTGCAAAGCATAGATCTTATACTTTAGAAATCCAATCATTTTATCTTTATTTTTATTTATTCAACTTTTATCATACTATCTTTGTTTTGATTTATGTTCAATCCTTTCCCACACGATCGTAGATTTGCGGTTTGGTCTTTGTTCTTAGCAAGAGATGGAAATATCTTTACATTATTCTCCATTAGCTTATGTTTAATCTCACTTTGAAATGTTTCCTTCTACCATAGATAATTCGATAGCAACAATATAATTGAAGACATCATTTCGATGTGCTACTTAACCATAGTGTTGATTTATAGGATTTTATCTTGAACACAAGATATTCACTTGAGTAGGATAAGTAAGGTATGTTTTATTACACAATGTACAACACCTTTATATGGACTAGTTACACTTTGAGAGGGTCCTAAATTTCCTTCAGACACATTCATTTGCAAGGATTTCAAATCACTTTCTGTATCTATCTACAACTTTGATATTCCACTAGATTTATTGGGATTTAGACATCTCAATCATTGTAACTTCATCTTTATAGACTTTGAAAATTTGGACTCATTAAGTCACTTAATATCAAAGTTTCATGTTCTAAAAAATTTAAGTAGGAGATTCCTTCCTTCACAATAACCATGGAAAACTTACCACCTCTTCTCCAAACTTTTAGACTAAGAGAACTTGATAACAAATTTTGAGAGAAAGATGAATTAGTTGCATTAAGATTACTTTAACACTCAATTACCCTAAATTGTTGAATTTAACTTTAAATGTTTCTTTCCCAACCATATGTTTCAAATGTAATAGAAAATTGTTGCAAGAAGTTTTAAATAGATTCATTAGTGCTAAACTGAAAAATAATGGAGATTTGATAGAACTAAAGATCATTCCATAAAATCATCCATTTTTTATAATGGAAATCTATACTTGATAGTTTTTTTATTGATTGATTTATAACTAGTGCACATTTTCCATTCTTCACTTCTTTGGTGCTAATTCTTCAAATATTATGCATGGGCTCAAAGACTCTCTAATAAAATATTTAAGAAGAAAATATTTCACTTGACTCATTGTTTATTTAATCTCCATATGTGTCATCCTTTACATGGATTTTTTGGAAAATTATCCCCTAATATTAAGTCCATTTGATGATTGATATTGCATTTTGGTGGTAAACCATCTAGAATATCCTTCATCATAATATCCCCATTTTCACATATCCTTTCAATCAATTTTTGTGTGATCTCCTTTGTTTATGTGGCTGCACACACCCTATTTTCCACACAAGCCTTTTGATGAACAAAAACATCTAGTCCCTTTTCACAATATTTAGGAACATTGAGTATCCCAATGTGGGTGACGATGTAACACACATGGAATTGGAGGATTTGAAAATAAGGATTCTAAGTAAACCTTGTGAACCTATGGAGAAAAAGGTCTTCTCAAACATGATATTTAGATTAGGTGGCCATCCTTTTTCCTTTTAAAGAACATACCTAGTCCTCGGATTATCTCAACACTATGAAACTAGATTCAAGAATAATCTGGTAGATGATAATTCAATTCTCAAAGTCCTCGTGATGAAAGGTATTTCTCAATTCTAGTAAATTATTTCTTGTAATAACATGGTAATCATCGCTTGGGAATTTTCCTCACAATAATGGGAAAGAATAGATTCATACTTGCAAGGCTTGGCAGTTGGTTTGTGGCTCAAATAGGGAAGGACTTCTCTTAGATTTTGAAAACTTGGTCTCGAAGTGAATTTCACAAAGCATAATCAGATGTAATTAGTATATCAAATAGGGTGATGGAAGAAGAAACCACAAAATAATTCCAAGAATGGATGGCTTAATTCATTATGGTTGTCACAAAAGGAGATCGAGATAATTGAATGCATGGGTAGATCATAAGCATTAACATTCATCGAACTATTGGAGTTTCCTATATCTATGAATTTCATCATGACATTTTATATGGTATATGCCCTTGTATATACGAGGACCTTCCTAGGTCTCTTCGTTTTACCTAATGTGCCACGAAGTCAACATTATATGAAAAATACCCACAATTCACATATCGTGAGAGTAACTATCATTTCTCAAGAGTAAATGATGTGCTCACCATGCATGTCACAAGATTACTCAAAGGAAATATCGGTTGATCGATAAATATGAAAGTCATTTCATTCAATTTCCCACCTTCACCTATATCAGATTCAAAGGTTTTGATCTTGCACTCCATTGGATGCCAAGGTCTCCCGGTGAAAAAATCATCATGATTGAGTTGTGCAAGTAGTTGCCTCATGTTCACACCATGTGTAAAAAGTGTCAAAGAATAAATGTGTATCTTTACCTATCTCCCTGAGGATCTACTCATGCAAAAATTAATTCATATTAATTAATTAAATTCCTATATTAATTAATTAATACCTTTTAATTAATTAAATGGACTTTCTATTTTGCAATCCCTATGCTTTTTTAACCTATCTCTACCTCCAACTCACCCATGACACACCTTCTTCCCACCTACATGCTTTAAATCATTTTCCAATCCTTAAAATCCCAAAATCATGTCAAAATCATAAAATCTAGCCCCATTGGGGAAAATTTCCCGTAGTTGGTGGCACCTTCCCCTGAAGTCACATCGACCTTATAAAACTAAGCCCTTTCTTTCCATAATCATCATATGCATGCATCCAATATCCAAGCTTCTTTCAACCTATAAACTCTCACATGCCCGAGCATTCTGAAGCATTTATAGACCTCTCAGACCTCCTTGGAATGTGTTTTCATCACTCACATCATCCTTTGAGAGATTATCATTATCTTTGTGTTGCTTTATTCATATTTTATCATATTATCATTGTTTTTCTTATATCTAACATTTTGCGGAGTTTAGATCATCCTCAACAACACTTAAATCTTTTCATCAACTTCTCTCTCTCATTTTTATACTTACAGTTACTTTTTTAGCTTTCCTTTCCTTGGCATTTATCCAATTTTACTATTTCATCACCTAGCCCATGTCAATCATTGATCAACTCAACCCTCTATAATTTGTTTTCTACTTCTATCTCAGCCTTCTCCAAATTTTGCATGTGTCATCGTACCTCCTTCTCCAGTTGCTAAAACCACCATTAAGTCCCCATGTTACATCAAATCTAGCCCATTTACACATTTCGTCATCCATCAACTCACCGATCATTGATTCCAAGTAATTTACCCTTATCCCCCATCATATTTATTTTTATTATCTTCTAGTTTCTACTCCCTCATATTTCCTTCTACATGTTGATTCCAACATACACAAGCCTATGTTTTCTTGCATCTAGATTACATACATCCGATCTTATAGGTTTGTATATTTATTATTCCAGATCCTCACACCTAGTCATCATCATCGACCTATCTCTACACAACCTGGGTCACCATTAAACCCGAGTCTAGGTATAATCCAATTTAGCTTTTATTTCAATCATATTAGTATTTAGATCCATCATAGTTACTTTTAGATTTTGTATTTCTTTAGTTTCTGCATACTATCAATTTATCTTTCATTTATATCACTTTTTTTAACAAATGGGGTTGACATCCACCAAGGAAGTTAACACTTCTTGGAACCACTTTTTTAAGAAACCCCCACATAAACCATCTAATCCATTTTCATGTTAGTCTTTCTTATTTACAGGTTATCATCTTGTAGTAGAGAATGATCCATCATCACTTTGCACCCGTCTCCATCCACATCATCATTAAGAGGTAACATAAACCCTCCATCATTTATGAGTTGTGTACTTTCTTTAGTAGCTAACTCATTAACTTGAAACAAATGAATGAGAAAATACCTACAACATTCTTAGCATGCCCGGTGGGACCACCCTTTAGGTGATCCCTTTCATTTCTTTCATATTTTTTATTTCTTTTGTCTTCTACTAACACTATAACACAAGGCTTCACTTTTTTCTTTCTCATGTTGGGTTTAGATTCTTGGATTTCTTCCCTAAATTTCAAATAAAAAAAATATTATCCAGGTATTCTTTTTTCCCTATTTTCTCCTTTTTGCATCATATTTCCTTTCATGTGTGTGTCCTCATCGAAAAATATCACATTTCATTTTGTTTAAAAGAACCTTTCTTTTTCCATCCTTTTTCTCACATAGTTTAAGTAGGGGTTAACTTGTTGCATCTCACATCCTTCACACACAACCAAACCTCACAAATCAAATCACACATCAAAACATCATCTACCTGGTTGATTGATTGGGATTTCATCACCCAACAGGAAGCCTCCTAAGAGACTTCCTAGCCATAACAAACCTAAAACCAAACATAGATTTCCTTCTCCTAGGTACCTTATTATCCATCCCCTTTTCTTTTTCACACTTTAATAATAAAAACATAAAAAAATTTTTTTTTGACTTTCTTAGTTTAGTTAATAAAACTTTTTTATTTCATGCCCATAATTACTCATTATGTAACCAAAAAAAAATGGAACAAAACTTTCTTCAAATAGTTCCTCATCTCAAAAAATATCTACCACAATAGTTACCTCATCCATGTGCCCTTGATTATTTCTCTCATGGACACTCAACCTCTCATTAATGTCTCTCACCAAGGACCCCTTGTTCACACTACAACCTTAGAAGAAACCAACCCATTCTTACATCATCAATCTATCCCATCTAGGCCAAGCTACCCCACCATCCATTAGATCAAAACCTTTTGGACCTCCTAAAGTCCCTCTCGTGATACCATGTTTCAAGAGCTTCTGGATGCCAATCCAATGGTGGCACTCCAAGACTATCTCCTTAGGAGATCAACTCAACTTCCCCTAGATGGTCCACCACTTCAGCAACTTTATCCTTATCAGACCAATCCCCAAACCACCCAATTTGTAGTAAATGAACTTTCTACAACCCATCTTGCTTCCTCTTCCACCAATCCCTCATCTCACCAAACTACCCAGATAGTCACGCCTATTCCTCATAATCTCCCTCCAATCAACATGACATCAACACTACCCTCCCTATCACCTCTTTGGTTGCTATCTTTACTAGTGTCCCTAACCAACATACCCAAACATCACATCCCCTATTCAAACAACATGACCTTCTCACATCTAACATGCATGTCAATACTTCTCAACCCCCTTTCATGGGTGCTTTGCATTATTCAACATCTAATCCATTCATCAATAGTTTCAACCCATTCATACCCACATCCCCACTCAACACTTTCCCCAACAACCTACCCAATCCCAACAATCATACCATGTTCCCATTTCTCCAACAAAATTATTTCAACAACCACCCCTTCAATCACAACCCATGATTTACACTCACCCCCATCAAATTCCTCAAACACCCACACATCCACAAATTCACCAAAAAACTCATCTAGCCACTTCTTACATGCAACCACCACCTCTCATCCCCAAAAACTCTCTTTCAATGACCCCATGCATGCTCTTGTGAATAGGTTAGCCAACCTCAAGCCACTACTTTAGGATCCAAAGTTTCATTATCATATGAAAAAATCTGTAATGAGCCTATTCACCCATCCATACCAATTAAACCATATCCTCTACATTGGAATTACAAAATTCACCAAGTTTAACAACAAAGAGGATCCACAACAACATCTTCATGCATTTAGACATGCATGTTACCTTATTACACATGATCAAGACTTAATGCTTCACACTTTCCCCATGTCCTTGGCTAGTCTGGTCCTAGACTAGACTGTATAAATAGTATTCCTCAATATTCTATATTCTCCTTCTCCCAACTCATGCAACTATTTTTAGAACACTTTTTGATTAACATTGCATGTAAAAATAACTATCAATGATCTATACACCATCCGAAGTTTGAGGATGAGTCCATCACAGACTTCATCACATGATGGCATGGCATTATAAACTAGTTATCCTTCCCTCTTCCACAAAATGATCTCATCGAGATCTTCTCACATTCATGTGTGAAAGCATATATCTTCTACTTTACAAATCCAATCATTCTAAACCTTTGATGAAGCCTTTACCATGGCTCACAAAACTTGAAACATGTGCCCTTGAGCAAGGTCATTTAAAATTAAAATCAAACAAACCTAAACATGAATTTACCAAGTCCTCCATGAAAAATGACAAATCAAAGGTGGCAGCCAATGTTGTGGTCATTAAATCATCTTCCACGCACTACATCTAGCACATGGACTCAACAACAGCCCTTCGACCAATGCCCCAACTACACTCCCCTAGGGGAGTCATATAGTACAATATTTGACAAGTTGATGGCAAAACCTTATCACACTTCCTCCTATCTGACCCTTTGATGAGTCAAGACCAAAACCCATGTGGTATCGTGAAGACCATTATTGCAAGTACCACCAAGTCCGAGGACACGACATAGAGATGTCAAAATTTCAAGGATTTGGTCCAAAACTCATTGATCAGGGATGATCTTCAAGTGGACAATCCAAATGCCTCACCCAATCAACCACTTGACATCTTCAAACAACCTTTCCCAAATCATGCACCAACAAGCCAAGCTACCACTTCTACTACAACCCAACCACCCAATGCTCACACTATAAACACTCTTCACACCACTAATCAGAACCAATCCCATCCACAACTTCCTCTCCTTCATCATCGATCACATCTACCCCCTTTGATATTGTTCCTACATCTATCATACCTACATTTATCTCAACATCCACTCCCACATCTACAACTACTAGAACCCCATTTGAAAATATATCATTCATGCCCCTAGAGACATTCATGAAAAACCATTCCAACCTATTTCCACATCCAACATTGGTCCTCCATCAACTCCCATACCTTTTACATCTACTTCGTTAGAATTGACCACCTCACCTATATCCATTCCACCTTTTCCCATCATACCATCCTTAGAACCTAGGCCGGTTCCTCCTCCCATTATTTTACCCACATCAACTATTATAACCACATCCACACTACCTTCTTCCTTCACACCAATTTCATCATTTGAGGAATTCTTAAAATCACTTCAGCTTGCAATGACCTCAAATGTTCCTTCCATGTCATCAACACAATCCAACCAATCTCCACCTTCCTTAGATTACATCAAACAAATGTTTCTTCCTACACCCGTACCAACCATGACATCACCATCCAACCCTCTCAGTTGAAATTTTTTTCACTCCTCCCAAGGGTGCATCTCCACATATGAAATCTATAATCACTCCTAGAGTTAGACAATCCAATGCAACACATCCATTTTAGGACCACGAACATTTCAGCCCACCAATCCAAAACCATTCAATACTAAAGCACCAACCAACATCAAAACTGAATTCAAGTCACCAAAACATCAACATACTCAGACTTTACCCCAAACATCCAAGATATCTCACAAGGCATCTTCTAGCACTTTAGTTGGATCATATACGAAAATCTTCCAACACTTACTACAAACCTCTATAATCATGCTTCCACCTATCAAGGCCTTTGACCCAAATGGAAAGAAACCTTCATGGTTCAATTCCAACCTTATGTGCACCTATCATCATACCCTGGGCATGATACTAAAGCATTATAGAGCACTCTAGGCCATTATCCATAACCTCATTGAAGAAGAAAGACTTCTTCTTGGACCGAGCCAATCCCTTCCTTCCACATCCAAATATCTATCATCTTTCCTTTTGGGAGATGACTCTTCCAAGGATGGTCCCCTTTGTTCATTAATGTTGTTTGGGTAACCACTCGATCTAGCCCACGTGATCCAAAATCAACCTCTAAACCAAAATCCAAGACCTTCATCACCATTCCTCCTCCTAAGGAGTTAACCACATCATCAAAACCTAAGGTTTCCATCTTAGCAACCCCTAGGCCCATTGAATAGAGTATAGTCAAACAACTCCACCAAGCCCTGGTCAAGATGTCACTCTACGAGCTCATCCAAATCTCACTAGACCATAGAACAAGCTCTCACTGAAAGCCTTAAAGTGTATTCCAACATCCAATGATGAGGCTCAACCCTTCACATCTCTCGTAGGAGCACTTACTACTTCTATGGCTATCTCATTTGATGATGTTGAAATTCTAGACATCCCATGAAAGAACATGACCTTCCCCTCTTTATCATGGTCAGGATCAATGATACATTCATTTGATGATCCATGATCGATAGTGGGGGAAAGCATTAATATCCTTCCATCACATACTTTTGATCAACTTAAGATCCCCAAGGCATCTCGTCACCAAACACCCATGGTCCTTTGCACTTTCAATGATGTCATCACTCCCTTGGGAATGGTCATTCTTCCTATCCATGTCGTCAGTGAGAAGCTCCTCCATGAGGTCTTCTACATCATTGAGGATAATTTCAGTACAATGTTCTCCTTAGATGACCATGGATCCATGCATGTGCATGTCCCCTCTACACTTCATCATTCCCTTAAGTATGAGCATGAGGGAAATATTTTGACACTTCCTAGGATGCTCCTCCCTTCAAAATGTGTAATATGACCTATATAGACCAAATGATGTACTCATTCCCAAGAATGATCCATCCACACCATCCACCAACTCATCCATTCCCTCTTCCAAACTTCCTAATGATGACTCCCTAGATAAAGTAATGGATAAACTCACGTTGGGGGAGTATCATCTCCTCACACTCAACACTCTTCCCACTCCTCACCATATCGGTAGACCCGATAAGGCACCTATGTACCAACAAAATTCGGGGATGTTGTTCCTTTTGGTCCACCACATCTTTTCACACCAATCTTATTTATGGTGGTTTTGATACCCCTCTTCCCACATCGATGATATTCCACATGCCAAACCTTATACCGGTGGTTTTGGATTCCTTAACAAACCATATTTTTCACACACCTATCTCCATCATTTACATGGAAAGGATTCAACATGGGACATTATGAGCATGGGCCACATGGCCTTATTTATCGATCAATGTTGTAAACCTCATGAAAAATTTTTTTGTTAGGCTACCAGAGCAATCCCCCCGACCCCATCCCACCATCTGAGATGTGCATGGATATTCTCCACCTTCTCCATCTTCTCCATCCCATGAATCCATGGAAACAAATGATATTGTCTCCATTTCTTCTAACTTTTTTAGTCTCCACCATCACTTTGGGACCGGTCACTTATCAGTGTGAAAATCAGACTAGGTCCCTTCCCCTTCACCATCCGAAAATGATAGAAGAAGATTCTTCTACCATCGATGTCCTTCAATGTGTTTGATGATGATGCCATTCTTTCCCACATGGGGGTAAAATATTATTATCTTCATAAGACCTTACCATCTAACACACCTACTCTTCTCAATGAAGCCACCATCGATGTCAATATCAGGACTCCTCAGGAGCCTCACATTCTCAAAGTGGGCCAATCTCTTGATCCACATGAGCTTGAATCTTTCACTGCATTCCTCTCCCATCATAGCAGGAATTTTCATGGTCTTATTCAGATATGCCAGTCTTGACCCTTCTATCATCATCCACAATATCATCACCTTTCCCAATGCTAAACCAAAGTAAAGCTTCACCACATGCATCCTCATGTTTCCCTCCTTGTCAAAGAAGAGTTACAACACCTTTTTTTACTAATTTCATTATCCCCATTGATTATCCCCAATGGGTTTCCAACATTTTCCCAGTCACTAAAGCATCTGAAAACTTTGTATTTGCACTTGAATTTTTGAGATCTCAATCTCGCTTTCCCTAAAGATGACTTTCCTCTTCCAAACATCGATCAACTTGTGGATCTTACCATAGGTCATGAGATGATTTCTCTCATGGATGGTTTCTCTGGTTATAATCAAATTCTCATCACACTAAAAGACCAACACAAGACTTCCTTTATCACCCCTTGGGGGACTTTTTGTTATCGGTCATGCCTTTCAGGTCTAAAAATGTCGACACTACCTATCAGCGGGCCATGACTTATATATATATTTCATGATCTCATCCAAAAACCATAGAATATTATGTTGATGATATTTTAGGTAAATCTAAACATCGACATGACCATCTCTCCATTCTCAAAGTCCTCTTCGAGTGCCTTATTTATTTTTTTTTTCTTCATCTCAATCCAACCAAGTGTGTATTTGGAGTCTTAACTAGAAAAACTCCTTGGATTTATCATTTCTATTAGGGGCATTGAATTTGACCCCAAAAAATTAAGGCAATCATCAAATTCCTCCTCCTTCCAATCTTAAGTAGCTTCACAGCCTTCAAGGCCATCTCCAATCCATCCATTTCATCTCACAACTTTTAGATTCATTGTCAACCCTTTCATCACCTCCTTCGAAGGACATAGAATTTGATTGGGACCATAATTTCTAGAAGGATTTTGATGATCTTAAACAATATATCCTATCTCCACCAGTGCTTACACCTCCACGAGGGGGAGCCCTTTATCTATACATCTCTACTACTAATCATGCCTTAGGAGCTATGTTAGCACATCGTGATGACCAAGGTCATGAGAAGGATTGTTTATTACATCATTCACCCTTCATGACTGTGAAACCCACTACACTAAAGTTGAAAAGTTGTGTTGTGCTCTCTTCTTTTTACTTCAAAGCTTTTCAACATTATCTCCTTAATCATAAGATGTATATGTCATTACTAGCTTCCATCTCCTTAAGATGATGCATTCTAAGCCATATCATAATGATCATGTATCACTCGGTGGCTCATGCTCATGTCTGAGTTTGACCTCAAGTTCATCTCTCAAAAATATATTAAGGGCCAAGCTATTGTAGACCAATTAGCGAAAACCCCTTCCTAGTTCACATCTTCCTCATGAGAAATTTCTAGATGAATCCATTAATCAATTTCATCACGAATATGACACTCTTAAATTCACTCTCTTCTTCGATGGCTCTAAGTGTCAGCAAGGGGGAGGCATTGGCATCATTCTCATTCCTCCTTGGGAAACTCCTATTCCCTCATAAAAAAACTCAATTTTGAGTGTACAAACAATATGGAGAGTACGAGGCCCTTATCTTAGGTCTTGAAACCACTTCCTTTTTAGGTGTTCAAATTCTTGACATCTATGGGGATTTAAACTTGTAATCAAACAAGTCATAGGTGAGTATCAATGCAAAAATGATACCCTTCAAAAATATCATGACATTTTTCATCTTCTCCTTAAAGCCTTTGATTCCTACACCATCCAAGTTGTTCCTAGATCGACCAATCATTTCATTGATATGATGGCATCTCTTACAAACTCTTATTCCATGGAAAATAGAGGAATCCAAGATTTTTGTCATCATTCATCGTAGTGATCGACCATTTCATGAATTACCCCAAGTTAATCTTGTTGAATCTAATTCATCGACCTTTGGTATTCCCAAATATTTGATTATCTATCCCAATCCATTATTCCCCTAATCTATCCAAGAATGCTAAGAGGTATTTCCTTCAAATGCTAATATGTGATCCTTGGTGGCATTCTTTATAAACATGGATTTGACGGTGTTCTTCTTCTTTGATGCCTTAAATCCCATGAAGCCTCTCGGGCCATCCAAGAAGTCCATGATGGTATTTTTGGTGGAAACTTTAGTGGCTTAGCCATTGCTAAGTGTGTCCTTCATCTTGGCTATTATTATTGGCCTTCCCTTAATCATGACTATTGTGAGTACGTTAAGAAATGTGAAAATGTCAACAACATTCCAATCTTATTCACATTCCTAGTCAAGATTTGCATCTGGCTCTCAGACCTTTGGCCTTTTTCACAATGGGGTCTTGATCTCATTGGTCTTATTAATCCTCATTCTTCACAACAACATCACTCTATCATCACTACAACTAAATATTTCACTAAATGGGTGGAAGAAATCCCACTCACCTCAACTAAATCTGGTCCAATCATTAATTTTATCTACCAACACATCATTTTTTGTCTTTGGCATTCCCCACAAAACTTGTCATGGACAACAAAAGTCCTTTAAAAAAAATATCTTAAGAAAATATGTAATGCATTCAACATCCAACTCAACTTCTCTTCTCCATATTATCCTCAAGCTAATGGCCAAGCCAAAGCTACCAATAAAACCCTTTGAAAACATTCTTGCCAAAACTATTGATCAAGCAAGTCATAATTGGCATCTCCAGCTTCCTTTTTCCCTTTGGGCCTATCACACTAGTATTCATACCTCCACGGGGGCTACACCTTTTTCTCTTTGTTTACGGTTCCAAATCCATCCTTCCCTCTTGAAGTTCAAATTCCATCTTTGTGTGTGTCCCTTCGCGACTTCATCTCTAATGAAGACTATCACCAAACATCTAACACAACTCAAGTTGTTAGATGAATGTCACCTTCTCACTCTTGAACACCATCATGTTTATCAAGAGCACATTAAACGTGCTTACAATAAGCACCTTAAAGAACATGAATTTAATGTCGGTGACCTCATCCTCAAAGAAAATCATAACATCACTACTCTAGAAAGGAGCCAACGTGGAAATTTTTCCCCTAACTAGATTGACCATACATTATCACACATAAGTATGGGTTGGGAGCCTATCATTGGCCTCCTTGATGGTAAACCAGAAGTGGAACCTCTTAACACATTGCACTTGTGACCATTCTATTATTAGCATGTCTACTAGTGCTCTTAGTCATATCTTTAGATCATTCCTCCATCTTAGCCTTTTCCATCTCTCATTGTGAATGATTTGGAATTATGTGGTCTTCCATCACTTCCTAGATGTGACCTTAAATATGGGCACCATGGCTCTTCCCATAGAATTTTCCTTATGGATAGGTTCTCCCTTCTTGGAGAACTCCATGATCATTACATCCATCACCCTCTTATTCACCTATTGGAACCATGCAAAGGGTCCAGGGTGTCTCTTATACATTCATTATCCCCTCTTAAGTGGTCTACTTAGCTAGTCCCAACTCTCCCCCATGTAAAAATAAAAATCATGGATGCTCTTGTCAAAAATCAAAGTTATTAAAAATAGATGATCCCTCGAAGGAAAATTGTTCATGCAAAAAAAAATGAAAAAGCATGAAATCAAAATCAAAATCAAAATCAAATAAATAGACCGATCCTCAAGGATGACTATCATATATATATTATTCTTTTCCATCTATATTATGTATAAAGTAGACCATACCCTCAAAGGATGGCTACTCTTTATGGCATTTGAAGGCTTCCCATATTGATCAACCTTCCATTTTATTAACATCCTAAGAAAGCTTCCCATTGATCAACTTTCTTCTAGAAACTTCCCACATTGATCAGTTTTCTTTCCCCTTCCCAGAGTTAGGGCATAGTTTTAGGGAACACCACTTTTGGAGAACCCTCTTCCCACATACAAGTTACATCTCAAACCCCTTTTTCATGTCAACATTAGGTTTATAAGTTCATTTCATCCATGTTCCTTATGATCTTTGGTATGACCAACTATCATTGGTTACATACTAACATCTGTTTTGGTCACATGTGCCTTGCGTTACCTAGATCCCCTTCTTGTTTACCTCCAATGCAGTTGGAGGCATATTTTCCTCACACATTCCTTGATATGACATAGTGTCATTCATACCCATAGGTCACCATTGTTAAGTCACATCTTATCCTACACCTCATCCAACCTTATTCAATCTCTCTGACATTCAAGTCCACCTTGTGGCCATATTTATTTCCCCTTTAGGGAATTTTACTTAATATTATTTCCATCATTATCCTTTTGGCCATACCTATTTTCATTTTGGGTTATTTTACTTAATTCATTTTTTTGGCCTTTATGGCCATATTTTTTCCTCCTCTTAGGGCATTTTAATTTACATATTTTAAATCATCCTCCTTTCCTCTCTTTTCCACATTTGTGGCCATATTTATTTTTTTCCTTCGGGAATTTTTTTTAAACATTCACTCTCCATTTCTACTCAAAGTCCACTTTTTGTGGCCATATTTATTTTCCCTCTGGGCATTTTATTTCACAATCCTATCTAATCCATGCACAAAGTCCACCTTTGTGGCCATATTTATTCCCTTAATCATTTTTTTCCTTCTTTTCCATTCCATATTTTTTTCACTTCACTTATCCATCTACTTTTAAAGTCCACCTTTGTGGCCATACTTACTCCCCTTAGGGCATATTATTTCATCACCCACTTTTTCACTTTTCCTTCTTGGCCATTTTTCATGTCCTGTGTTGGGGCACCATAACCTTTCATCCTCGTCCCTTTATGGAATGCATACCTATTCACTCGATTCCTCATGTACAAAGGATTTCACATACCTTTCACATTTAGTTGCACATATTTTGATGTTTTCTATGACCCATTGGTCATCGTGGCTTACATCCATACTTTGTAGTGATCTTCACCCACTCACTGGCCCGTAGAACATTGTCATCCCATCTCTCCATTGAGACACAATTGTCCTCTACCGATGTGATATTGGAGTCACCACCATAGTTTTTATTGTTATTGTGATTCCTTTTTTCTTGGGGCATCTTTTCCTTGGTAATCATTTTACCCATTTTTCTTCACCCACCCGCCTTTATCATCTACCTTTTTCAAATGTGTCATTGATTTCCCATGTCATCATCGATCCCCCATTTGAGGGGAGATCATCATCTACCTTTCATCAATCCTCATTTACCCTTAATCTCTCATCATTTTTTTTTGTCTCATGGCTTGCTAGTAAAACCACTCAACAAAAAGGGGGAAAATGTAGACACCTAAATTCGGTATCTATACCCTTATCACCTATGTGCACATATTTTTAACATGGTCTTAGCTAGACCCCTTAATTTAATTTAAATGCCCATACCCCATCACCTCTAGCCATAATTAATTCATATTAATTAATTAAATTCCTATTAATTAATTAATACCCATTACCTTTCCCTAATAGACTTTCTATTTTGCATCCCTATGTTTTTTCTAACCTATCTCTACCTCCAACTCACCCATGACACACCTTCTTCCCACCTACATGCTTTAAAGCATTTTCCCAATCCTTAAAATCCCAAAATCACGCCAAAATCATAAAATCTAGCCCCATTGGGGAAACTTTCCCCATGGTCGGCAAAACCCAACCTAGTCACCATTGACCCTATAAAGCTAAGTCCTTTCTTTCCATAATCATCAAATGCATATAAATATCCAAGATTCCTGTGACCCATGAAACTCTCTCTCATGCTCGAACATTCTAAAGTAGTTACAAACCTCTCAGACCTCCTTGAACATGCTTGCATCACTCACGATCATCCTTCATGAGCTTATCATTATCTTTGTGTTTCTTTATTAAAATTTTATCATATTATCATTGTTTTTCTTGTATCTAACATTTTTCAGGAGAAATCATCCTCAACAACACTCAGATCTCTATCATCAGCTTCCTCTCCTAGTTTCATACTTGCAGTTTCTTTTTCACTTGTTTTTCCTCACCTTATCCTCATTCTGTTATATCATTATCACAGTATCGATCACCATTGACCATCGATCACCGTCGACCCTATCGGATCACCATTGACCTTGTCGAGATCATCGTTGACCCAACTTTCTTTTACTAAACCTTTCTCTCGGATCCATCTCTAAAACCTCCGTATGAGTTAAGTGTCTTCTTTAGTTGCTAAAATCACCATCTAGTCCCCTTGTTGTTTTAAAAATTAACCCATCTAGACACTTTGGTCACCATCGACTGGGTCCTTTTTCTCAATCTACTCTTTTCAATCAATTTTTTTGTCATTTTCCTAGTTTCTACTCCCTCACATCACTTTTGCAAGTTGGTTCTAGCATACACAATCCTCTACTACATCCAGGATCCCATAGGGTTTGTATATTCACTTCATGTTTAGACCTTCACTCCTAGGTCATTCTCAATCTATCTCTCTACATGTCTAAGTCCGTCGTTACCTAGACTAGGTATTATCAAATTTACATTTTATTTCAATCAAATTAGTATTTAGATCCATCATAGTTACTTTCATACTATATATTTTTTCATTTTCTACACACTATCAGTTTATCTGTCATTTATATCATTTTTTTAAACAAATGGGGGTTGACATCCACCAAGGAAGTTAATGCTTCCTAGAACTACATTTTTGGGAAACCCCCACAAAATCATCTACTGATAAAGTGACAGGATCCATATTCTTCTTTTTCTCACCTCCATCAAATCGCATTAAGAGGTACTTTAGATACCTAAATTCTACTTTTGCAATCTTATTGCTAAAAGCACACTAATCACTCTCATGCTTACATATTTTGTTATAATTAGTGATTTCCACTAATTAACTAATGTTTCTTACCATTTTTGTTAATCAACGATGCTTTGTTGATTACCTAACCCCTTTCACATTCAAGATGCAAATTTATGACACATCGTGTAATTCATAATCCTATTTCGAGAAAACAATTAGTGATTATTAGATAATTAAGCCTATTTACCCTTGTTTTGATCAATAAACCCTATTATTGGTTAATACCCCTCTTTCAACCATTCAAAATCACCACTTTTCTCTCCAAGATATCTCAAAAGGCTTAAAAGCTTATCATAGCCTCCTAATTAACCCTAAGTGGTTAATTAAGGCTTCTCACTTGCTAATCACTTGTTAATTCACTAATCATGATTAACAAGCCTTAATCTACTTTATCCTGTTTAGTCCCACATGCACCAAGATGCAAGTTTTCCCCAAATAGAAAAATATAAATAGGACTAAGAACATGCCTTCCTACTTGACACAATGTTTTGAATAACATTAATCATATAAAACATATGAGCCTTACTTCCTTCTTTGATTAGCTTGCTCAATCTTTACATCCAATCTTCATGTTGGTTGAGATATCTAATATGGCCTTGTATTCATTTTTAGAGAGATCCTCTCACCATTTTTGGAGTAACAGAAAACATAGTTTGATTTCCCTTAGATATAATTAGGTATATGTTAAGTAATCATTTCACATAGTAAGGATGCTTGTTGATTGAATGTTTAATTTCATTTATTTTCCATAAATGCATGCTTTTATGCTTTGATCTTGATGTTTCATTCTAAATATTGAGTTTGGGTCTAGGATATTATGGTGTTAGCCTTTATTAATTAGTCATATTACAAGAGTTTTAGGGTGTTATCATTTGGCACACCCAAAGGAGAGGAGGATACGGCCAGGAGATATGGGAGGTAGCTTCCTTGTGGCGTGAGGTAGTAGCACAAAAACTACAAGTCACTATGAAGAGAGATCATCTGCAATGGAGAGAGACCAGACCACCTCGGAGAGAGATTGGATAGTCTTAGAGATAACTTAGGAATTCATAAAGAGAGATCAAGTAGTTGTCGAGAGGACTTAGTGGATTACATAGTGGACACAAGCTCGGGAGATATTGCTAGGTTGACAAGAGAGTGTGATGCTCTAAGATGGGCATCCATAATGTATGGGATGCATGAGAGACTATAGGATGTGATGAAAACCAATGGTGAGGCATCATATTATAAATATTTATAATATGAGATCATCCCCGAGGATAGAGAGCCACTCCAATTAGTTAGTTAGTGATTAGCGGTCCAGATCCGGATCACGAGGGACCTTACGATCTGCCAGATTAGTGAAACAACCTTAAATACATTAGGTTTCAGCATAGAAGGTGCTTCCACCATAGGTTCTGTAGTTGGCTGCCTTTCACATGGCTCACAGTAGATCCCCCATCCTGGGGGATCACAGCATATACCACATGAGGGTCATAGACCGGATAATCTAGAGGTAGGTGAGAGTCATGGGTAACTTTTTTGTATTGTACTAGATGACATATGCATGGATGTATCTCTTTTTTTATGTACGCCTTGATATGAAGGAACATTTTGTATAGATGTACTATGTATTTTTTTTACTATGCCTTGTGATGAAGACACATGTTTTTGCATAGACGCACATGATGGATCATTGTATCGGATGTATATCAAGACACATTTTGTTTTTTACATGGACATTTATATTTATGATGATTTATGATGATGATGATAGATTTTTTTCACTTATCACATTTTGTGTTTACAAGATAGCATGTTTAATTCATGTTTTTATTATGATCTATGTTTGACGGGGGACAAAATTCCCTCTTTCCCCTCTTGCCAATATTATATGATGTTATCTTAGCATACATGTTTAATTTTCATGTTCATGATTATGTAGCTTAGCCTTTATTGATATATAATGTGTATGTGATGATAGATGATATGATGATGAGATGGCAACAAAAGCTGTAAAAAACAAACAAGTACAAATTAATCAAATATAATCAAAGAAACACAACTATATATAGGTATGCAAGATAAAAATGAATTCAATGTAATGCACCACATATTAAAGTAACACTCAATATAAGTAAGTAAATGAATCTAATTTAAATCACACAAGATGAAAAATTAATGTAACCAAAACTATATTAACCAAAAACTAAAAGTAAGCAAACTACTACTTTGTTTTTGCGAAATGATTATGAAATAATAATATCATATCGACAAATAATATGATATAATAATATGTTATCTTAGCATACATGTTTAATTTTCATGTTCATGATTATTTAGATTAGACTTTATTGATATATAATGTGTAGATGTGATGATAGATGATATGATGATGAGATGGAAACAAATTGTACAAGCAAACAACAAGTATAAACTAATCAAATCTAATCAAAGAAACACAACTATATATAGGTATGCAAGATAAAAATGAATTCAATGTAATGCACCACATATTAAAGTAACACTCAATCTAAGCAAGAAAATGAATCTAATTTAAAGAACACAAGACAAAAAATTAATGTAACCAAAACTATACCAACCAAAAACTAAAAGTAAGCAAACTACTACTTTGTTTTTTGTGAAACATTTATGAAATAATAATATCAGCTACAATGGAAGAGGGGATACCATATCAACAAATAATATGGTTCATTATAATCTTGGATATCTCTACGCACCTTTGAAATAGTTAAGAGTGACAACCTTTACCAATTTTGTGAAATATTCCGTAGTAGTGATGATGAACTTGTGGCCATCTAAGGATATAGCGTTAAGCTTACCTATAAGATCGAGCCCATGCTTTGAGAATGACCAAGGTATCATGATAGGTTGTAATATTTTCACCGACACATATATCAAATTTTATAAATTTTGATAATGCAAGCATTTATTTACATATTTGCAGTAATCATTTTCCTTGGTAGGCCAATAATATCCTGCTCTGAGTATCTTATTTGCTAAGACGGTCTTGTTCATATGGGTCTAGCAGATACCTTAGTGCACTTATTTGATCGCTTGGATGGATTCGTATGAATTGAGACAATGTAATAGATTCTCGTCATAGCCTCGACTAAAGAGAGTTCCCCAAGTACGCTATGACAGATATACGCTAAATGACCTTTCTTTTATTAGCATAGGAAATGTCTGTGGGAAAGGTTCCATTGTGAAGGTAATTAAATATGTCACTATACCATGGGGAAAAGGGACCAACAAATTTGCATACCAAACAAGAATATGGCATGTCATATGCTAGTGTTCGTAGATGTTCGATGAAGAAGGAACTATCATTGTTCCCAGGTGGGATACTCAACATAGACCCCACTGTGGCCATAACATCTATTATTCTATTTTGTCCTCTTGGTATTTTTTGACATGTAATTTTTCAAATAACTTGTTAAAAGAATCAACTATTCTCTTATATGGAAGAATTTTCTTGTCTTTAACTTTATACTCATCTTTCACTTATTTTATAATTAACATAGAATCACTAGTTACATTCACTTATAGGATGTCCCACTTAATAGCTAGTTTAATCCTTGCAATAAGGGCCTCATGTTCTACTATATTTTCAGTCCATGGGAACCCAAGTCAAAATGCTTGAGGGATCAAGTCTTATGAAGGAGTGATCAACACAACTCCAACACCTGAACCACGAAAGGTAAAGGAGCCATCAAAGTATAGCTGCCATATAATGTTGGGGATGGGTCTATGTGGAAACATTTAAAACTATAGAATATCAAATCCAAAACATGCAAATACGGATCTAACAATCCCCACAAAATCTACAACAATGGAAGTATAAACAATAATAATCCAAATCACACAAAAGTACACACACATAACACAACATGTACCATGGTTCACCCAATGTGAGCTACGTACACCAAAGATAGAGATCTCATATATACAATATAACAAGAGATTACAAACCAAATATTTTATACAAGAGTACATGTATCTCTACAATAGTATCTCTTCCTCCCAGATCTCCAACCGAATCTTCCGAGTACATTAAAACCATTACTCCATACCACCACTTGTGTCTCCTCTAGATCTCTAACTGGATCTACCTGAGTGCACTATAATCGTGCCTCGAAACCATACACCGAAGCTAACTCGCATCTTCCACTGTGCAACCAATCCCTCGTTTTATTGTGAATTTGTAAACAAGACCTCTAGAATGGTCTACCAATGTGCAACTGTAACCATACACCAAGAAGTAAGTCTCTCCCCATCACCGCATCAAGTCATGAAAACATGAAGACAACTTCTTGTACAATACTAAATTCCTATGGACCAACAATACATCATGATCTCATGGATATATAATACAAGATCTCAAAACAACTTTGTGGATATACAAAAATGAGCAATAAAAAGATCTCACAACAACCAAAGTAGATATACAAGAATGAGCAATAACAAGATATCACAACAACTTTGTGGATCTAACAAGAAGAAACACTAAGTGCTTTGCATACTATGCAAGCCATTACATGGGACTAAATACTACAAAGGAAATACAATAGAAGATAATACCATATTCTCATAAAAGAGTACCTATACTTTCCTTCTCGTTCTCACTTCTCTCTATGAAATCTCCCATCTTCATGCACCTCTACTTTTTCTTCTTCATCCTTTGAACCAAGGATAGCTCAATTCTTCTCTTTCCTCGATCCTTATGTTCTAACCCTAGTTTTCTAGCTTATATTCCCGTGAGTTAAAAATAAACTTTCACACACAAAATAAGTGTCGATTACACCGACGACGCCTTACTTGAGTAAAACAACAAGGTGTAAATCATGCTAACTCATGAATAAATTTAGCTTCGCAATCCTAACATATAATGGATTCCTCGAGGTACATTATGGATGTATCTGGGAGTTCTAGACTCAAAGGTTCAGTACCTAGTAGTGGGGCTTTAGTTATTTGATTGGTTAAAACCTGTCCTTTTATTGATTTTTGGTGTACATACTCAATGTCAAACTCACACCGACTAAGTTGATCCAATTGGCCATCTTTCCCGTGAGTTCGAATTTGACAAAAGTATTTTAATTGATCAAATTTGGAGATAAGATCAACCTTATTATTTAGCAGATAATGACATAGTTTCTGAAAAGCAAAAATCACGGCCAACCAAGCCTTTTCTATTTGTGGATAGTTGAGCTTGTAAGATATCAACATTTGACTTAAGTAGTACACAACTTTTATTTCTGCTCCTTATCATATTGGGCCAACAATGTTCCAATTACAAAGTGTGTGGTAGAAATGTAGAGTAACAATGGTTCACCTACCATATGTGGCATTAAAACAGGGGTTTTTCCAAATATGCTTTAAGTAACGCAAATGCTTGTGGTTGTTCTCATCCCAGTGAAAACTGACATATTTCTTGAGAAGATGTGTGAATGTGTGACACTTATTTGTAAGATGAGAGATGAACCTTCTGATTGCTTAGATATTTCCTTGGAAACTTTATAGTTTTTTGATATTCGTCGGAGGAGGCATTTCTGTTATAGTAGTAATTTTTTATGGATCTCCTTATATTTCTCTCTACAAAACAATGAATCCTAATAGTTTTCCAAATAACACATTGAAGACACATTTCTTTGGGTTTATGCGGACCTTGTAGTCCCTTAGACATTGAAAGATGTATCACAAGATCTCTAGGTGATCTTCCCGAGTCTTGGGTTTTCCAATATGTCATCTACATAATATTCCATGACATCATTGATCATGTCATGATAGATAACAGTCATTTCCCACTAATAGGTGTCACCTACATTTTTGAGGCCGAGCATGGCTCAATAATAAAATGTCCCCCATGGGGTGGTAAAAGTTGTCTTATGTTGGTCTTCCTCAACAATCTTTATCTAGTTATATCCTGAAAATCTATCCATGAGCGATAACATCTTGTAACTAGTTGTTGAATCAACAATCATGTTGATGTTGGGAAGAGGAAATTCATCCTTAGGAAAAGCTTTATTAATATCTCAGACATCGGTGAAAACTCGAATACCAACAGGTTTCTTCTGTATTGGGACTACATTAGAAATCCACTCTGTATTGTCACGATAGGCACGATGAATCCTACTTCCAATAATCTTTTTAGCTCTTCTTTGACCAACAGGGAAATGAGAGGGTACATCTTTTGGAGATTTTTTTATTGGTTTGGTGTCCGGACGTACAACAAGATTGTGCACCATTAATGCATGATTAAGTCCTGAAATGTCTATGTAAGACCAAGCAAAGATATATGCAAATTCTCTTAAAAGCAACATGAAAGTTTTGTGTTCTTGAGTTGAGAGCGAAGCTCCCAACTTGACTATTCTAGTTAATTCATTTTTTCCGATATTGGCATCTATTGTCTCCTCTACCAATAGCTTGGACTCGTCCTCCATGCATGTAGGATCAAGGGGGAGATTAAGATCTTCTTCTGCTAAAGGTGGCTCAAAGAGATTTTCACCTTTAAGTGCGTCAACTATTTTGTCCATTGATTGTTCTTTTTGTTTGTCTGCAAGTGCATCAAAGAGTTTTTCACTATAGGACTTTTCCAAAGTGCCAAAATTGTGTGGTTTTCTCTATTAGATGCACCTATTTATTTATCTCTCTTTTTCTATTTTTATACTATGTCGGTACTCCCGTCTGCAAACAATGAGCTATTAGAGACTATGTCATAGTGCACAAATGCTTTCCATGGAACTAATCAAGTGTCATTTGTTATTCTCCTCGCATGTATCCTTCCTTGGGGCACCATTTTTAACCCTTCTGATCATTAAAACAGAAACATTTGGGAACTAAAGCTTGATAACAAAAATATTGGTGCAACTGTCTTGAACGTTGTTTGTTTTAGTATGTGTGATTGTACATGTTTCTTTGTTAGGTTAGGTGGTTTAATTTCTCGTATTGTATTTCATTATGTATTTTGCATGGAGTTACACATTTTTGCAATAAACAAATGATAGTAATATAGCACTTCATATTAATTTACACTTTTGTTTATTTTAATAAATGTCGATGATTTAGATCATAAGGGCAATATGATGAAACAAATTTTCTTATTGAAATATTGGATGCACAAGATATTCCTATACTCTTCACCATAATATCTAATCACTATTAATTTTTCTTCCAAAACACCCAGGGCTAATGAAAAATTATTTTTATCTCCGCCTTGTTTCTTCTATCTATTTCAGTCATATTTTCAATCGTCGATCGGCTTCTTCTATCACACCCCATCAACACTCGAGGGGCATCCTTCACTCTATTAATTTTTCTTCAAAAATTTACTTGTTTATGCTTGTCTACGTCACTTACTTCACCTCAAATAGGGGCAAATGCAGACACCTAAATTCCGCTTTTGCGATATTATTTCTAAAAGCACACTAATCACTCTCATTCTTACTAATTCCATTATAATTAGTGATTTCCACTAATTAACTAATGTTTCTTACCATTTTGGTTAAGTAATGAATATTTTTTGATTACCTAACCCCTTTCATATTCGGGATGCCAATTTACAACACATCATAAGTCATGATCCTCCTAAGAGAAAACAATTAGAGATTATTAGCTAATTAAGTCGATTTACCCTTATTTTGATCAATAAACCCTATTATTGGTTAATACTCATCTTACATCCATTCAAAATCACCCCTTTTCTCTCCAAGATATCTCAAAAGGCTTAAAAGCTTATCATAGTCTCCTAATTAACTCTATGTGGTTAATTAAGGCTTCTCACTAGCGATCACTTGTTAATTCACTAATCATGATTAACAAGCCTTGATCTAATTTATCTGTTTAGTCACATGCACCAAGATGCAAGTTTTCCCCAAATAGAAAAATATAAATAGGACTAAGAACATGCCTTCCTACTTGACACAATGTTTTGAATAACATTAATCATATAAAACATATGAGCCTTACTTCCTCCTTGGATTAGCTTGCTCAATCTTTGCATCCAATCTTCATGTTGGCTAGTATAGGGATATCTAATATGGCCTTGTAGCCATTGTTAGAGAGACCCTCTCACGTTTAATGGAGTAGAAATAAACATAGTTTGATTTCCTTAGATCTAATTAGGTCTATGTTAAGCACGGGGTTCACTTAGTAAAAATATGGTATAATACGTGCATTCGAAGGGTATTAAAGAATACCCTTAATTCTAGTTTTTACCTCTAAATATTCAATTGATAATACTCCCTCATGTTTTATTATTAGAATGAAAATACCCCTATTTTTCCATGTACCTTACTTACCCATTTTTAAATTACAATTCTATTTACCCCTTTTTATTTCTATCCTAATATATTAAACAAAAAATATATTATATATCTCACTCAATTTGTTTTAATATGAATTTCCTCTCGAAAGATAGTTTGAAGCCATTGAAGACCTATTACAAATCACCTTATTAATGTTAAGCTTTAATCATTTATCAATAGCTCTTCAAATAATTAAGATAGTGAAATAATATCACTTGTGTTGAAAAGCATACTCAATGCTAGTTTTCTACAATCTTATTATTTTTACGTTAATAATCTCTTAATTGATATTTTTTATTCAAAAGAGATTATAATTTAACTTTATGAACATACTACTTTTGAAATTTAAAGGTATCTACTTTTTAAAAACTAGGGTTCAAATGTTTTAGTTTTATATTAAAATTAAACCTTTCTTTCCTTTGGTCCACCTCTCTAACCTACCCCCAATAGCTGATTCAAAATATTAATAAATTAAACCCTTTCACCCCCTCATGTCTACCAATATATTGACTTTAATTTTATTAATTTTAATTATATCAATATGAACCCACTTGCTAGGATATTACCTAGCTAATGAATGCCCCATGATGTTAAGTAATCATTTCACGAGTAAGGATGCTTGTAGATTGAATGTTTAATTTTATTTAGTTTCCATTAATGAATGTTTTTAAACTTTGATCTTGATGTTTCATTCTTAAGCTTAAGTTTGGCTCTAGGCTATTATGGTGTTAGCATTTTCTAGTTAGTCATATTACAAGAGTTTTAGGGTGTTATCAGGTACCATAAACCCTCCATCATTAATGAGTTGTGTAATTTTTTTAGTAGCTAACTTATTAACTTGAAACGAATGAGAAAATACCTACAACATTCCTGGCACGCCTGGTGGGACCACCCTTTAGGTGATCCCTTTCATTTATTTCATATTTTTTGTTTCTTCTATCTTCTAATAACACTACTGAACGCAAGGTTCACTTATTTTTTTACAAGAATGGGACGGGTTACAGGCACTTGTGTGTGCGGAAGTGTTTGAAATTAGTTTTACCGAAATTGTTTTTGATCTTGATAAGATAGTGTGACTATATTAAGGGCATATACCATTTTTCGTTAAGAAAATTATGAAGAACATAACTTGATATTGGTCTTGTAAATTATATCCGAAAGAAACTATCACTTAAAAATAGAAATTCCAATTTAAATCATTTATATTAAAAATTAATTCAAAAAATTAATAATTTTGCCACTAATAAAATAGTCTTGATTTGAAAAGAGAGATTATTACACTTTGGAGGCGTGGCTATTATGCGGTTGGATGTTTATGACAATGCGGAGGAGGGTTGAGGTGTTTGTCATCCTGGCTCCTACTTTCCCTACCCTCCTGCTTCACCTACTTGGCTTTCCGGAGACGTGTGACTCTTCTACTTTTTTCTCCAACAAGAAGTTTGAACGTACACGAGGGGCCTGCAATTGATTTTTCTAGTGTCTTCATCGTATTGCAGTGAACTAAATTTTGTGAAGTACTTAGCTCTATGGTTTGACATCATGAAAACAAGAGAATCATAGAAGCTCACTTTCTTTTGTAGGAATCCGTGAGTTTTCCTCTTTCCATGTATTTCACTATCGCACCCATAAAAACTGGCCCTTCTCAATATCCTGTAGCAACACGACACAATGGGGATTCAAACTGATAGCTTAAGCAACCACTGCCTAAGTATGTTTTCCCTTTACAAACATGAGTAACATTTGCCTCGTAGATTTGACCCTGGGACCATGGATTTGTAAGGAAAATGAGATTATCTCGCAAAACCATATAATATTTGGGCTAGACCTTGTGTCATCTTCCGTTTTCCCATCCGTTCCGTGCCCAAGGCCAACAACTAAGTATCGCCATTCACATTATTCATCCTGGTGTCACTTCTCCCGTGTCATATCTCATGTAAAATTACGTTGACAACATCCTGAAATTGTCCTTGCTCTGCCATGGCACTCTCTTAACTAGCCAACACTCAATTCTTTTAGGCTTTCTGGGTCGGATTGTCATAGAATTCTATGAGAGCCCGTAGAGACTAATGACAACACTTTTAACAAAGTGGGATCGACACTATCTGCAATGTTTCCGGCGAGGATAAAGTAGGGAAGGTGGTTTCTAATGGATTATAAAAACATTTAATCACAAAAATGTTGGAATGGATAATTCTGTGAAAAACAATTACACTAATTTCATGAGAATCCCAAATTTGTTTTCTGAAAAAATTTTACTCGGGAATAAGTTATAACGGCTTTTAGTTGAGCCTTGCCTTAAACATGTTAAATATTTATGGGTTACCCATGATTTGAATTTGGGATTTCCAATTAATTACTATGGCTATTAAGAAGCTACCATGGAAGAAAATATAATTTATTAGAATGTTTGGAAACGCCGTCAAAAATAGATAGTGTTGAGCAGGTTTAGATAATACGGTGAAGAAGACCCAGAAAAATAAGAAAATAAAAAATCTAAAACCATAGAAACAAGGTTATATGGTATGGATAATTCTATTCATTTTCTTTGGGGCTTCACAAATCCAGCTAGCTTTTCTAGAATTCTAAGCAGATCTCTGGAACTCTAATGTGATACCATCAAGTAAAATTTCTATGAGCTATACCATGGATTTCAATTTGGGACTTCCTTAGCGATTAAGAAGGCCTTATGGAAGAATATATAGTTTGTTCAAATTATGGAGACACACATAAGAAATAGATAGTATTGAGGAAGTTTAGATAATAAGATGAAGAAGACCTAAGAATATAAGCAAACATAAAATCTTTACCAGAATTATACACTCCTTACATGGTATGACTGAAGCTATGAAAAAGGGTTACATCAATTTATGCTCTCTTGAAAAATCAATTTCAAGACCTTATTTTGTTTTGGGTCTGCAAAAACCTTATTAGCTGTTTTAGAATTCTAGGTAGATTTCTAATACTGATCTTCTTCCTTTAATATTCTAAACAACATCCTGTCAATTATTTGCCACTGAAAATTCAATTACAAGACCCTACTCTGTTTTGCAGATCTACAAATCTTGCTAGCTTTTCTGAAATTGTAAGTAGATCTATGTAACTGATCTTCTTTAAAACCTTAAAATAATTAACAACACATTTTTTAATTGTCTGCTGGTGAAGATCCAACTACAAGGCCTTGCTCTGTTTTGGGGCTCCACAAATCTAACAAGCTTTTCTAAAATTTTAAGTAAATCTTTGAAACTAATCTCCTTCCTTAAAACCTTAATATAATTAACACCACCCTCTCAATTGTCTGCTACTGAAAATTCAATTATAAGACCTTATTTTGTTTTGGGTCTTCACAAATCTTACCAAATTTTCTAAACTTCTAGATAGATCTTTGAAAACTGATCTCCTTTCTTAATACCTGAATATGATTAACACCACCTTACAAATACAAAATAAAAAACCAGAGATATTTTGAGGAGCTCACACATTATGGCTGCATTTTTATCAAGGCCATATGAATCCATTCTTTAAAGACAACATGCCTAAAAAGAGGTATTGTGTAAGAAGAGAATAAGCCACACCCTGATTTAGTAGTAATTGGTAAAACATGGTTATGGGAAGGTCCGTCGGACAACCACCTAGGCGTCAGGGTAGCTGAGTGAGGCTATTAAAAAGAGCTCAGGGATTATAATCTACAACATTAATCATTTCTGTTGGATGGAGATCCACCCCACTAGCACTAGAAACGTTCAAATTTCAAACTACAGAGAATTTAAGAAAACCAACAAAAACAGAGTATGTAGCATGTATAATCTTAAAGTACCTATCTGGTCCACTTATATGTTTGAATCATGATCAAAACTGATCTTTTCACTAGATTGGATATGAACTCTTTGGATTCCAGCCATCCTCTGTTCCAGTTGGTTGATTTTTGGTCCCTTGAATCAAGATTCGAAATGCCAGCAACATCGAGAGCAGTAGTCTGCATATTGATCAAGATTTCTGAAACAATGCTTTCAAATGCCTATGACTTTGGCTGGTTGGGATGGTTTGTACCGCTATATAACAACTAGAGCTTATATGCTAACATAAAAACTACAGCAAGAAAAACAGGAGGAAAGCAATTTGGAGAGGAGAAAAGTGGTTTGGCATCCAAAACTCTAATGCAGGTCATATGGTGGCTTGCAAAATGCCTATTTTATTGACTTTTTGAAACAAAATTGTGCCAAGCATGCATTTTTTAAATGCCCACCAAAAATCAGAGGGAGAAAAGTCACATAAATACCATTATAATATTCCTTGTAATTTGAATTAAGAAATGAGCGTTTCTACACTTCTTGACTTTAGAAACAAAATTCTACCAAAGTAACCCAAGTATTTTCAGAAATGTCCCAAAAAAATGTGAATATTATCCATTTTTTTAGTGCGTGTCAACCGTGTAAAAGTGATTTGAAATATAATAAGTGCTCGTACTAAAATAAATTAGTTTAACTAAGCGAAAAGAAGATTATAAGGGACACCATCAAATTCAAACCTCAACCTTTGCTCAATCATTCCTCCTTCATGGAAAATAAATTAAAATAAAATAATGATGGAAAATACACAATAGCCAAGACGTAATCAATTCATATTAACAAATACTCTTGGCTCATGCTTATAATAAGATATCCACATCTTCATACTTTTGAAGTGTAATTGGTTCTATCATTTTATCTACTAATCCATTGATTTCTTGTTTCTATAGACAAAGTCATCATATTTGTTCCTACAACATGCCACGCACACTTAACCTAACCGCAGCCCAGGTAAGCAATAATTTGCAGGTCATATATGAATATATTTTCAAACACGTAGTATTGTTCTCAAATCCAGATGTTTAGGAAGATATTTAATTCCTTTCAATTATCTGTGACATTGATTTAGTGCATGATACTGGTTGAAAGACTTTGACTCTCTTTGTAAAACAAAGTAGTTCTCCTTATAAACTAAACATTCAACATCGTTATGCAAGACTACTACCAATGGAAGACATCTTTTACACATTAGCTGCTCAAGCAAGTGATGACACCAGCTACATGGAGCAACTGCTATGTGAGTACGCACATGCTCAATACCAAACACATACACCAGTGGATGCAGCTACCATTACAAGCATGTACTCCACCCTAGAAAAAATTGAAAAGGCACAACATATGCTACAAAAAACCATATCTGTTATCGAAGCTACACAAACACAAATGAAGGAAAAGGACTACACTGATGCCCTGCAAAAACTGATTGAAAAATCCTTCACTTCTTATCCCCGGAAAGAACCATAACCACTACACAACATAACATGTAATTTCATGCAACCTTTATACACATGTAAACTCCCACCTTCAGAGTCCCCTCAATGCAATTAACCTTCTTCAAAAACAATGTACACCATAAAGTATATGGAATAAAGTAACAAAGTGTTCCAACGTTGATTCCAACCTACCATCTACGATCGGCCTTAATTTTTTTTTTCTTATAGTGCAAAGTGAATCGCTTTCTCGCCTAATGTATATGCAATATGATTACAAACTCTCTGTGATTCCTAAAAAAATTAAAACTTCCCCACCAAAACGTATTAATTTGCTTGTTCTTTATGACATTTCCTATGACCTTCTATACCCACACATGCATGCTACGTAAACATGTTTACTTTCATCAAAGCAAAGATCGAAATGTCAGAATTTGTATTTGTTTATTCTACCCATCGTAACAGCCAATAGATTTTTATGAACATCAATAAATAGCCCTATAAGCTTTTAGATTTAAAACTTTTGGTTATACACTAAATTTATAAAAACCCTAAAAATTTACCCTTTTTAAGTATAACAATACTTATGATTAACACCCAAGAAAAACAGGGTTTGCACATACAAGACAATTGAACAAACATTAATAAGAAAATTAAGGAAACACAACTCCTCCTTACCCCTCTTTGCCTAACTAATCATAATTAAAAATAGCTAAGTCCAACATATCCAATGCCAATGGCCTGATTACACCTAACAATATGAATTCTAAACTTCCCACCTAACCAAATACAAACTAAAGCACATTCCAAAGCCTTGCAACCACGCAAGTAAAAACAAAAAAAAGACAAAACACTGTTTGCATGACCTTCATCACAAATGATCGAATGACAAAAAAACCATTGACCTAAAGTACAACAAAACCCCTTAGACCGCAAGCCTCTGTTTCTTGTGGATATCATTTTTTTGTGCCTCGCTCTTTCTTGTGCATGATAAGTTTTACAAGTACATATACCTTTCCTTATTTGAATGTTTTACACATTGTTGTACAATTTTCCAGACACAAACCCATTGTTTGCAATATCCTACAACAATACTTTAATCACTACAAGAGAATGGGTGTTTTATCCACAATTTTTCCACAAGTTCATTGTGGATAACTTATTCAAAATTGTGAATCCAAATTTGTGGACTCCACCCACAATAAAATTGTGAAAACATAAATTTGTTGAACTTTTCACAATTTTAAAATTGTAGAAATTATCACAAATGTACAATTGTGAAGCATTACACAATTTTAAAATTGTAAAAATTTTCACAAATTTGAAATTGTAAAACTTTTCACAATATAAAACATGTGAAAATTTATACAATTGCTAACAATTTTAAATGTCTCACTTATTACAATCTTTTTACGTATTTCAAATGATAGAAAATAAATTAAATTCAAAATTTAAAATAAATTATATACATTTTTTTAAAAAAATCATGTTTTTAAATTAATTAATATATTTTCAAAAATTATTAGAAAAACAAACTTATATCATTTTTCATAAAAATAATAGCAAAAATATATTGTAAAAGATAAATTAATGCAAAAAAATTGTAAATAAAACTAACCAATAAATAAACTTAAGATAATTTACATTTTGTTTTAACAAAATACATAAAAAATAATTAAAATAAAATTGAGTATAAAGAAATTCAATATTTAATGGTTAAGATGTTAAAGAATCATAGGATAATGTATGCAAAATTACTTGATTTGTCTTGATTTCGATAGTCCTAGAAATAAAATATTTCCATCAACAAATTAAAAGCATAAATGTTTCCATAAGTGTCTACTAGAAATATTACCATAATGTGTGTCATAGGAAAACCGTACATAAACATCAATGAACACATTTTTATAAAATTTAAATACATTGTATGCCTTTATACATATGATTTTTTTGTCATGAATTTAAATACAATTCGACCCCTTTTAAAATCTGGTCTCCCCCCGAACTTCTTCATTATTTATTCCGAGATTACGCAACGACGCCTCAACTTTAATCTGTACAAAATACAAACACAACATTATTTTAAATCAATTTGAAATGTATTAGAAAACTGTACATCATGATAGATGTGGAATAATTTAATACATCATGTAGTAAAAGTTCCAGAAATGAATAAAAACATTAAAGACATATTACCAATACAAATAGAATCACTCTATGAACGTATTGTCCACATAACTAATTGTTTCTAATGTAGCAATAATCTGGTCACCTGCGTATAGCGCTTATGGAAAACACAGTAATTTGATAGTCACCTACACAGAGTGTTAGGAGAATTATTTTTGAAAAAAAAATCAGGGGAATGATATATTTCCAAGCACTTGAAGAGAAAATTTAAATCAAATTGTATGATATTATTTACCCTACTGTGATTGTATCGCCCGCTAACATGCCCGCAAGAGATCCAAGAACAACCTAGGTTTATTTAGAAAAAAATTATGGAATAATTTTTTTTTTTTTTTTTTTTAAAGCGTGCCCGCATTCAGGTTTCAAACTACAGTTGTCATGAAATGCATCAAGGTCAATTATATTTAATAATTAAAACTTTCCATTATAACAAATTATTAAACCCGCATTAAGACTAATAAGTAGATTTAGTCCAAGCAAGGTTTAGTTCACTCGAGCGATAATTTAATAAACAATTAAATTCCTATTATAGTTAAATATTCCACAATTAAATATAAAGGGTTAAAGGGATAAAAAAATATAATAATTAAATACCCAAGGTATTTAATTCCACAAGGTTCAAACAAATAACAAGGTCCATTTTACATGGGGTTAGAATAAACATCCCCTTACCCCATAAAGTGACCCCTTAAAAAGTCAACTCATGTTTTAAAATTAAGACATTTAAATTAAAAGGGTAATTTCCACTCACCCACTCTCCACCTACTTTTTGTAGGGATGAATCTCATCCCTTGGATGGAGTAAATTTGGACCCTTGATTAGAAAATAGACAATCTAACCCTAAAGCATCCTTATGAAAGCTTCTTTCTCATTTCATTTGATTCATTTTCTTTCTTTGGTTTTGCAGGTTGTTGGAAGTGGAAGGGAGGCCATTGCAAGCTCTTGAAGGAATGAGCATGCTTCTTTTCTCTTCTTATTTGGTTTATACCCTCATTGGGGTTTCAACCAAAACAAAAAACCAAGGCCGCAGGTCTTATATTTTACACAGAGCCATATGTACAAAGAAGTATGCTGTTTTTTTTTTTAATGGTGTAAGATGAGTTCATTAATGCTAATTTGAAGGCAGGGCTCAACTAACATGGTGGAGTAGAAATAGCACTCCCAAAGTTTTTGGCTAAATATCCACAATGGTAAATGCCCACCACCGTAGCTATAGCAATATGTTTTTGTTTTTTTAAGTTTTAACTTTTATAAGTAAAAGATTTCATGTTTTACCTTTTTAAAGGTTTTGACTTTTATAAACTTTTTCTTATAAACGAAAGTTTTAACTTTTATAAACTTTTTCTTATAAATTACATATAAATACATAGATTTATATATATTTATTTATTATGTTTAATATTATTTCTTTGGCTATAGTTTACATTAGCATACTTTTATTAATATTAAAAAAATTAATATTATATTAATATTAATATAATTTAATAATAATAAATCTATTAATATTAATATTACTTTAGTATGAGTGATATTTACGATATTAGTATCCTTATCAAGTATTAATGAAATATGAGTAACGGTATTAGTAAGTTTAGAGCTTTTGCACTAAAATTTCTTTCTCCACAATATAATAGGTATTGTACGGGAGTTAAAATAGATTTAATTTCATTTCCCCTAATAATTTGCAATGGATTTACAATAAATTCTTAAATGAGGATAACATACTAGAGCTAGAACTTAAATTACTTCATTGGCATATCGAAGACTATTTAAAACTTAAGTTCTTTCCATCAACAATACAAGAAAAATGCACTAATATTCTAACTTTTCTTTTAAGTAACACAATGAAATTTAATATTTCATAATACAAATTTCCTAACAATCCACAAGAGATTTTACAACAACATTTCCATTAATATATTCTAAAACAAGAGCAAGAACAACACACTAAATGAAAGTTGTCATTCCACTAAAAGAATAACAAACTATTTTCCAATTCACCCTCTTATTATCCAAGGAACTATCTAATGCAAGTATAATATGAAAATGAATCTTTCTTTTCTATTTGCAACTAACTTTACAATAACATTCTTTCTTCTTTCTTTTCTTATTTGTTTCTTTCCACATGCAAAGCAATATCAATAACATATATTTGAATACAATTTCCCTTCACAAATTCATTACAATGTCCTCCACTTGATGTGGGAAACCATCCTAAAAACATAGATAAATAATGAACTACATTGTTACAATTTATTCCACTCTAGGTGGGTAAAAATAGAAGAAGTTTCACATGGCCATCAACGAGACTGCAATGGTCCAAAACCAACAATTTAGCTTCTCCAAAAGTTTGCTTGATTCATAACAAAATAGGGGGAGAGGCAGCGCGCTCTCCACCCAACAAAGATACCCAATGGAGAAGAGAATTCATCCTCTCTATTGGCCCACGAGCCCCAACCACATCACAATGGGAAAAGATCTCAACTCATGGCAACTACTAGCTTCCACACTACTTAACATGTAATTTCACATCCATTCCATTTACATACAAAACACAACAACAACTCAACAAAAGAAAACAACAAACAACAAGATCACAAAGGCTTATCAAGAAAGCCAAAAGAGTAAGACCTATGCGGAGGCCACTTATGCCTCCCAATGGGGATGGGTGCCACCTAAAAATCCTCCAATGCAAAACACAATACCCCTAACAACTCTTATGCATCCCTCAAGTACCCCTTATCCCTCCATCCACTCTTAGGCCTCCCTCAACTCTTATGGCTCCCTCAAAGTAAGAACAAGAAGAAAAATGCAAGCATTTCTCATACTAGGTGGGCACCCAACCCAAACTCCCTCCTCAAGAAAATGATCTCTTATGCCTCCCTCAAATAAACTCCCCATAGTCTCCTCCCACTCCCAACTTAAGAATTCTACCCATTCCCAACAAGCATTTCAAAGAAACAACAACATTCAACACAACATATACACACATATATATAACAATAACATAATATAAACAAAGGTCAACCTCCTACCTTTCTATGGTAGAGCTTGTTCCAAGTATGAAGTTTTAAACCCCTCCAAAGATCAAGGAAGCATCCAAAAGCTCCAAAAATCCACAAACTCCTTCAAAATCCTCTACTCTCCAAAAATACAAGAGACTAAAACTGAATATGTAACCCCAAAAAAGCAACAAGAATTCAATAAAATAGAAAAGGAGAGGGAGGGGTGATGTGGCTCCAAGTAGGATGCCACCTCATTTCCTCTCCACTCCACATCACATGGTCAACCTCATATTCCAATGCACAATTAATGAGTGGTTGCAGAAATGACAAGCACCTTACACACTCCATTTAAGCCCACTCCCCAAAGGAAAAATTAAATTTTTGAAAGAAAGTGCAATTAATATTTTACCTTTTCATCCCCCCAAAACACCTAAAAGACCCTAAATTAGACCTCCCAACCCATAGGTAGGGTTGACATGGGCTTTCAAGAGGTGTGAAACAAGTTTGTCTTGTCCCACAAGCTTCCAAATTTGGCCTCTAAGGCCAAATTCGAGTTTCCCATGTGGGGTAGAGTGTGCTACACTCAAAACTCAAACACACATCACTCAACACAAAATCTAAAGTAAATCAAGCCTAATAAATGAACTCCCTTTTGGTCACATCTTTTAATTAGTTTAAACCAAATTCAAATTAACTTAATTAAGACACTACAACCCATGACTAAAAAGGGGTAAATACAATTCCAAGAATCTAAATAATAAAACAAGTAAAATTTCACTTACTAAGAGAAAACACATACTAATCATAATAGAAAGGAAAATTTAAAACAAAACAACACATGACCCCTAGGTCACAATTTTTCCTTAACCAAATAATTCTAACACACACACAATTACATGTTGCCACGGTGACCCTAGTTGGATTCTTCTCGAATTTCGATGTGGTTGGTCTCCACTCCCCCGATATTGTTGTGAATATAATATACCTGTAGAACAGAGAATACCTCCTTTGGCCTCGTGGCTGTATTAAAACAGTCATGCCAAAATATGATATATAAATCTAAAATCAACTATATATGAATTATTATCATCTATGCAAATACGATATCACTTACAATTTCTAGCACATTTCTATTACACATTTCATTCATGTCAAAACGATCATCACATTAATCCAATTATCAAGATCTACTCAGTATGACTTAAACATATCACATGTCAGAATTACAGATAAATAACCATGTCAAAAGTGTATCAATATCAACAACAAAAGTCTCCAGTAGTCCATATGCATCATATAAGAATCAAATGAATAATAATTCAATGTATCTCTTATATCTACTAACATGCTATATCAAAAACTATAATATATCCATAAGTGCATATGACAATATCGAAAAATAATAATCAAAAGGTGTCGAAGGAAAGTGGGCACTACATCCCCCTCCCCTTAGACTCGACTTCCTCCTGGAAGTCACTGGAAAAGGTGTGGAAACTTTCCTCGTAGCAAAGTAGCATCCTCCCGGTAGCTGAAGTCTCATCATATCTGTCCCATTAGACTGAACCTGATCAATCTTTTTTGCCACAAAGGCCCAGGTCTGCGCTCTATAATGCGTACGGTATCCACCATCACCTGCCCCTTATCCTGCACCTACAATGTAGTCCAATATAGCACTTGAGAAGGATCAGAAATATATCTCCTAAGCACATAAATGTGAAACACATCATGGATGCGAGACAAGCTAGGTGGCAATGCTAGATGATAGGCCAAGGGACCGAGGCACTCCAAGATCTCAAAGGGACCCAAAAACCTAGGAGCAAGCTTAGAACCTTTTCCGTAACGGATAGGGATCTTATGCGGTCTAACATGAAGAAACACATTCGTGCCCACCTCAAAACTATGCAATCATGTCTATCTTTGCTGGTCTACATACTTCTTCTCACTCGATCAAGGTAACTTTGTTACTCCATGTCCCGTAATAATGCTTTGGCCCAGGGAAACCCCTGTCCTCAATCATGTCCCAACTAAGAGGTGTCCTGCACTCTCTGCCATATAATGCCTGAAAAGGAGCCATGCCTATAGAACTCTGGAAACTATTATTATAGGAAAACTCCACCAAATATAGATACTCCTCCCATCTCGACTGGTGATCCATAACGTACATCCTAAGCATGTCCTCCAGGATCTGATTCACCCGCTCAGTCTGTCCATCTATCTCTGGGTGATATGCTGTGCTGAAATTGATCCTCGTCCCAAGAGCATGCTGCATAGTGGTCCAGAAATGGGAAGTGTACAAAGGATCGTGGTCACAAATGATCTTCCATGGAATCCCATGTAATCTGACAATCTCATCAAGATATACTCGTGCCACAGCACTAGCTGTATAGGTGGTCTTCACCGGAGGAAAAATGAGCTACTTTCGTCAATTTATCCACTGTGACCATGATAAAGTCGTGATGGTATCTCAACGTTGGTAACCCAACAATGAAATCCATAGAAATGGTGTCCCACTTCCACTTTGGTATGGCATGAGGATAGAGAAGGCCAACTGGATGTTGATACTCGGCCTTCACCCTCTGACACTCTAAACAGCGTGACACAAACAAAGCCACGTCTCTCTGAAGTCCTCTCCAAAAATACAACTGTCTCAGGGTGGCATGCATCTTCTTCACCTCGGGATGGGTTGAATAAGGTACACGATGGGCCTCTGTCAAAATGTCGTGTCTCAAGCCTCCATCTCTAGGAACATATATCCGAACTCGTGTGCGAGAAGACCATCTGCCTCTAATGAAAATCCATCAAATATCCCCTCGAGGGGTCTCCGAGACTCAATCTCTACCCCGGCTGCAAGGTAGAAACTATCCCCGAGGAAGTTCTTTGCAAGATACTACCCAGTAAATCTGTTGCCCACCGAGGTGGCCATATCCACATGTCTCTGTCTACTCAAGGCATCTACAACCACATTCTCCTTCCCCTTCACATGCTCTATCTCCATGTCATACTCATAAAGTAACTCCATCCAACGCCACTGACGAGCGTTGAGATTGGGCTGCGTGAAGAGGTGGCGAAGACTCAAGTGATCAGTCCTGAGTGTAAATCTCTGGCCAAGAAGAAAATATCTCCACCACACTAAGGCATGTACAAATGCTGCAAGCTCAAGATCATGGGTCGTATAATTGAGCTCATAATCTTTGAGTTTGCAAGACTCAAAGGTAACTACTCTACCCTCCTACATCAACACACCTCCAAGTCTTGCCAAGGAAGCATCTGTGTAAACGTAGAACTCACCCTGAGGATCTAGCACTGCAAGAATAGGTGTTTTCATGAGGCATTCCTTCAGTGTACTGAAGGCCTGTTCACATCTATCTAACCATAAAAACTTTTTCCCTTTCTGCTGAAGGGAAGTGATGGGGTGCGTAATCCGAGAAAAGTCCTAAACAAACCTCCTGTAATACCTGCTAGACCCATGAAGCTACACACCTCGGTCACACTAGTGGGTGCTGGCCAATCCATGATGGCTCGAATCTTGGAAGGATCGACTGCGATACCTTCCCCATAAATGATGTGGCCCAAATACTGCACCTCAATCTGAAAGAACACACACTTCTCCAAGTTCCCGTAAAGGTGCTACTCACGAAGACACTGAAGAACCTGGAAAAGTTTCTCCTCGTGCTCCTCATGCATGTGTGAGTAAACTAGAATGTCATCAAGGAATATGAGCATGAAGCGATCAAGGAAAGTCTTGAATACCCCATTCATCAAACTCATAAACATTGTGGGGGCATTCATCAAACCAAAAGGTACCACTATGAACTCGTAGTGGCCATATCTCATACGGAACGCGGTCTTATGAATATCCATCTCCATAATCTTGAGCTGATGGTACCTTGACTTAAGATCTATCTTGGAGAAAATGGTAGCCCCCTTCATCTGATCAAATAAATCATCAATGCGTGGAAGGGGGTAATGATTCTTGATCGTTACTTTATTCAGCTGACGGTAGTCAATACACAAACAACAAAGAGATCCATCCTTCTTCTTCCACGAAGATCACTAGTGCACCCTAGGGGATACACTAGGGCGATTAGGCCCTTCTTGTAATGCCCGTTGGGCATCGACTTCCGTTTCTGCCACCTTGCCCCCATTGCTTTTCGTTGAACGTTTATTTGAGCTCCCTTTTTATCGTCGGGTGACTTTGACCTTATCGCGGAGTTATCTTGGTATAGTTTCTTCCCTTCTTTCGCTTTGTCTCGCCATCTCGTTCTGTCGTAAGTGCGCTTTTGTTTCCGAGGGTCATTTCTAACTTTCGTCTAGTGAGCTTATCATGCTTTTGATCGGTGTAATGCGTAATGACTTTTGTTGTTAAAAGTTCTAATATATATTAAAACCTTTTCAAGGCATTCGGGCACGTTTGTTGTCTTTTCCAGCCTTGGTTCGTGGAAGGGGAGAGAGGTTGGGTGGTGGCGCCTTTGAAGGTGAGGACTGCGCAGTTTTATATCTTTTATTTTCTTGCACCTACCCTCCACTGCCACCTTGGCCGACCAGGTCCATTCGCAGGCCTTGTTTGCACGTGGATGACTTTAGTCTTCCCCCCAACCACCCAACCTGCAGACTGTAATGACTGTCACGTTTTTCTACCTTGCGTGAGGGAGATGGAAGTCGGTGGAGGCCTATTTTTTCACCAGGATCTCCTTTTGATTCTGTTATTCAATGCTTTGGGCGCAGTCTGGTTTGACATGATGGCTGGATGGAACTTCAAGCCAGTGAAGTAGGTGTGTGTGAGGCGTTTTCTTCTTGTTTCCTCCTGGACGCTTTCCTTCTTCCTGCCCTGGCCGCATGAGGAGAATGGATGGAGTTTGTTTTTTTTTATTGTTTATGTAGTCACGTGGACTGGTTTGTATCGGATCTTGCAGACTGTCCCTGTTGAAGAGGGGGCGTGGAAACCGCTGGAGAATACGTGGTTTTTCCTGTCTCTTGCCTTGCTTTGCGTTTTTTTCCCCCTTCCTGTGCAACGTGAATCCAATCTTCCTTCCTCGCATGCCTATTTCTTCTGCTCTGCCCGTGGATGAGGGCCTGTTAACACTAAGGTATGGACGTGGCTTTTATTTGTTGTTTCCTGAGGCGTTTGGGTGAAAAAAGGGATCATTGTTTTCTTTTCTTTGTCGCGCATGACTAAACACAAATGAGTGAAGTAGGCATGTTTCCTCCACTTTCTTGGGTGCTGCGAGGTGTGTTCTTGTCGAGAATCCACATGACAACTGGCTTGCCTGCAATTAGCTTGATTAGTGGCGGGCATGTTGCGGTATGCGAGGCCTTTTTGAGTGCTTCCAACAGGCAGGTTGTCCAACTATGTTGTTTTCTGTTCTGTATCGAATGCATCCTCTGATTCGGGTTCTCCTTCAAGATATTTTTATCAAAATTGACTATGTGACAGTGAGAGTGTTACCAAGAGACCTGATGAAGTTTATTGCAAAGATTCTCTACTGAGACCTTACTTGTTTTACGATGTAACTCATGGAAGAGGATCTCATGGAGGCGGATCTGTTTCATATCAGAGTATTCATGAAACACAATTTGATTTACAATTATATGAGCTTCTTCAACAAGTCACTAAGTTGGCGTGGCATAAAGGTTTCTTGGAATTATCACACCTTACAAGCTACAATGAAATTTTTACACCAAGAGTTTGATGTTGTCCTCAAATTTGATGAAGGAAAAGGTTTATATATCATTACGGTAGATGCCTTTCAGAGCCAGGAGCGTGATGTAATCATTATGTCTTGTGTCCGAGCTTCAAATCATGGGGTTGGCTTTGTAGCTGATATTTGCCGCATGAATGTGGCACTAGCACGAGCTCGCAGAGCACTTTGGGTTAAGGGAAAAGCAGTGCATTGAAAGCAATCTAGTGACTCGTGTCACCTTAATTGAGGATGCTAAGTCTAGGGACTATTTTATGGATATGGAGTCTGTACCAAGAGATTTTTTTGGTTATAAAGCCATCTTCTTTTGCTTCGTCTCAGACTAGGGCTGCTCCTAATATGAGAGCACCAAGGTTAGGAGGTCCAAATCAGAAACAATCAGATGCATATGGAGATGGTGGAGGTGTTTGGATGAATGACGAAGGATCAAGTTCAATTGCCAAAAATGGGGCCTACAGAAGTTCTAGGGCTAATTTGGAGCGGTGTTTGGAGGATTTTGGATCTACTTCTGAGAAACCCAGGGATGCATGGCAACAATCTTTGGGAAGAGGAGATAGGGTGTCGCCAGAAGATCAACGAGGGAATGATAATCGGGTGTCAATGCGACCCGACCGAACTATGGGCAGAGATGCACATTTCGGACTATACAATTGATTTTATGAAGTCAAGAGCATGGCCGTTAACAGAGTTTGGACCTTCAGCAGGCTGAGGAAGAGAAGTTGCGCAGGTTGTGTTGTTGTTGCCCGAGCCCTGGTCGACGTGCTTGTTGGATTGGAAGAATTCTAATCAGGCATGTTAAATCTACTCCTTGTAATAGTTTTCTACCTTCTTTCAGTATCTTGAAATGAATATTCTTTCCTCTTGAATGGCACCTAGACAAAATGTTTTCGTGGTTGTTTATATCGTTGCCTGATTGTGTTGGTTGTTCCTTTAAATCTCATTCCAATTTCGTTGGTTTTGCTTGGAATGTTCTTTTCCTCTCTTATAGCTTACTCTATTTCATATTTGTCTAAATGGGCTACTGCAATATTGAGTGATGCAGTCTAGTTCGTAGGGAAGGAAACATTATAGAGTTTCGTTTGCTTATATGACTCTCTTTTAAAAGAATTCTGTGATGGTATTTATAATTGAAGGCTTACTATATGGAAGGTTAAGCCTTCATATCTCTATTTGGGTTGAATAAATACGTATTTCCTGTTTAGGGCTCTCCTGTTTTGCTAAAAGGTACATTAATAGTGACATTGTGTTCTAAAACTTGTTTAAGCCTGTGGGCATTCCTTACTTTTTGTTTAATTAGAAAATGGCATTAGGGTTTTGCTTTAGAACTATACATGGTTGACTTTTGTACCCAGTTCTAGAGGATGAATAACCTGACATCTATTTTGGCCTCTACGTGTTGAGAGAATTACTATACCTACTTCCTGGTCCAAACTCTTGTTTGATTAAAGTAAGGGGGAAACATTGTAAGTTTAATTGAATGAAATCTCTACAATTTTTATTAAGGGTCGCGAGCAAGCTATTAATAGCTGGACTGAAACAAAAGTTGTAGGTGAATCCATGGTATTGGACTCATGAACTCGTTTCCTGTTAGATGATAGCTGATTACAGTGATAATATAATAGGTGGCTATTATATTCATCTGTTTGATATTTGCTAGACTTTTCCTTGATAAGCCCACATGGATCGGGTAAAATTTCCATCTTCTATACCATTGGCAAGGAGCTCATAGAACTTCTAGGCCTGACTGCACTGCGTAACCTTCCTAATGGATATGTGTGTTGGTTCTTATTTTTGTGCTTGCACTCGTGGTATTCAATCTTTACATTGATATGAGTATTGTAAAACTTTGATCTTGAGAATAAATTGTCAAGTTAAATCTTTCTAAGACTGAGTGACAATATATTATAAGTAAAGTAAAATGGGTCAGTTAACCCTTAAAGAAGCTAAACAAAAATAATAATTTTATATTCAACAAATAAATGTAGAGGTGATCTATTTGAAATCAAATAATTCCATGAGTGATCAAAATGAAACCATCCTTTGTGAAGTAAAAATTTTATAACTTGATATCCCTAGCTACACTAGCAAACATTATCCTTTTTATGGTGAATTCTTAGAATGATCCTAAGGTGAAACAAATTGTTAGTTGATATAAGATAATAAGATTTAATAAGTAGGAGGAATCGGTTTCAAAACCACGCAATCTGTCTCTCAACCATTTGAAAGGTAAATTGTTTTCTTTTGTAAAATCATCCAGTGAAGCCTAAGTAAAATATTTAATAATTTTCGATAAATCCTCAAGCTTCAATAAAAACCGGGTTAATAACTAATGAGGTCATAAAGATGAATTCAACTCGACCTTCTTCCTCTAACCAGTTTTTTTTTAGGTGCTTGGTAATCTTTCTCTTGAGTATGTTGAAAGCGAATCCATATTGTAATAAGGTTATGAGCGAGTTTTAGTAGCATAAGTGAGGATAGATGGCCTTGTGGAATTAAATTACCTCCTTTATTAAATAATTGAATTAAACAAATAAATGTCATAATAGAGAAGATTTAAAGTTAATTACTCAGTGAAAAAGGAATAAACTTAGCTTGGTAAGATGAATTGTATGAATCATATCTTGAGTCTCCTTGAAAACGTAAGCTAAGAATTGCAAGATGTCTTATTAAAATAAATAACCCTCAAGAATATCTCATTGTGGTTGGTCCTAACTGTAAGTGTGTTTTGTGGTTGGACTTCTATGTTGTCATGTCTAAAAGAAAAGTAAATTGTCCTTGAAAGGTGTGAACGTTTCCATGCTGCCTTTATGGCCATCCTTGTATCAAGTTGTTCACAGTGTTAGTTGTATCCTTGGTGATGACATGTTGCGTCATGTTATGTGTCAAGCAATTCAAAAAAATTATCCTGTGTTGTTCGTGTGAGAATTTTAGGGTCTCTACACTTCTCTAGAAGGCACTCGAGCTGTAACTTGAGCTCACATAGCTCAGAGTAGTCATCCGATAGGGTGCTCATGAGATAGGCTCTGCGCCCGGAACTAGATCTATATGGAAATCTATCTCACATGGGGGAGGTAACCTGGTAGCTCCCCTGGAAACACATCAGAAAACTCTGTCAAGATGGGATGGTCATCGAGGGATGGTCCACTCGACTCATCCTCTAATCTGTCACTAACTGTAACAGCAAACAATTGACAACCCTGTTGTGCACACCGCTTAAGCTACATAGAGAAGATGGTGCGAATAGAAACGGGTCTCCTAACCCCTGATATCACTAACTCCACTCCAAGATCATCTATGCAAGTAATAGTCTTATGGTAACAGTCCACTCTAGCTCTGTGAGCAGACAACCAGTCCATACCCAAAATGACGCCATAAGATCCTAATGGAAGGATTCGAAGATCCGAGGTAGTGGTGAAGGGTCCCAAATCCACTACACACTCCTTAACTAAGGAGTCTATAGAAATTTTGGCTCAAAGCCATCTCAACGTCCCAACTATGGCCCTACCTAATTGCCACCAACCTATAACACTCTACTAAGGATGGTGTAATAAATGAATCAGAAGAACCGAATCAAATAATATAGAGGTGGAAATACCACCAATACTACCTGTCGTCTCAATCACGAGAACTGCGGTGCTCACCTCCTAGTGATTCTCGACCGGCTGCGTGAGATCCAATGACTCGTGCGATATGTCCAACAAGAGGCTCTGAGCTCTGCATCTTACCCTTGTTAGGGTTATGTGAAATCTCTCCAATGATGTCCAACAACACCACAACCATAACATCTACACCGGTCCTCTCTAGTGGGAAGCGGCTCTGCCATGTACCGTAGATGTTTGAGCTACGAGATCCCGACGATCCGGCTATGAAATACTAAGGTCTCTACTAATGAGCTCTTCTTGATGAGCTCTCGACACACCTTGTGTCCTAATGGGACCCCTACGAGGAGGACCCATACTACGTCCTCTACACATCAAATCTCCGAGGAGGTCGGTAAGGTGGGCGGGTCTCTGGCTGCTGCATGGCTTTGCATTGTGGTGGCTTTGAATGAAGCTTGCCCCCGAACTCTGTCCACCCCATGAAGGAGGAACTCGACCCCTTCGACCTACCATCCTGCATTTGCTTTGGATATGGCTCCGAACTCCGTCTCTATCCTATTGCGTCTTCCCCGTGTCTCCTCTCTGCCGCATATAGGCCTTCTCCATGACCTCTGCTAATGTAATGTGGCGGTGAATGCGCACCATACCACCTAAATCAAAGTTCGGCCCTTGAGATGAACCTATGAATCAGACCGCTCATCCCGCATATAGTTGACATACATGGGAGTAGGTCCAAAATTGACTCTCATACTCATCTATTATCCTCGATGCACCGCAGGAGGTCATGAAACTCATCTATCCACCGCATATAAACCTCTTGGGTAAATACACCGCTCCCAAACGCTCCTCAAATAGCTCCCGTAATCATCTCCAAGTCTACATGGAGCCTCTGCTCCTTGGTCCTCCACCAAACTCTTGCTCCATCCCTTAGAAGATGGATCGCAACATGAGCTTTCATGTCAAGTAAGTAAGGACAGAGCTTGAAGCACTAGCTCAAGCTCACCAACCAGCCTCTACCCGAAAACCACTTGTATCACCCAAATAGTGAGATGGTTGTAGCTTTCGGATCTCCCGATATATGTTCTGCAGCTGACGATGACAAATCCTAGGTCTATATATATGCTGCTCCTCCGCATGCAGGGCTCCGAGACCTATCCCTATGGCTTTGAGATCCCGTCCCCATGTCCTCTCTATGGTGACTCGCCTAGTGACTCCGGACGGAAGTTATGTGCCCTATGCTCCTCACTATGTTGAGTGGATACCCAGGCATCTACTGATGGCTCCAAACTATGTCTGGAAAATCATCCTCCCAAGGGCTCTTCACGTATAAATGGCATTGAAATCTAGAGTGTGTCAGTAAGATCCGAGGTAGAATGGCCGCTACATCCTCGCTTTCTCGCGGTGGTATATCTAGGTCTATATGAAGAGACCCCTCGCCTAATCCGTGCCTCCTACACAGATCAAGGTGAGAGTTAGTTCATTGTTCTAGGTCTTGTGCCAGTTTTCTAAGTTTTTGTTTCATATAATTATCAACATTGTGGTTTTATAGATTTAAAAGAATCAACTTGCACTAGGTTAAATGTTCATGTTTCATGTTTTCTAAGTGTGCCCAAGGGTCCAAGCTTTGAACCCATGGCTCTAATACCAAATGTAACGCCCGCTAACACGCCCGCAAGAGATCCAAGAACAACCTAGGTTTATTGAGAAAAAAATTATGGAATAATTTTTTTTAAAACATGCCCGTATTCGGGTTTCGAAACTACAGTTGTCACGAAATGCATCAAGGTCAATTATATTTAATAATTAAAACTTTCCATTATAACAAATTATTAAACCCGCATTAAGACTAATAAGTAGATTTAGTCCAAGCAAGGTTTAGTTCACTCTGAGCGTTAATTTAATAAACAATTAAATTCCTATTATAGTTAAATATTCCACAATTAAATATAACGGGTTAAAGGGATAAAAAATATAATAATTAAATACCCAAGGTATTTAATTTCACAAGGTTCAAACAAATAACAAGGTCCATTTTACATGGGGTTAGAATAAACATCCCCTTACCCCATAAAGTGTCCCCCTAAAAGTCAACTCATGTTTTAAAATTAAGACATTTAAATTAAAAAGGGTAATTTCCACTCACCCACTCTCCACCTACTTTTTGTAGGGATGAATCTCATCCCTTGGATGGAGTAAATTTGGACCCTTGATTAGAAAATAGACAATCTAACCCTAAAGCATCCTTATGAAAGCTTCTTTCTCATTTCATTTGATTCATTTTCTTTCTTTGGTTTTGCAGGTTGTTGGAGGTGGAAGGGAGGCCATTGGAGGCCATTGCAAGCTCTTGAAGGAATGAGCATGCTTCTTTTCTCTTCTTATTTGGTTTATACCCTCATTGGGGTTTCAAAAAGTATTTATTCTTTTTATTTAGTTCATTTTCTTGTATATGCCCAAATGGGCAAATGGGTTTTTGTCCCATTTTCATTAGAGTTAAGATTTGGATTCATGTTTTCATTTAGGTATGAAAAATGTGTGTGTATATATGTATATGTATATGTATATGTGTATATATACATACATATATATGTATATGTATATATATATATATATATATATATATATATAATTTCAACCAAAACAAAAAAACCAAGGCCACGGGTCTTATATTTTGCACAGGCCGTATGTACAAAGAAGTATGCCTATTTTTTTAATGGTGTAAGGTGAGTTCATTAATGCTAATTTGGAGGCGGGGTCTGAACTAACACGGTGGAGCAGAAATAGCACTCCCAAAGTTTTTGGCTAAATATCCACGATGGTAAATGCCCACCACCGTGGCTATAGCAATAGGTTTATTTATTTTTAAAAGTTTTAACTTTTATAAGTAAAATATTTCATGTTTTACCTTTTTAAAGGTTTTGACTTTTATAAACTTTTTCTTATAAACGAAAGTTTTAACTTTTATAAACTTTTTCTTATAAATTAAAGTTTTAACTTTTATAAACTTTTGTTATAAATTACATATAAATACATAGATTTATATATATTTATTTATTATGTTTAATATTATTTCTTTGGCTATAGATTACATTAGCATACTTTTATTAATATTAAAAAAATATTAATATTAATATAATTTAATATTAATAAATCTATTAATATTAATATTACTTTAGTATGAGTGATATTTACGATATTAGTATGTTTATCAAGTATTAATGAAATATGAGTAACGCTATTAGTAAGTTTAGAGCTTTTGCACACTAAAATTTCTTTCTCCACAATATAATAGGTATTGTACGGGAGTCAAAATAGATTTAATTTCATTTCCCCTAATAATTTGCAATTGATTTACAACAAATTCTTAAATGAGGTTAATATACTAGAGCTAGAGCTTAACTTACTTTGTTGGTATATTGAGGGCTATTTAAAACTCAAATTCTCTCCATCAACAATACAAGACAAATGCACTAATATTCTAACTTTTCTTTTAAGTAACACAATGAAATTTAATATTTCATAATACAAATTTCCTAACAATCCACAAGAGATTTTACAACAACATTTCCATTAATATATTCTAAAACAAGAGCAAGAACAACACACTAAATGAAAGTTGTCATTCCACTAAAAGAATAACAAACTATTTTCCAATTCACCCTTTTATTATCCAAGGAATAAGCAAGAGGTTTACTAACTATCTAATGCAAGTATAATATGAAAATGAATCTTTCTTTTCTATTTGCAACTAACTTTACAATAACATTCTTTCTTCTTTCTTTTCTTATTTGTTTCTTTCCACATGCAAAGCAATATCAATAACAACTATTTGAATACAACTTCCCTTCACAAATTCATTACAATTTCCTCCACTTGATGTGGGAAACCATCCTAAAATCATAGATAAATAATGAACTACATTGTTACAATTTTTTTCCACTCTGTGTGGGTAAAAATAGAAGAAGTTTCACATGGCCATCAACAAGACTCCAATGCTCCAAACACCAACGAGGTAGCTCCTCCAAAATTTTGCTTGATTCACAAAAATAGGAGGAGAGTCAACGCTCTCCACCCAACAAATATACCCAATGGAGAAGAGAAGCCATCCTCTCCATTGGCCCCGAGCCCCAACCACATCACAATGGGAAATGATCTCAACTCATGGCAACTACTAGCTTCCACACTACTTAACATGTAATTTCACATCCATTCCATTTACATACAAAACACAACAACAACTCAACAAAAGAAAACAACAAACAACAAGATCACAAGGCTTATCAAGAAAGCCAAAAGAGTAAGACCTATGGGGAGGCCACTTATGCCTCCCAATGGGGATGGGTGCCACCTAAAAATCCTCCAATGCAAAACACAATACCCCTAACAACTCTTATGCCTCCCTCAAGTACCCCTTATCCCTCCATCCACTCTTATGCCTCCCTCAACTCTTATGGCTCCCTCAAAGTAAGAACAAGAAGAAAAATGCAAGCATTTCTCATACTAGGTGGGCACCCAACCCAAACTCCCTCCTCAAGAAAATGATCTCTTATGCCTCCCTCAAATAAACTCCCCATAGTCTCCTCCCACTCCCAACTTAGGCATTCTACCCATTCCCAACAAGCATTTCAAAGAAACAACAACATTCAACACAACATATACACACATACATATAACAATAACATAATATAAACAAAGGTGAAGCTCCTACCTTTCCATGGTAGAGCTTGTTCCAAGTATGAAGTTCCAAACCCCTCCAAAGATCAAGCAAGCATCCACAAGCTCCAACAAAATTCCAACAAGTATCAACAAGCTCCAAAAATCCACAACTCCTTCCAAAATCCTCTACTCTCCAAAAATACAAGAGACTAAAAATGAACATGTAACCCCAAAACAAGCAACAAGAATTCAATAAAATAGAGAAAGGAGAGGGAGGGGTGATGTGGCTCCAAGTAGGATGCCACCTCATTTCCTCTCCACTCCACATCACTTGGTCAACCTCATATTCCAATGCACAATTAATGAGTGGTTGGAGGAATGACAAGCACCTTACACACTCCATTTAAGCCCACTCCCCCAAAGGACAAAATTAAATTTTTGAAAGAAAGTGCAATTAATATTTTACCTTTTCATCCCCCAAAACACCTAAAAGACCCTAAATTTGACCTCCCAACCCATAGGTAGGGTTGGCATGGGCTTTTAAGAGGTGTGGGACAAGTTTGACTTGTCCCACAAGCTTCCAAATTTGGCCTCTAAGGCCAAATTCGAGTTTCCCATGTGGGGTAGAGTGTGCTACACTCAAAACTCAAACACACATCACTCAACACAAAATCCAAAGTAAATCAAGCCTAATAAATGAACTCCTTTTGGTCACATCTTTTAATTAGTTTAAACCAAATTCAAATTAACTTAATTAAGACACTACAACCCATGACTAAAAAGGGGTAAATACAATTCCAAAAATCTAAATAATAAAACAAGTAAAATTTCACTTACTAAGAGAAAACACATACTAATCATAATAGAAAGGGAAATTTAAAACAAAACAACACATGACCCCTAGGTCACAATTTTCCCTTAACCAAATAATTCTAACACACACACAATTACATGTTGCCACGGTGACCCTAGTTGGATTCTTCTCGAATTCCGATGTGGTTGGTCTCCACTCCCCCGATATTGTTGTGAATATAATATACCTGCAGAACAGAGAATACCTCCTTCGGCCTCGTGGCCGTATTAAAACAGTCATGCCAAAATATGAGATATAAATCTAAAATCAACTATATATGAATTATTATCATCTATGCAAATACGATATCACTTACAATTTCTAGCACATTTCTATTACACATTTCATTCATGTCAAAATGATCATCACATTAATCCAATTATCAAGATCTACTCAGTATGACTTAAACATATCACATGTCAGAATTACAGATAAATAGCCATGTCAAAAGTGTATCAATATCAACAACAAAAGTCTCCAGTAGTCCATATGCATCATATAAGAATCAAATGAATAACAATTCAGTATCTCTGATATCTACTAACATGCTATATCAAAAACTATAATATATCCATAAGTGCATATGACAATATCGAAAAATAATAATCAAAAGGTGTCAAAGGAAAGTGGGCACTACGGTGATAAAGAACTCTTATTGTATTCCAAAACTATCTGATATTACAATCACTCAAGATTTAACACAGATCATTTGTGTTTTCTTTGTAAAGAATTTAATTCTTTTTCAGCCCTCCCCGAGTCAAAAGAATGAATTGAATTAGGTACATAGCCATTCAGTTACATGCATGTGCTAATGTGGCAAGATTCAATTAGATGATTGTAAACAAAATCAATTGCACGTTTTAATTTAGCAAAATTAATTGCTTGAATGTAGAATAAATCAGTTACGTGAATAAATGTTATGAAAATGAATTCCACGTGTTAGAAACAAATCTTTATTTAAGTGTTAAAGATATGCATTTATTACTAACTACTATGATATAATTTGTCTTCATTTAGTTACGGATTACATTTCGACTTACTTACAAAGCATTAAAATATTAACAATGCACTTTTAAATTTAAAATTAAATATATTGAAATGGTCAAAGTTATTATTTTAAATTTTTAATAATTTTTACCTTTGTAAAATATATTTTAATGAATGAGTAGTATTTATTATGTGTAGTATAAATTGTAGATATATGTTTTTTCGAAAATTTTATTTAAATCAAGTGATGATCTATTACATTTTCCATATTTTTAGATTTATTAAAATCATTTTTAATTGATTATATTATTTATGTGTAGATAATTTATAATTAGTATAAATATTATGAATAAATTTATGTTAAATTTTTTTATTGGTGATAAATTGTTTCAATATAATTATTTTAATGTGTAATATTTGAGAGAATGTTATTCAAATAAAGAAAATGTGCTTGAAAATCTACTACATGACCAATAAATTTTAGTTATATATATATATATATATATATATATATATATATATATATATATATATATATATATATCTATATATATATCTATATATATATGTATATGTATATATATATGTATATATATATGTATATATATATGTATATATATATGTATATATATATGTATATATATATGTATATATATATCTCTATATATATATATATATATATGTATATATATGTATATGTGTATATATATATATACATATATATATATATATATATATATATATATATATATACATATATACATATACATATATATACATATATATACATATATAACATAATCAAAACTAAGATCATAATAAAAATGAAAACAAATCATAATGTATGGTCCCTTCCAAGGTGTAATTAGTTTATATTCTATTGTATGTTATCCACATTATACTTATTACTATTTACAGACAAAATGTTTCCGCAACTAGAGTTTAGTGGTTATTATTAGTGTAAATAATAAAAATTCATGTTTATGTGGTGCATTAAATATTCACAATACATAAAGTTTACGTTTTGTGAATAATACACACTCAAAGTCTTAGTGATGTAGAACTTTTCCATTTTCTATTTGAATCTAAGAAATGGTATGAAATTTGGAATCTTGATACATAAAATAATGTAGATTATCAACAAGTAAATTTATCTGAATTGTCCACAATATCATTATACAATATACAATGTAGATTGACATTAAATAGTGTACATTATTAATAACATAGGTATGTAATGAATTAAATTTTTCATAATGCATATATTTTACATTTTGTGTGTAATATATAATAAATGTTTTAGTGACATAGAATATATATTATAACAGTTCTAAAATTTATATTATTTTTCAAAACATGAAATTAAATATAATATTTCTATGGTAAAAATGTTAGAATATGAATATTCCACAAGTTTAAATGTGGTTTGATAAAATAGTGGAATATTCACATTATTTTTTAATAAAAGCTATCCATTTTATGTTGATAATTCACAATTTTTCTACAAAACTACTATTTTGTGGATAACATTGTGGGTAAATGATCTTTTCTCTAGTAGTGAATACCTAGTTCTACCTACTTACCCAAACAACAATAATAAAAACCATTGACCTAAAGCACAACAAAACCCCTTAGATGAAGCCTCTATTTCTTGTGGATATCATTTTTTTATGCCACTGCTCTTTCTTGTGCATAATAAGTTTTACACGTACATATGCCTTTCCTTATTTGAATGTTTTGCAGATTGTTGCACAATTTTCTAGACACAAACCCATTGTGTGCAATACCGAACAACAATACTTTAATACCCAGTTCTACCTACTTACCCAAACAACAATACTAAAAAAACATGCTTCCTTCTCCCTTCAATCTAAAATTTTATAAAATCATATTCTACACTTTCATTGTCCAATTTCTACAACCCCTACATCACCCCAAAAAGAAACAAAAAAATTTACCAATAAAACAATGCATGCCCTTCAAACTACAATCCACTCTTCTAATCAATTTACGAGGCAGTCAAAATATCTGCCAAATCAATACATACAATGCAGAGCACACCCTATTTAAATTCCTATATGCATTTGGTCATTACAATAAACGACCTATACCATATGAACTAAAAAAATTTAACTATCATACAACTATGTTTCCCATTGTCTTGTTGGGCTTAGCCCCCTCTGCATTAAGACCCCCACCTTTTCCATTTGATCAACACCTAATGAATTCTTTTTCTTTTGTTTCTCCATCTGCTCTTAAACCAAGTACATTGTTAAACTCGTATAAATTAGTCACCCACCACACTCTACTTGTACGCTACATGGCACAAGCACCCACCAACAAACTTGCCCACAAGGAAAAATTAAACACTATAGCATATCAACACCTTTTTACACAAAGCACACACACACCCACTATTTCTAACCTGAAATAACATTAAAACCATCTCTACTCCCAACACCATTTTCCACAAACCCACACATTGATATTAAAAAAATTCAACACCATAAAGATCCCTACTACCCGATAATTGCACCCACACTCAACACCTCGCTATCGATCACCACTCAAAGCGAACAACCCATATAAATACCAAGAGATCAACTCTACACACCACACTACAATGCTCGCCCAAAAAAAACTCCCCGCAACAACACCGTCGAAAACAACCACCAACTCCCACCTTCATGCAACTATACCCCACTCAACCGTATTCTCAACATACATACACTCACCCCACCCACAATACTTCCCCAAAAACATACACACAAACCAAATTACAAAACTAAACACAATAGTCGACTAGTCAAACAACAATACATACCATCCCCAAAAAAATAAACACCTAAACCCCCTCCAACCAGTAACACTTACGGCATAACCTTGGTCCATCACTGCGAGCAACCACCGGTGTGTGTGTATATATATATATATCCAAAGGTTGGAACATATAAAAAGAGTGGTTGTTTGACTTTGGATGATCGCACCACAATTATTTGAAGTTTTTAGACACATAACTCCATAAACAAAAAAATAAAACTTTTCCTATGAGACTATTAAACCTAACTCGCGGTTACTCAACTTCAAACTGACCAGCTTAGGGCAAGTGGACTACGAACGACGTCGGTTTCACCCTGGATGCATTTTGATTTCCACGATATTTCTCCTAACTCGGCAGCTGTTGCAACACTTGCATCCACTTTGCTTTGGAATGGGACATTAAAGCTTGCCGTTTCATGTTGTTTCTTGAACACCAACGTATGTGGCTCCACACTTACTTTCACATTTGGAGTGCTCTTCACCCACACTTTGTACACCGCATTCTTCCTGCCCACGTTAGTCACGGTCCTATGTTTCACCTGAACATACTCACCATATTTGAACACCACAGAGAAAGATGGATAGTTGAGATCAGCAATCTGACTGAAGGGGCATTGCCTACAGCCGTTCTCGTGCCAAATCCATGGAAATTCGCTCCACTTACAGCAGTAGACGCAGTGTGTGTGCCATGCCCGTTGATGTCTCTTGCGGACATGTAGTCTTTACACATATGTGATCTGTAGCCTTGAGAAAAATTGAATCGAGCTCCGATGAGTTTTCTATTGCACTTGGAGGAATCGAAATAGTCTCCGCTTTCACACTCACCCTTCCATCTGGAGGGAACAGGCACCAGCCCTCCATCATGAAAGCTTGCACTTTCAGGCCATACTCCTGTGTCCACCACGCCCACTATTACGTCCTCCCCGTAATTGGAATACTGCGACCATAGTCCCACACCACCGTCGCTGCCTCTAGTGAGACCAAGAAACTCAGGTGAGTGTGGGGTATGAATTTTTAGCGCCAAACAGCCATCCAGACTCTCTAAAGCATCATGAATACTTGTACGGGGGTGGCGATGGACATTGTGAGTAACAATTACAAAAGAAAAGAGTGGCAAAGTGACTCGCCAGAAATGGGTTGATTGTGAGAAGATACCACGAGTCCTCCTTTAATAAGAGCTAACAATCAGAGGGGTCAATGTTTAGTATTCTACCAACTAGTTGAACCCGCCTAGTAAGAATATTAATCCTTAGAATTGTCAGAAACGCTGTGTTATTTGAGAAAACGCGGAAAGATGGGAAAATAATTATTCGACTTTTCAAACAGATATTTTCATCGAGATAGTGTACCAATTCAAATTTAATGATTGGACGTGCAGCGACCACAAAATCAGACAAGTCTCCCAATTAATTTTTAACTTTCCTTGTCAAGATTCAACCATTATAGTGTAAGAATTATTGTTTTGCAGCTTGTTCTATCTTCTCATTTAAAATTTGTTAAGTTGAACAGTTAAAAATCTTAAAACTTGTTGTGCTCCATTAAATAATACTGCTGATTAATAACCAAGTTTCATAAAATTATTCATTGAATATAAATTCCATATATAAATATATTTACACATGTATATATAATTATATATATAAATTTATTAAAAAAAAAAAAAAACAAAAAAAAAAATGGACATCTTAATTTAAAAAGGCATTGAATCCATTTAAACAAAGGGATTTAATTTCTTTAAAAAGGTAAGGGAAAGGGGTGGTTGGGATGGTTGCCCCAACCAAACTTGCTCTACTCCTCTTGCTTTGGCTGCCCCCTTAAACCATGGTCACGACAATGCCATGGCCTTCCCCACTCTACCCCGCCCGCAGCCCTCCAAACATGGCCATAGGCCTTAGTAAAAAAGGAATAGCTCACCCCTCTAGGCGCTTCACCGTTTTGGCCTCCATAAAAATAAATACATTGTGTGTGTGTTCTCTTACACCGAGAGATGGGTTTTTAACTTAATTTAAATAAAATACCCATTTTCGAAGCATGCTCTAAAAATGAGTTTATTTTAAAAAAATTAAATGACGTGCACAACCATTCATGGATAAGATTTAAAACAAAGAAGAACAATAGATTTTAATCCTTCTAGTAAACAAAATAACTTTGTTATCAAACTTGAATGGTTTTCTAAACTTAAATTAAAACCCAAATGGAGAGAAAGCCTCCATAATCCTCTTGCTTGAGCTCCATGTGAGATTCCTCCTTCAACACGCAACATGGAAACAAAACCAAAAATATTTGCAACCGAATGAAATGAGATGAGATAAAAGAATAAGAATATTTTAGGTTTTATTATTATCCTCATAAGATATTAGATTTTTACCACCCTATGGTAATAATAATAATAATAGGTTTTACAAAGTCCACGATACCTCGGGGGTAGCCTGTTTTTGGGTCTACAAGTGGCTTATAGCATATGGGACTACCTCATACTCACATGCGGGAGGCAACTAACTTTGCTACAAACAAGGCGTACATACCCTACCCCTGCAGGATTTGAACTTGTGACCTCTATTTCAAGAGCACATGTTCTTCACCATTAGGCCAACCGGTAGAGATCTTTTAAATCCAAGGGCTCACATTTTATTTTATTTGACTTAAGTGTTAGAAGGTTACACTTTATTCAATGGGATATTAATTAGTTATACTTATTTTAGACTTGTTTATTAAACCATTGATGACATGGGTCCATTTAAGAAATTAGATAGGACACATGAACATATTAGTCAACTAATGGGCTTCTATAAATATTTTATCATTTTCAAAATGATTATTTTACTGTCATATTTAATTAAACCCTTTTAATCTCTCGGTCTGCAATAATTTTAATCGTTATTTTACAACGTAGCCTTATACCCCATCGTGATTAAATTACAGTCAAATTTTTAAAACTATTTTATTATTCTAAATCACGAAATTGGCGTTATCCCAACTCTTCTCCTTTTAATGCGGAAAACATGATATGATTGTAACGGCATAAATTTAATCCATATTTCATGAAAGTAGTTCGGTAGCACTTCATCGTGTTTCGACTTAGTCGCGTTATTATCGTAACATGTTATTCTTGATCGCTTTGCTATATATACTTCAAAGAAAATGATTACCATTATTATTACTACCCATATCATTTCTTTGGTTATTTTTAGTTGTCTTTTGCTCATTTTGGAAACTCATAATGAACGGGCATGACTGTGTCCATCCATCTCAAAACCAATCCCGGATTTGGAAGAGGGGAGAAAAGTTTGTAGAGAAACGCAATTCTAAATATCGTCATAAGATTCAAGTTTCCTCCCAATGTCATTCACATTCACCAAGCATCCGACGAGGTTAGATTTTTATTTCGAGCACCACCATCTTGAGTAGGGGAGAAGCACATATTCTTTAGACAACCATTGTCATTGACCTCATGGAAAATTTTCACGCTCCTAGGAGTGATAATGTTGATCCCACGATTTATGTTTCCCATCACCGCCATCATCTCTATGATATGCTATGTGTAAAGGGCTTCACTAGGGTTAGGGTTACAATTCAATGAAGGCATCGGGAGGAGAAAAAAATTAGGGTTACACTCAATCGAAAATAGAGTAACATTTAATTTACATTCTATAACATTTTTGTAGAGGTATATACATTTAATTTAAATAAATAAAGCTCTAAAATTGTATTCAAGGTAATAATAAGTGAATATGTATCGAAAGATGAACATGAGTTTGTGATTAAATGCCTCAATATAAAAATAAATATGTACCAATAAATATGCAAAGAGTACCTAATACTAGTTTGTAAGGGCCAATCATATCATGACATGTGAGATGTTCATCTATTGGTCACCCATGCTCAATTATTTTTGCACCTAATTTTTTAGGAAACATATTCAATTCAACTTTTAAAACTCAAACGAGAATACCTTTAGATCATATGCTACACAATGGTGTAATTTTTAAATACCAACAAGGTACCTACATGGCCCTTTTACATGTGCAACGTTAGGGTACTTATCTATGGATACATCTCCCCTATATACAATATGTTTTGATATGTTGTTTGAATTGTTTATTTTCCATAGGGATCTACTAGACACAACTCCATGCATGATGCAAACCATCCTCATCATCCAACATGGAAAGATATGCGGTTGAAAACTAGTTTTTGCTCCTATTTTTTTTTTTTTTCTTTTTAATTTTTTTGGATGGTGTGTTAGATGTTCCATTATTGTAAATTGTATGGATGATGTCCCACAAACATACCTATCTTAGAAAATCTCAAGATCATATAGTCTAGCTGATTCACACTATGTTGACATTCATGCATTTCGAGGGCTAAGATGAAAGTTGAATAATAGAAAGAAAAAGATATAAAGATGATGATGTCCGAAAAAAAATTACAACCTATTTTCTGAACTACAATTACGAAAGGGATTCTTAGTAAGAAATATAATTTTTGATCTAACCAATCGTTTCCACTTCGCCCCCTACAAATTCAAATCCTTAATCCCAGAAGATTATAATGTTTTTATCTTGATAAGGGAAAGTTAGAAATTATTCCAAAGACAAGTCGCATAGAGACTTCTCTTATTTCGAGTTGGGCTGCATGTCCTTGTTTTGAATGAGAATTATTAAATTTGAATTTGTATGCTACTTTCTCAATGAATATCTCTCTCGAAAATTCGAATCATTAGTTTTCCATCTTTGCGCATTTTCTCAAATAACACCCATCTCTCGAAAATTCTAGCATTAATATTATTCTTCGTAGGTGGGGAGAAGACTAGATTGTTTGAGATCTGCTAATCGAGCAATCAGAGCCCCTCCTTTTCTTCCACAGGGGACCAAGGGAAGAAAAGGAATGATTCATGTACCGCATATTGGCGGCATAGACAAACATAAGTGGCATTTCGTGAGATGACATCTCTCTGCATGCATTTTTTCAAATAGTTCATATGTCATGTGTATGCTTCTACATTTAGCATACGTATCAAATCGGGCACCCACAACTACAATATCCAACAAAAACACTTGTATTCTGTCTAGATGGAGGGTTGTTCCTTGCATTTGGTGAAACAGCAGTAAGATAAAAATCCTATTTGTACGTAGGATGAGACTCAAGAGTATCCTAAAAAAGGTAACATGATCATATTGAACACTTGTTGGTTGAATTCAATGAATTAGTGTAATTGTTTGACTGGAATCTCAACTTTTTTATTTTGTCTTGTAGTGAGGATGATAATAGGGTGACTCCAGCTTCCCTTTAAATGGAATTCATTACAATTTACAAGACCACATCTCATTGACACATTTGATTGATCATGTTATTTGCTCTTTCTAAAACATCTCATTTTAGCAAACCTTGGGAGGAGGGTGATAAAGGTTGTAGAGTCTCTCTTTACACTTGCCAATTGTATATTCGAAAGGTGTCAAGGCCTTTTCAACAAACCCATGTTGTGCATATTCAATTATCAAAAATAGTCCATGAGGCTACATTTCTTTCAAGCATTTATTCAAGTAATTTGCATGCCAATTGAATTCTTCCACATTTGTAAAGCTCTCATGTAATGCCGACAAAACAACGTTCTAGGAACACATTAGATCTTATACATTTATCCACAAGGTCAGCAACAAATTATTTGTTTTGTTTTAAGTATAAGGTTGCGAGGGTGTCAACCCCAGTGTACGTTAAATTAATTTTCACCAATAATATCTACTTTACAAAGGATGGAATAGGTCCAAGCTAAATGATTAAATATTCTTATTTAACTATAAGGTCAATTAATTAGAGTCAACTAGGAAGGTGCAATAATTTAATTTACTTGGTTAAATGTTTTTCTCCTCCTTAATTAACATCCAAACCCAAAAATATTAACCTTATACTTAGATACATTAGTTCCATACTCTTAATAACTTAAATGTCCGTTTCATTAATTTTCAAAAACACACTAGGAACTAAATTAATGACTTTGCACACCAAGGTATTTGAATCTCCTCATTCACCCATCTACACATAACTTTTAATTTATTTAAAGAATCTATGAAATTCATCTACCAAGAAAATGTAGGGTTGATCCTCAACCCTTGGATCAATTCAATGGTGGCCACTAGATCCCAGGGTTCCAAACTAACCCTAAAAATCCTTATAGATTTATATTAAGTCCTTTTCTTCACCCTAGTCTCCTCATTTGGTCACTTTGTTTTTGTTTAATTTGTAGGTTGGAGAAATGGAAGCCATGGGAGCAAGGAAGGAAGAAACTATGGAGGAATTTACAAATTCAAGTTTGGTTTAGTCTAAGTTGTAGATTTATCATTGTAATTCCTTTCATTCAAAGATTAAAGGGGTTTCCACTCCAAATCTAGAGTTATTACAAACTTATTTGTATTTTGAGTTCTCTATTTAGGCCAAAACCTACCCCCAAAATATATATAAGATTGAGCACTTCTAATTATCCATTTGAAGATTTACTTGATTGAACAAAGTGAAATTTAACCATCATTTTCTTGATGGAGGTTTCCTATGTAATTTTTAAAAGTTTAAATTTTAGTTAGACCAAGTTAAAATTTACACTTTGGCGTGGATCTCGCATTTTTCCGTCGTTAGTGACAGTACACCACCCAAAGTAGGCTAGCAATCCTAGGACCGCCGCCCTACCCGGGTGACAATTTACTTAACCGCCACCTTACAATCCAATTCCTTGGGAACAAAACCTTAATTTCTGATATTTTTCAAAAACAAAATTCACTAGAGTGATTTAAAATTCGTCATGAACTTAAATTTATGTGCCTAAAGTTTCTAGTTAAAGGGTTTAATCCATCTATTTATTCCATAGTAAAATTACTCATTTTAAAGCATTTTCCTATTTCAATGGTAATAACAACAACTACAAGATCATTTTCATTTTGTTCAACAAATTTCTTTCAAGTCCAATAGTAAAAAAAAAGAACTAAATCTACTTCTAATGTTGTTGTTTTTCCTTACTACTAAATGCATTATTTCAACATAATAATTTACTTAAAATTTATTGCATCTTTCCATTTCCACTACAACCATTTATTCAAATAACTACTAACAACTTTATTCCACATTCAAGTTTTCCATACATACACTATTAGCATTTTACAACTTCTATGTTCCTTCTTTCTCATTTACAATAATACAACTTCAACAATGAAAGTAAACTTTCTTTTTTTTTCTTGAGCATAGCTCATTCCTTTTATACAAGGAAAGTCTTACTTTCTAACAATACAATTTATAACTAAACTTTTAAACATGATTTCTATTTGATTCATTTCTTTACATCTAAAATTGGAGAGAGGAAATTATACAACTCCTCAATGAGCTTCCTTCAAAATAATAATGCAACATGGTAATGAAATTTACAATGCAACATGGGGATTACTTCATTTGATTTGGGATTTTGTATTTTGGAGTGCTTTTTAGTGTTGGATTGGGCTTGAAGGAGCTTGCTGTGTGACTCTTGGATCAAGCTCTACCATGGAAAGGTAGGACCTACACTCTTGTTAAATATTTTCTTTTATATTGTGTTTATGTCTATGTTCTTGAGTTTTTGGTATGTTTGTTGGGTGCTTGGATAGATTGTCTAAGTGTGGTGTACGAGGGGACTATGGGGATCTTACATGTAGGTAGGAATAAGATTTTATTTCATGTTTTGGAGGGAGTTGGGTTGGGTGCCCCACCTTGGACAATAAATTCTTGCATTTCTTACTTGTTTTTTTTATGAGGGAGACATAAGAAATAGTAGGGAGGCATAAGAGAATGTGGGAGGCATAAGAGGATCTTGAGGGAGGCATAAGAGTTGTGTAGGGGTTTTGAGATGTATATTGGAGGGTTTTAAGATGGGCACCTATTTCCCATTGGAAGGCATAAGTGACCTCCCTATAGATCCTTGCTCCTTTGGCTTTGTATTTTGAAGCCTTGTACATTTTTTTAGTTTCCTTCTTGTATTTGTAGTTTGTGTTGATTGTGTTTTGGAATGGTTATGAGATCTTTTTATTGTGATGTGGAAGATTGTATTATTTCCATGAGTTGGATCCACCTTTTATTGCATTGTGGTTGGGGCTCGGGGGCCAATGAGGAGGATAGTTTCTTCTCCTCATTGGATTATCTGTTGGGTGCAGAGTGTTGTCTCTCCCCCCTTTTTTGTTGTTGATCAAGTGAATACATGGTGGAGCTCTCTTTAGTGATGTGAAACTTGGAGCATTTGTGGGTGTCCAAATGAAATTCTTCCTTGTGAGAAAACCTTGTTGTTATTCCCACTTGAGGTGGAAGATTTGTAGTATTGTATTGTTGAAAAGAAAAAAAAACAAGCAAAAAACTTGAATAAATAGAAAAGGGAGAGAGGAGGGTGAGGTGGCTCCATGTAGGATGCCACATCACTCATACTCAACTCTACCTCACAAGTCAAACCTCAACCCCAATGCACAATAAATCGGTGGGTGAGAGGATTGACAACCCTCTTACACACACAATCCAAACCCTCACCCATTAAATAAAAATTTAAAACTCATGTAAGAAAAGTGAAATAAATGACACTTCTTATCTTACAAAACACATAATGGGGTCTATTTTTGACCCCCCAATCCATAGGTAGACTTCGTATAGCAATTTAAGATGTGTGGGACAAGTTTAAATTGGCCCTTAAGGCCAAATCCAAATTTCTATGAAAAGGTTGAGTGTACAACACTAAAGATCACAAACACTCAACTTACAAAACATAACCCAAAGAGCCATCTAATATAATAAATAAATTATTTTGTCCCATCCATAATTAATTTAGCAACAAGATTAATTTTACTAATCTAGACACAAATTAAATAATTAACAAAAGGAGAATACATCACTATAAAATCACATACTAAAATTAAATAAAAGAATGACACACAAACCCCCTTGGTCACAATTGGAGGAAATCTGCCCTTGGGAACCCCTAGCAATAATTTAAACACACACACAAAAATGTAACACAAGCTGTCATGGTGACCATTGTTGAATTCATCTAGCATTCCAATGTGGTTGGCTCCAATCCCCATTGTTTGTTGTGATATGTTTACTGCAAAACATATAATATCTCCTTCGGCCTCGTGGCGCATCAAAACATCAAAGATAAAATATACAATTATAAATCCACAATAATCTACATGTGAATTAAATTATCATCTAGGAAAGTAACGTTATTATTTTCAATTTATAACAACATCTCAATTCTACATTTCATCAATATCAATAGGATCACAATATTAGTTCAATTGTTAAGGTCTACTCAATATGATGAAAATATCGCATGTCGAAACATATAACTATGTAAACGACATGTCATCACCCATATAGCATGTCTCTAATAATCCACACACATCATACTATGAATCGAAATCCAACAATAGTCCAAGTATCTCTATCATCTAACATCATGCTAAGTCAAAATGATACAATAATATCCATAAGTATAGTCAACAATATCGAAATCAACAGTAATAAGTGTCAAAGGGAATTGGGCACTACATCTCAATTTGGCATGGGTTTGATGGTTGCCAAATGCATTTTCTTGAAATCTTCAAAGGACATTTAAAAAAACATTTTTTCATATTTTTCATTCATCAAGTAATTCAAAAGATCACAATTCACCGAGGCATTTATCAAACAATTCAAGAACTCTATCCTAAATATTGCATTACGGAAAAGGAGCATGTTGGAAAAGGTTGTGGAATCTAAATTTACACTGTTGATTGAATTTTTAGAAAGTTGCAAGACCTTTCCAACAAACCCATCTTTTGTATATCTTGCAATCAATCTGACAACCCATGAGACCACATTTATTTCAGGTATTTTGCAAACAGTTTAATGCATTGTTTGTGCCTCCACATTTTTCCTCCTTGTAAATGTGAACCAAAGGTTAGTTCCATAGAATTTTAATATTAGTATCACCAACAACCTCATATTCATGTTGCTTTCGTTATCAAAATTAGTGTATACAAAAGTTATAGGAAAATGAATATTAATAATCTCGCCTCATAGAAAATGATTCCACGTTTTTTTCATTTTTATATAAGGATGCACACAAATAATATTTAATTCTAACACACATAGAAGGGAAGAAAAGAAATGTATATCCCATTCAATTACAATACACAACATATTGTATCATGATTACTGCATACGAATGTACTCATATACGTATGAAATGGAAAGTGCAAAGAAAGATTGCAAAATAGTGAGTATCTTAGCTGCTCCATGCTCACAATTTTGGGTTTATTTGATAGAGGAATATCATCCTCAAATTTTTAATGCTTACCACATAGGATTGTAGTTAGACCATTAATTATTAGGGCCACAAACTCTTGTGTCTCGCATGCATACGATCACAAGAAAATTTCAATATATATTTGTCTTCAAATACAAACATAAAATTTGTTATGGAAATTATGAAATATGATCAAATAATATCTATGATGAGACCTAAATATGGATAAGTGATATTGCACACTAAAATAATTTGTTATGCAAACTATGTAATATAAACAAACAAACATGATTGAAGATGACACCCAAATATGTGATAGGATTTAAATAAATAATATCTAAGAGGAGACCTAAGTATGGGTAAGGAATAAAGCACACTTTGAAAAGAATTTAGTTTTAAAACTATGTAGTATAAACAAACAAACAAGATTGAAGAAGGGAAACAAAGATTTGATAGGCTTTAAACACTAGAAGAAATATTTATGAACACTACAAAAAAAAATGAGGATGAAGACTTTGTCTTTAATACATTCCCTATATAGAAAACTCTTCCAGAAAATAATTTTTCAAAATTTTGGTGAAACCTATTCTTGATGTGGAGAAAATCGAGCTTCGTATAATCGTTACCTTTGGTACAAGATCATAACAATATGCTTACTATGAATACACTAAATTATTCAAGACAAATTGACTCGTAGAAAAAACTAGGAAATCTATATTGATTATAGTTGCTAAAAAAGCTTTGAATGGCTAAGATTTTTATTTATCACAAGTAAGGGCTTCAAAAAAGTAATCTTGTTACCTTACTATGGATTTGAATGACTAAGAATCTTAAAATTAGAGAAAAATGTTACAAATATCTCAATGTATAGAGGAAATAAGGGTGTATGTTCAATTTAAATCTATGCCTCTAACCAAATGGGTTGTGGTCTAATGGTGTGTACAATGATGTAAAAGGTCTTTCCTAGCCATCCACTAAGATACAAATCCCAAGAGATCATGAATAATAGGGGATGAAGTCGGGATCATACCTTGGTTAAATTTGGTGCAATGGAAATCCCTCAATCCTTAATAGTTAAGTCTAAGAATTCTATAAATCCAATCATGTGCAAGATTTATATTCAATTAAAAACACTCTATGTATCTATTGCAATTATATCATACATCACTCAACCATGTAAGAAAAGATACTTGAGTATAACTTAAATATTAATGCTTCTAAATAGAATGATGTAAACAATAATGATTGTAATGATCATACATCGAAAAATATTTATCAATATGATATGTGCATGATAATATAAAATCGATAGTGAAAATAGTAAGTTATATCCTAAAAGCGTATAAATAGTTATGACATGCTTGTGGCAGGGTCAAACATGCAAGATATAAATGAGCTAAAGAGATAATTATCCAATACATTTTCCATGAAGGATTTAGGTGCAACAAAGAAAATTCTTGGCATGAGAATCAATAGAGACAAAAAGAGTAGAATATTGACTTTGTCTCAAGAAGAGTATGTGAACAAGGTGTTGGACAAGTTTAGGATGCAGGATGCAAAACCAATAAGTACACCATTGGCAAGGAACTTCAAGTTGAGTAAAGAATAGTGTCCAAAACACATGAAGAGATTGAATATATGTCCACAGTTCCATATGCTTCCACCTTTGGAAGTTGTATGTATGTTATGGTATGCAAAATACAAGACATTGCCCATGCAATGGAAGTCGTTAGCAAATACATGAGTAATCTAGGAAAGGAACAACAAATGCAGTCAGGGGTTTCTCATATACATAAGAGGGACTAATAGTAGACAATTGTGCTATGGAGGGTCAAAGGTTTCCTTACACATATATGTTGATGTAGACATGGTTGGATGTTTGGATGGTAGGAGGAGAGCCACATGTTATGTATTCACTTTGTTGGTGGCATGACAATTAGTTGGATTTTAAACTGCAGAAGATTGTTGCCTTATCTACTACAGAGGCAGAGTATGTTGTTGCTACAGAAACAAGCAAGGAGATGATATGGATGCAACAGTTCATGGAAGAGTTGGGAAAGAAGAAGGAAGATTATAGGTTATTCAGTGATAGCCAGAGTGCAATTCATCTTGCAAAGAACTCAACATTCCATTCGAGAACCAAACATATACAACTCAGGTATCACTTTATTAGATCAGTTTTGGAGGATGGACAGATGAAGTTGGAGAAGATCCATACAAGTCGAATCCTTCGATATGTTGACAAAGCGATGAAAAAAGGAACTTGGAAGGTTGTTCGGCTTTAGTAGGTCTTCAAGATTGATTTTGAAGGAGAGAAATAGGTTAGAGAAGAATCGATGATGAGTTGTAATAGTGGGTTATAGCATCGGTGTCAGTGGGAGATTGTTGAAGTTGTGGATCCTGATTGCAAGTTAAAGTGGCAGTTTGGTTTTCTTTTTTCTATTTTTGGGAGGAAATCATGGTCATGGATAAAAATAACATTGTCTTATTAATAGACTGGAGTTGTTATTAATAGACTAGAGTTGTTATTTTTATAAGCATGTGATATTTAGGTTACTTGTGGTTGAAGCAAACTTTTATAAGCATGTGATATTTAGGTTGTTTGTGGTTGAAGCAAACTTTTACAAAGAGGTGCACAAGTTATATATATGTGCATGAGCATTTACTCTTTGTGGTATTTAAAAGAGAGAGAACTATATTGTATTCCTCAAGACTGATTAAAGGAGAAGTCCAAGCTTATTTACAGTGGATGTAGTCCAAATTGGGTGAACCACATTAAATCTTGGGTTTATCTTGTGATCACATGCTTCTTTTATTGCTCATATATATTTTTATTGTAACACGCATGAGCCTTTCACAAGTTCTTTATTAGTGTAGGTTGGATGCGGTGAAAGAACAAGGGATAAATATTAAAGCTTTTAAATTACTCAAGCTTTTCAACACATACACACATGATTGGTATTGTGCACCCACTCTTCATTTAACTTCACGTGAACCCTAATTAATCTAGTGATACCTTAAATTCTTATGTATAGTAATTCTTTCTTTTAATAATGTCGAAGATGTTTTCCCAATTTCAAGTAACCCATGGAAATTGACAATGACAAATATCTAACAATTCAAATATATTTTTAATCGTTAAGGTATGTGTTATCACCGAATCACAACACCCTTCTTTTTATACAAGTGCATATATTTGAACTCATAGTGTGATTGGATAACATGGGTACTATCTCCAAGTTGTGGGACTTGCTACTTGAGATAGACCTCCAGAGAAAGCTGGTTCTTGCTCCTAAACTACCTACCACAATCTACTCTAATGCAGGGGAAACTAACTATTCTAATCTAAACTTCCAAGGGACCAGGGAGAGAGAATGCATAAAATTAAATCCTACACTAAAGCGGTGATACACCAGAAAAGGAGGGTGTGAGAGTAGTTTTCAAATGCGTGAGATGCAGAAGCAAAGTGCACACTAGAAGGGGTGATGACAGTTCTCCACAATCTAGCAAAATGCATTCACAAAAGTACCTCGAACATACACAATGATAATGGATCCCTGCAAGAACATAATAATAGACACAATATTCTTGTAATCAAGGTTGAAGGGGCAAGAAGAATGCAAGAAAACACAGCAGGGGAAGATATATCCACAAACTTATATTTTATTGCTTCATGATATGCACAGTTCAATCTATTACAAGGTAAGGGCCTGGATCACCATGCAAGGAGTCCACAACAAGGGTGCATGACACATTATCTTCACAAATAAATTTTTTCGAGCTTTGCTACAAAACTACCTTTTCTACAATGAGCCCAACACTCCAATTTATAGAAAAGATGAGAAGAGAGAGGGGGAAAAATGAAAATCCCAAAATCTGTCCTTCAACCACTTGTAAGAGGCATTAAATGGAGTAAAATGATTATATATTACTTGCAAAAGGCTCCCCATACTATCCCAGGTGCTGCAGCAGAGAAAGAATGATGACCATGCCTCTTAATTGCACTCCCAACTACCAAATAAAACACTATTATGAACCCGGACACGTTTTATGAAAAATATCCATCAATATCTCACAAAATCTAGAATTTCTTGATTTTTTTGCATCAGGCTCAGAGCCATGATTCCAACGGTACCAATTTTGTGCGATTTTGTTGAGAAATGCAAAATTTATGGCCTTCTAAGTGCGGCAGCTATTTTGGGTCTGGCAAGCGTTTTCTGTCATTTGACGGGAATGAGCATTAACTGACTGAGCCAAATATGTTTTTTTGGTGTAGAGGACATCGTGCTCATTCCAGAAAGTCTAATTTTGTGAAAATCAGAGCTCGGAGTCAAAAGTTATGGCCGTTTGAAGTTTCACGGGTCAAACATTGACTTTTCTTCGTTGCCCTCGGGTGCTTGACTTTTCGCGTCCCTCACGAACTTTTGGCCCGGATGTCCCAGACAAAAATCTAATACTTCAGCCGATTGAGGATTCGTTGTTCCTATTTGATGTAATGCCCGCCCAGGGAATTGGCTCCTTTTCTACCTGCCCTCCACCAACTATCTCCATTTTTTCAACATACTAACTTGTCACAACCTACCGCAATTTATAACCCTGTCACCTCATTTTGACCTACTCCTCCTTGGCGTGTGCTGAACAAAGGATTCATTAATGGTGAAATGAAGTTCTGTCACCACGATGTTGCGTGGGTGGGTGTGGATTCTCAAAATCGTGTTGTGCGGTGGTTTCGGTGGAGCGTTGAACCGAAATCCTTCAGGAGAGTTCCGTGAGGAAGAAACGCTTTATGCAGCGGCTATAGGGTCGAGAAGTGAACTTATCTCAGAAAATCGTGGCCTCCCGAGGGAGAAAGTGTGACAGCTGCTGCGGGTGAGCGAGGAGCCGTTGGCGTTGATCCTGCTGTTACAGTTGCACGCGACCACGGTCGTGATCGATTGTTGCAAAATCTTGCACTGTAGTAGAAGAACGAGATAAAGTTTTGTTGAGCTGTCTTTCCTTTTCATTGTGGAAAGTCACTCTTGTCCGTGTGATGAATTTAACATGGAAGAATCTCGATCAAATCTTGAGGCTTTTTTTGCAAGTGAGGTGAGATTACATTCACGACTGTTCCTAGTTACGGCGGAAGTTATTCTAGCGCTGGCCCATGGGTTGATATGGTGGTTTGATACGAAGATACGAAAAAAAAAATGGAGGCGTTAACTTTGTTGTTCTTTCTTCGCAAGCTACTTCCATGACATTATGCCTTTTACCCTTTCTATTTTGAAGGGTAAGGTAACAAAACATATTTCTCTCGATCTGATCTTGAATAAAACAGGGAGATGTATGGCACGCATTTCTTCTGGAAAGTTTGATGATATGTTGTATGATTATCAAGTTGATGGACAATATTGTCTGAAGAAGGCCACCTTATGATCCTTCGTGCATTTTGGTGGATCCTTATGCTAGGGCGATCATAAACGAGTAGAATATGGGGTTTTGGGTCTGGAGGAAACTGGTTGGCCTCAAATGGCTGGTATGGTCCCCTGTTCCTAATGACGAGAGGGGGTGAAGAATAGTGTGGGAGCCGAACAATGGAGCAGATCGGTTATGGAGCAGGACACTAATCGTCTCACTCTCGCCTACTTCACCATTTCGAGGCCTCGACATCCTCAATGCCTCGATCAAGTGGAGGCTGGTTCCTCATGGAGGAGGGGCGTGGAACCAGGCTAGTGTAGCAGTGTGTGTGTTGAATGGTGCAATGGTGTGCGAAATGCACATCTGTTGCTATGTTGTTTTCTCGTTAAGTGTCGAATGCACCCTCGAATTCAAGATTCTCCTATGAGATATTTTTATCAAAATCGATCAAGTGACAAAGTGTGACTATTACCAGAGACTGATGAAATTTATTTACAAAGATTCTCTTTTGAGATCTTGTTGTTGTTTGATGTAACTCATGGAAGAGAACCTCATAGAGCCGGACTGTTTCATATCGAGAATTTTCATGAAGCTAATGTTTTCCTTACAAGAAAACTTTCGGAGATCTATGCAACGTTGGAGAAAATTTTTCGCTCGGAATGTTTAGGCTTCGGGGAATAGAGTTGCTTCTATCCTTTCATTCCTTTTAGAAACAGATAAGTTTAGGGCTAGGAGGAATACACATTTGTTGACGTCGAGATGGTGTGTGCGTACCGTAGAGAAAGATCGGGTTGACCGCGAAGAACTCCTTTTTGTCTTGGAAGGACTACTGCAAATAAGAACACAAGACCACAAGATTTTGATTAGACAATAAATGGGGAACCGCCTTGGGCCAGGAAATATAAAACTTCCTTTCGAAGGTGGTCAAGTTCCCCTCTAATATGAATTAACACAAAAGACTGTAAGATATCAATTAAATTGCTTCGTTGAACTGGGTAGGGGAAAGGCTAGTTTTTGGTTATAGTCAGGATAACCGATACTGGTTTCTTGATAACCGATATCGGTATGGTCTAGATCTGAAGGTTGGTTGTTTTGTGGGGTGGTTGTGTTGTTTGGTAGTTGTGTTATTTGTAAGGCTGTATATAGGTGATATTAGGAAATAAGGTGATGAGAGGTAGATGAATGATAGTTAGATGCAATAGCACGCTGGGTAGTGGATCTAGGAATGGATTTGTGAGGATTGTGCTTCAAAAATTCTAAGAAATGTTATTAAAGAGGACATGCAAGATGTAACTTACTGGTTATTGACGAAGATGCAGGTCCAAGAACTCTGATGACAAAGGTAGAACTCTAGGTAGGATGGCTGGACAAACAGAAGATGAAATATCTCCCTCCCGATGATCAGCTGAGTATCTAAGAACTCTGGCTGTTCTGTTGCAGTTTTGGGCTTGATCTCCTTTTGCTGCAACTCTTACCGTTTCTTCACTCGCCTCTCGATCGGTCAAGTGAAGATCTGGACTCTTTTGATCGCTCCCAAAATGATCTCTCATTGATTTAAAAATCCTTCGACCTTTGTTTCGGTTAGGGAGCCCATTTTACAGGAACCGATGGCGGTTACGTAACCGACGGCGGTGAGTAGGAACCAAAGACATCGGTAAGGAAAAAGTAGGCTATTTTTAGTAAAATAGCCCACTTTCCCTGCTTTTCTCCCGAGAGATTAGTTGCGGGCTTGGTCAAGTGACTAGAAGGTCGGTTTTGGGTGCGAGAAAGGGGTCATTAGTCATGGGTGTAGGTGTAGACCAAGTTATAGGTCTTAATTAGGTTAGTTTAGGGTTAGGACTAGGTCATGATGAGGTGGCAAAATGAGGTGGCGGGTGAGGTGATGTGGATTTATCAATTACGAGGTAATTAATAAATAATTATGTAAGGTTTAGGTGATGAGGTTAGGATATGAAATGAGATGCGGTCACAAAGGGGTCGTAAGACACAAATTTGGTGTCTACATTAGCCCCTTATTGTCGTGTAGCTTGTTTTGTAAAAGTCAAATGCGGACAATAATATGAAGTGGTTTCTCCCGTTAAGGATATAGGTAATCCCCTCAAATCTATCATAGATTGAGAGAATGGGAAATCGGGGATGGGGTTGATAAAGGGTGAATGGTGTAGAGAGGATGGTAAGATGGTGGGGTAGGTCCAAGGAAGCGAGACGCATGTGGAAATGTAATAGTGCGACTAGGGTACATGATTTGACGAGCAAACCGCAATGCATAGGCAAAGGTCGATAGTTTATCCAAACAAGGGTGATATAATCCACGGTATCCAAGGCATAGGAAGTAGCTCCAGGGTATATAACAGGTAAGGTACAGAACGTTTAGGCATGTTCGGCAGTACCAAATGGTTGGTTTGGTTGAGATAAACGTCACGGTCTAGGTCTAGGCAAAGTTGGTCGACAGATCAAGTCAAGGACCCTAATCATGCTAAAACACGAACAGGTGAGTTTGATGGAACAAAAAGCTTCAAGATGGGTGGATAAAAGTGTATGTTGTTGATGTTGGGTAAGGTATTGAAGTGGTATGGCCGTGGGTTGGGCCAAGTTGTTGGGTTGCGGCCTTGGGTCGGGCCGGATGGGTAGGGTGAGGCCTTGGGTCGGGCCGGATGGTTAGGGTGAGGCCTTGGGTCGGGCCGGATGGTTAGGGTGAGGCCTTGGGTCGGGCCGGATAGGTAGGTTGAGGCCTTGGGTCGGGCCAAATGGTTAGGGTGAGGCCTTGGGTCGGGCCGGATAGGTAGGTTGAGGCCTTGGGTCGGGCCAAATGGTTAGGGTGAGGCCTTGGGTCGGGCCGGATAGGTAGGTTGAGGCCTTGGGTCGGGCCAAGTTGTTGGGTTGCGGCCTTGGGTCGGGCCAAATGGTTAGGGTGAGGCCTTGGGTCAGGCCGGATAGGTAGGTTGAGGCCTTGGGTCGGGCCAAGTTGTTGGGTTGCGGCCTTGGGTCGGGCCAAATGGTTGGTCACGGCCTTGGGTCGGGCAAAGTATGTTGTTGATGTTGGGCGAGGTAACGAAGTGAGTACGGCCTTGGGTTGGGCGAGTTGTTGGGTTGCGGCCTTGGGTCGGGCCGGAGTATGTTGTTGATGTTGAGTGAGGTAACGAAGTGGTACGGCCTTGGGTCGGAGCCAAGTTGTTGGGTTGCGGCCTTGGGTCGGGCCGGAAGGGTAGAGTGAGGCCTTGGTCGAGGCCGGATGGGTAGGAGTGAGGCCTTGGGTCAGCCGATGGGTAGGGTGAGGCTGCGGTCGGGCCAAGTTGTTGGGTTGCGGCCTTGATCGGGCCAAATGGGTAGGGTGAGGCCTTGGGTCGGGCCAAATGGTTAGGGTGAGGCCTTGGGTCGGGCCAAGTTGTTGGGTTGCGGCCTTGGGTCGGGCCAAATGGTTAGGTGAGGCCTTGGGTCGGGCCAGGTTGTTGGGTTGCGGCCTTGGGTCGGGCCAAATGGTTAGGGTGAGGCCTTGGGTCGGGCCGATAGGTGAACAAATGGTGTTCAGCAAAGGTGGATATAGGCGATGTTGGTGAAAAAGGGAAAATAGTAAATAAGGGCAAAAAAAAATTGGGGAAAGTTGGAATAAAACCGGCGTCGATTGTACATGACCGATATCGGTTAGAAAGGGCAAAAAACCTATAAAAAAAAAAATACGGCTGTCATTGTCACTTTGCAATTTGGAAACCAATTTGAGTTGTCGACATGGAGAGTGGAGATTGGAGCATTTGTTGCGTGAGGTGGCGTTATTTGACCGGAGGAGTGAGTTATTAGCGGGCCCGAGTGAGGAGGAGGCATGAGTTGATTGGTGGAGGACCCGAAGAGGACATTTGGTGCCATGGCACGGTCGATCAAGCCTTGGGAGCAGGAGGAGCCGGTGGACCACCACCACCACCCATCCCACCACCACGACGTGTCGTCGCACGGTAGGTTCGAAACCCCTCATTGTGTTTATTTGATGTTATTAAGCTAGATTGGGGGTTTTGGTAGGAATTTACATGTTTTAGGAAATAATTAGAAAATGGAAATAATTCGAAAAAGGGAGAGGGTAGATAGGTGAAATAAGCCAAGGCGGCTGGGTGGGTAGATTTTTAGGGTGTTTGGGTGGGTATGTAGGTAGAAAGATGAAAAAATGGAGGTGGGGGGCCGCGCGGGGGTTCGGCTCGGGGAAATTACAGCGACCGATGTCGGTTGCTAAGCCGGCATCGGTCGCAAAATTTGCGGGCAGGGCGCTTTGTGCTTGACCGGCGTCGGTCGTATATCGGCCGGCGTCGGTGGGTGTTGTGTGTTGTTTTGTTTTGTTTGTGTTTTTGGTTTGTGTTGTTTGTTTTGTTTTTTTATTTTGTTTTGTTTTTGTTTTTGTTTTTATTTTTGTTGTGTTGTTTTGATGTTGTTTGTGTGGTTTGTATTTTGTTTGTGTGGTTTTTATTTTGTTTGTGTTGTTTTTATTGTTTGTGTTGTTTTGTGTTTGTTTTTGGGGTGTTGGTTGCGGGGTTTCGGTGTAATGTGAAGAGGGAGGGGGATAGTGGAGAAGATAGGTGGGTAGAGGGGTGGGTTAGAGAGTCGGGGTGTGGTGAAGATAGGTGGGTAGAGGGGTGGGTTAGAGAGTCGGGATGTGGTCGGGGGATAAAAGGGGGTATAGGTAGATATCGTGATAAAGAGTAGGGCTAATGTAGTGGGTGGGTTTTGCAGCACGTCGGAATCGACGATGCGGGACAGATGCCTCATTTGTTGGTGCGGATGCGACCACATGTGTCTCCGCAGCGCCACCAGGCTATCATGCGCGACATGGGACTCGGTGGAGTCCAAAGTGATATAGAGCGATCGACAGAGATCATAGTTTGATGGTTGCCCTCATCGAGAGATGGGATCCGGTGACCAATGTGTTCCATCTCCCGACTAGAGAGATGACCATCACATTGGAGGATGTATATCGCATCCTTCGATTACCTATTGATGGAGAGGCCATTTTTCAGGTGGATGCAGAGACAGCCATGGACAGATCCTACGAGTTTTCGAGGATGCAACCTTATGACATAGTGACATATCACAGCGCGAGCATCGGGTATGGTGATATGTACCGTGCGCACCGACATGAGACACGGCTTGCCGTGTTGATGATGATCGGGATCACCTGCTTCGCCCTCCCGGACTCAGAGGGAGGCCGCTTTCCACGGGCATTGATGGGGGTGCTTCATGAGATGGTGGAGGAGCACACCTGTTATGCTTGGGCACCAGTATATCTGGTGCAGTTATACAGGGAGCTGTGGGGCTATCGCCGGATGAGGCGATTCGGGATTTGTTCGACATTTTTACTTCACTGTTGGGCATATGAGCACATCATATGCATCAGACCAGTAGGGTTACCCCAGCAGCCAGGGCCACAGGTCATATACAGATACGGCTTTCAGAGGTGGTTGGGGGTCGTGGGGCAGCCACGAGCAGTGCTTGCAGGTCGGGACGTTGCTTATTATAGACATTTGTTAGAGGGCCTGACAGCGGTAGATATCGTATGGAGACCTTACAGAGGTCATCACCCTCGCAGAGGAGCCCGCTCTGATTGCGCACGATCCAAGACACATTCGGATAGCAGGGCGGCCGGGAGAGTACGAGAGGATACCCCTGGAGAGGGTACGCAGCAGATGGGGCTACGACAGGTCGAGCCACCTCCCTTCCCTCAAGACAGAGGGGGATGATGTAGAGCCCCACTACCTACACCACACCCGTGGATCCGGATTGGGTTCTTTGAGAGGCCGACCAGATGATACCTGTAGATGATGCCGGGCATGCGGGAGCATATATGGTTTTGTGGGTTGGTCAAAGAGCAACGAGGGTAGCATAGCCTGCACAGCCAGACTTGGCAGCGGTGATGGCAGAGCGAGATCAGCTCAGGGGTCAGCAAATATTACATGGGCAAATGGTGCTGCTACACAGCACGAGATAGGTGTCCTACAGGCAGCTAGCCCAGCGCAGAGCACAGCACGAGTGCACCACCACCAACAATGCAGTACACCACAACCCATGCAGTATAGTACGTGCACCACCACCACCACGGTGCAGCCACGGCCCTGTGCACGTGTACCACCATGCACCATAGGCACCACCAGCTGGCACCAAAGCAGAGCACGGGGGCACTTGGTAGAGGTGTCGAGGGGACCAGCCCCAAGACCTACGGTGGCTCGAGAGCATTACATGGAGGCTAGAGTGGAGGCCCGATACTATCGGGATATTCTTGATGGTACCGGGCTGATTATCAGCCCCATGCGCACATAGAGCAGAGACCTCTCGGGCCGAGGTCTTAGGAGGTGCACCACATCCGGTGTGTGCATTATAGGTAGGTAGGCGGCGGGAGGCGGGGGCGGGGACCAGCATGTAGACGGGCGAAGGAGGTGGAGAGAGCTGAGGGGTCCCTGCACATTTGTATATTAGGCATGGGCACCGGTCTGCGAACCGGTTGTGTTTGATAGAGGCTCGCGTGCCTATATTAATTCATTGATTCATTCATTTATTATAGACGGCCTGCGAGCCGAAAGTACAGGTTAGACAGCTTGATACCGCTGCGAGCCGAGTCTATTTTGATATGAGAGACCGGCCCGCTAGCCGTGTTGAGGTTTTTGCGGTTATTGCGGCTGCGGCTATTTGTATTTGTTGTCTTATGAGATCACAGAGGTCCCAATGCAGGGGCATATTGTATATTGGAAACGTTGTATATTTGATATATAGATATGAGGATTTGACTCACATGCCGTGTTCAAAATGTTTTTAAGTATTTTGTCGATGGTTTGTGATATTTGATGTATGATGAGTTTAATCGACATGTTGATATATTGATGATGTTTATGTTTTTTTTTTTTGTTAATGGGATGCGATCATGTTATATTGTGGCATGTTTTGTCTGTTGGTTTGGTGACATTGTTATATATGTATCCGATGAGTTGGATCGAAATTGAATGTATGTATCGATGGCTTTTTGATATCCTTAGTTGATGACTTGTTTGTTTTTGTAAAATAGATAATGTTAATGAAATTGTAATGATATGTGGATTAGATGGACAAATATGGATAATGGTGTTGTTATGCAGGAAAAGAGGTGGGCGCGATAAAAAATTAGGTAAAAAATGAAGAAAAGAACTATGTTTCAAAAAGGCAGGTGTGTAACCGATATCGGTTAGGAAACCGATGCCGGTAGGTAATAGACCGATATCGGTTATGTAACCGATACCGGTTATTTAGGTATGAGATTTTCTAAAATTAGAAAAGCTAGGGTGGCAACTTAAGTTCTAATTTTGAGAGCCATGCAAGAAGTTAAATACGCGAACGCGACGCTTTTTGACGACTGAGACAGGTAATTGCATGAGAGATTTGAGTGATAAGGAGAAAAAAGACAGGGAAAGTGAATGTGATCTGAGATTCAGAAGACAGAAAGGTGAATTTGAAAAGGGTGGTGATCATGGCAGAACGAGGAGAAGCATCCAGCAGGCAGGGACGAGAGGGAAGACAAGTGCCACCTCAAGCTGCTGCAACTCAAGAGGTAAACATTCTGGTTGTGATTTGATTACTTGCATGTTTTGTGAATAAGAGGGGGAGAGTAGGTGGGTAGATATGAGAAAGAAAACATGATAACAAGGGTTATAAGTGAGGTGAGTGTTACGTGGTAGGTAATCAAGGGTTTCGGTATGTTTGTGTATACAGAGAGGGATAAACGAGCAATTTATTGTCATAGGTGGTTGTTTAGGCAAGGTGTATGTATGTAATGATGAAGGACCGATACGGTTAGGATAACCGGTGTATCGATTCTTGAACCGGTACCGTTATTTATAACCGATAACGATTCTTGGAGGAATTTCTAGAATGTGAGAAAACCCTTAGGATTTGATGGATTGAATGGTTGTTTGTTGTTTTGATGTATGCAGGCAGAGGCAGGGTTGAGGATGAATGATAGTGTGCCAGCGCTGTTGTCACGAATCCGAGCGGATGTAACACTAGCGGAATGGACATTGATAAATCGTTTGGGGTTAAGTGGAATCCGCTATTATTCACGAATCGCACGGAACCATGCTATGTTGCAGGCATTGATTGAAAGATGGAATCCAGAGAAGAATTAGTTCTATCTCGCCAACAGGGAGATGAAAGAACATTGGATGTGTTCCGTATTTTGAGGCTCCCTATTACAGAAAACCAAGATATCAGTATTACCTAGCGCGGCGCGGGGAGCGATAACAGCAGTATTTGGTCCATACGCATGAGATTTGACACAACGAGGTTTGTCATTCACATATGGGATAATGTATGTAGCACACCCTGAGGAGACAAGGTTAGCAGTGATATTAATGATAGCGGTAGGGTATTATGCATTACCGAGGGGATGGGGGAAGATTTCCAAAGGCATTGATGTGTGTTATTTGGGAGATGATAGAAAGGAACGTGACTTTTGCATGGGCACCTGCATATTTGGCGGAGCTATACAGGGTTTATGGGCTTGTAAGTGAAATCACAGGACGACACTGGATTGTTCATACTTATTACACTGTTGGGCCTATGAGCACATTGTTTGTGTGCGACCAATAGGCCGACCCATCCAGTCAGGAGAGACCGGAGTACAGAGTTTGGGGTTCAGACGATGGGTCTAGACATAACAAGAGGCAAGATCCCAGTGTGTGACGGTGACATTGAGTATTACAGGCGGGTATGGGAGAGGGTGATGATTGCGGATATCTGTTGAGGCCTTACGGGAACTATATGGTAACAGAGACATAGGCCGAGGAGTTGAGGGGTGTAGAGCGATTGAGGTGGATCGCGGGGCACAAAGCCAGGTTAGTATGAGAGGATTCCTATAGATCGCATGCGCGACAATTTAGATTTGTGAAGGATATACCCCGGCTTATAGACCATATATGAGGATCGATGCCGAGGCAAAGATTCTCACCTCCCCCGACCAACACCTCCATAAGGTCCTCGAGAGGTAGCAGCCCGATCGCAGGTAATGGATGCAGAACGACAGAGGCCTATAGATTATGGTGGGTAGCAGAATCGGCGCGAGGTGTATGTGATTGTCCCGACATAGCCATGATTATGGCAGAGAGAGATCGTCTCTGCAGAGTTTAGTTCAGCAGCTCCAAACGCAGGTGAATGAGGCAAGAGGATTGTTAGCGGTTGCAGAGTCATGGGCGGGGAGACTAGAGGCTGAATTCCTCCATGCGAGGGAGCGTATTCATATGTTACAGGAGAGATTGGCAGATCAATGGGTGGTACCAATAGCCGTGGTACCTTTGAGGACAGAGGCCTAGCGAAGGGCGTCGATGATCACGATCATCACCCGTTCGGGATGAGGCGTGAAGGTCTAAATAAATATTAGCAAGATATAAGAATAAATAAGGATACCGACCTGCATGTCGATGATAGAGAAGATGTATTTGTTTAACATCTAAATAAAACCGAACATGTATGGTGATTTGAGTTATGATAATAATAAGAATGTTTGCGTTTTGACTTTGGGTGTGTTAAAAAAGGATAAAGAGGAATGTGATTGAATAAAAATACACAAAAATATTTATATTTACCACACATGATAGGTTATGGTAGGGGATGGTCGAGCTAACCTTGGGAGACCCCATGTCTCCGAAGTGCTGCCTACATAGCCCATTGCACAAAGCAAGGAGGGGCCTCAGACCGATGTAGTTCTCCCTTAGGACCAGGGAGAGGTGAATTTAGGTATGGTTAGGCAATTTGTTGGTTGGTAAAAATGTTGATATTAATATTGGTAAGGTGAGGTTGAGGGTGTTGGTAACGAATTGGTAATGTTGTAAAAGGTATAAGGGAAGCGAAAGTTAGCCTACCCAAGTAGAAGGGAACCATGTCCTGATTAAGATCAACACACAATCCTAGATGCGAGGCAAAGCGAAAGAGTGCTCCGTAGGTGAAAAGAGCTAAACAAACCACACAATGTGGAACAAGCTTGAAGCCCTAGGTACCGTGCATGACGAGAAGTCAATAGGTGAAAAGAGTTGTAAGATCACAATATATCATGTGTGCGTCACGTCCCTTGAGTTGAAACAAATGGTGAGGTGAGGTGGATGGTATAGCCGAGGCATGGAGAACTTATTACAAAGTGAGTGTTCGATGAAAGATAACCTACCCTAAATAGACAAGTCCATGACTCAAAAGTTCTTTTGAATGAGGCTTTTATTTTATTGAATTATGAGACCGATCGATGTGGGAAGTCTACAAGGGATATTGATTGTATTATTCTTGAGGTCTTCACAAAGCTGATCAATGCGAGAAGCTTCGAGAAAAGGCTGATCTGTGCAGCATAGCCAGTGTCCTTCGAGGGAGCGATCTATTTATAGTAACAATTGTGATTTTAGTGCATATCTGTCCTTGGGAGCAATCTATATATGATAAAGGCAATAGTTTGGCATATAGTGTCCTTTGAGGAGCAGCATCTATATATAATTTAGATAGCTAGATGTTTTTTTGCGCGAAGCATCTATTTTGGTAGAATTTTGACTCAAGAAAATCCCATAAGAAGGTGTTATTTTAATACTTTGAAGTCATGGACTAGACTAAAAGGGAGGGCATCGCTAAGGTGAGGTGAGAATCAAACTATGTGGGTGTGATTTTTATTACGAGGTGTAGGAAACAAAGTGTATGTAGCAGTGAATGAGCTCAAGGGACGAGCAGTAGGTAGATAAGAAGTGATGTAACACTAAATTCAACAGTAGAATGGTTGAAGATGCAAGGCATTAAGGGGTTCAGGCTCAGGCTTACCATTAAGCGAAGCTAAACGATAAGTACCTGATCCATAAGTGTGAGTGATTATATAAGGCCCAATCCAATTAGGAGCAAATTTTCCACATTTACTCTTTTCCAGTTTGGTTACATGTTGATTCTCTTTGAGGACAAGATCACCAACTTTAAAGGTACGCTCATGAAGTCGCTTATCATAACCACGCTTGATGTGTTTTTGATAGATTTGAAGGTGATCGAGAGCTGTAAGACGACGTTCGTCAAGAAGCTCCAATTGGGCTAACCGCTCTTGGCGGAAATCATCGTTGGTGAGAATATCCTAAAGAGATATCCTGAGGGAGGGTATTTGTATTTCGAGAGGCAAGACAGCCTCGGTACCATATACCAAAGAAAAAGGTGTAGCATTAGTAGAGGTACGAATGCTAGTACGATAAGCCCAAAGGGCAAAGGGGATGTGATCGTGCCAATTTCTTCCAGACTCATTGACAACTTTCATGAGGATTTTGGTTAGGGTTTTATTAGAGGATTCGGCTTGTCCATTTGCTTGTGGATAGTAGGGTGATGAGAAGCTAAGTTTGATACCAAAGTTGTCACAAAGGTCTTGCAATAACTTATTTTTGAAATATTTTCCATTATCTCGTTATTAGGCAATGAGGAACACCAAAACGACATGAGATAATGTGGTGGTTAATGAACTCTACAATTTTTCTTTTTAGTTTGAAATGAGTGGAATGGCCTCCACCCATTTTGTGTAATATTCGCTTTGTTGTGATAATCCATCGGTGACGTTGCGAAGAGGACGATGAATCTCACCAATAAGGTCTAAACCCCATTGTGAGAAAGGCCAAAGATCTCGGAATGCTACTGTAGTAGGTGGCTAGGAGTATGTTGAAGATTGGCATGTTGTTGACACATAACACAACGCTTAACATATTCATAGCAATCGTTATTGAGAGTAGGCCAATAATAACCAAGGCGAAGAATTCAATATTTTTGATGAGCCACTATGCAAGGCCACTAAAATATCTCCACACAAATACCGTCATGGACTTGTCGGATGGTATGGGTGACCTCACGCCGGTGAGACATCGAAGGAGGATGCCATCAAAGCCACGTTTATAAAGGAGTCCCCCATAACAACATAACGAGAAGCGCGTTTAAGAAAGCGCGTTTTCCGTACTAGTAAGGTCGATGGGAGAAACAGAGAGGTTGTAAGGTAGTCGTGGAATTGGTGATACCAAGTATCCTGCGAGTTAGACACCGTATTTATCGCACTTTTTAAAAAACCGAAATTTAGAATAAGATGGGGCAAGCGAAAGAGTTGTTGGACCAAGGCAAAATATCGAATTTCGTCTAATTGATGAAGCTAGAATTTGCAAAGGCTAAACAAGCCATAGTATCCGTAAATTTGTTAGTGGAGCGGGAATGGTTTGGATAGAATCTTATTTTTGAGTAAATAAGGCTAGAAGTGAATCCACGTAGTGTTTGTACTTTTGAAGTTCCTCATTTTGCACCGTAGATGCCTATAACTTGATTGACTACCAATTGAGAATCTCACCAATAAGCCAAAAATATTGATAGATTTGATACCTAAGTGTAACGCAACTTGAGACCAGAGCAAAGGGCTTTGTATTCATTTGTATTATTAGTGCGGGAAATCGAGTCGGAATGAAAGAGGCATAGGCTCTCGGCATCGAGAGGAATGAGAACAACGCTGCTCCTCCACCACCGCGGTGGCATTTTGATCCGTCAGAAGAAGAGGTCATTGGATACGACTCCTCCTTGAGGGAAAGAGTAGCGATGAGTTCGTCGGGAATGTAAAATTGGTAAATTGTTCCCCGAGGTAAAGGGGCTTCGTGAAGTTGGTGCTGCGATGGTTTGTCCTTTGATTGATTTATGGACAAACTCAAGGTCGAGGTCGGCGAGGAGCATGAGCCATCAGCGAAAATGCGTTGGTTTAGATGAGGTTTGGCATACATGTAATGGATGGGGTCCGTGTTGTGATGATGAAAGTTTTGTGATTCGGAAGGCGGTGTCGGAGTTTGGTAGCCACGAAATGATGAGGGCTAGGCATAACTTTTCTACATGTGTATACCTAGTCTCATAGTCCACCAAAGTACGACTTATATAATAAACGGCTTGTTCTCGATTCTCGAGTCACGATGTGCAAACATGGCCCCCACAAGGGCGTGGTCGGTGGCGGAAAGGTAAAGGTAGAAAGGGCGGTCGTCTTGAGGTGGGATAAGCACGGGTGGCTGCAAGAGATAAGTTTTGAGAGCTTCAAAGGCTAGGTGGCACTCTTCGCTCCATTGAAAATCAATGTCCTTTTTAAGAAGGTGATGGAAAGGTTGACATCGATCCGAGAGTTGGGAGATGAAACGTTGGATAGATTGGAGCTTACCTTGTAAACTACGCAATTGTTTGAGATTGGTAGGTGGGGGCATTTCTAGGATAGCTTTGACTTTAGATGGGTCGACCTCAATGCCACGCAAAGAGACAATAAAGCCAAGAAGTTTTCCCGAAAGGACGCCAAAGACACATTTCTTTGGTTGAAGGCGGACAGAATATTGTAACAGGCGATCAAAAATAATGGTTAAAACATCGAGATGTTCACTACGATGTTTAGATTTGCCAAGAAGATCGTCGACGTAATCTTCAAGGATAGTGTGCATAATGTCATGAAAAATGTAGGTCATAGCCCACCGAGATGGGAGGTTGCACCAAAGATATTCTTAAGGCCAAATGGCATTACATGGTAACAGAAGGTTCCCCAAGGAGTTATGAAGGTAGTTTTATGTTGATCGGCGGGGGCAACCAAAATTTGGTTATATCCCGAGAAGCCATCCATGAGAGAGAGCATCTCATGGCCTGCGGTGAGATCAACAAGTTGGTCAATACTAGGTAAGGGGAAGTCATCCTTAGGGCAAGCGAGGTTGAGATCTCGGAAATCCGTGCATATTCGAAGTCCCAAAGTCGCTTTAGTGGTTGAAGTGCGATGTTAGAAATCCATTGAGGATAGTCAATAGGCGAAATGAAGGAAACGAGAAAGAAGTCGTTGAAGCTCCTCTTTGACCAAGAGAGGCAATGCGTGGATGCATTTTTCAAAAAATTTCTATTTAATTGGTTTGGAATCGGGTTTTAAGGTAATGTGCATTACACGTGCAATGAAGGTTCCCAAGGAGTTATGAAGGTAGTTTTATGTTGATCGGCGAAGCAACCAAAATTTGGTTATATCTCGAGAAGCCATCCATGAGAGAGAGCATCTCATGGCTCGGTAAGATCAACAAGTTGGTCAATACTAGGTAAGGGGAAGTCATCCTTAGGGCAAGCGAGGTTGAGATCTCGGAAATCCGTGCATATTCGAAGTCCCCCCGTCGCTTTAGTGACAGGTACGATGTTAGAAATCCATTGAGGATAGTCAATAGGCAGAATGAAGGAAACGAGAAGAAGTCGTTGAAGCTCCTCTTTGACCAAGAGGGCAATGCGTGGATGCATTTTTCTCAATTTCTATTTAATTGGTTTGGAATCGAGGTTTTAGGGTAATGTTATGGACAGCAATGTCAGGATCAATTCCTGGTATGTCAGCGTAGGACCAAGCAAAAGCTTGGTTGCGAGCACGGAGAAAGGTAGTAAAGGTAACTTGTTCTGATGTGTTAAGGGATTGTCCGATCTTCACAATGTGAGGATCCTCCTCCGTGTGGATGTTGATTTCTATAGTAGATTCGTTCAGCATGGTTTGAGTTTCAGATGGTAAGGTGCGTTGAATATAAGAGTCATCCGCGCCAAGGTAAGTGAGGATGGAGTCATCATCCTGACACTCAACAACGTTAATTGAAGGTGAGTCCTCTTCAATCATGTCTGGATACAGAAGGGGGATAGAAGAGGGGTCCTCATTATCGCGTTGATAATTGAGAGGACCTAGGAAGATAGCATTTATGAAAAAAAAAAGTTAGGAGGGATAGATTCGGGATCTATCGACTCTGTGGGTGACGAAGGCAAAATGGGTGATGATGGTTCGGTAGGGGTGATGTCGTTGTCTTCTAGAAGACAACTGACACAAGGTTCCTCCTGTGTAGGTGTTTCAGGAAAACCGAGACCACTGCGATCATTGTGTTTGCATGTAGTCACGGGAATGAGTGTATGTCGGCCTTGTTCATAAAGACCAAAACCAAAGCCTTTCCAAGCACAGCGAGTCAAGAAGGTGAGGGCGAAAACGACGATTTGTCAAGTATTGAAAATCGGATTGGAAGGGAACCACACCAAGAGGGGGTTCAGGGGTAATGGAGGATGCATCAACACCCCCATACGTTAGGTTGGTGCGGCAATGAGGTGGTCCGTAAGAGATTACTTCCCCCACACGACGGTCATAGGTAGGATGTGCATGTACACATGTCCGTACTCTGTGGGTATGGAAAGTACTAACGTTATATAGGTGATACTCCCCTAGCGTAAGGCGTTGAAAAACATCTACTAAGGGGTCTGCGGTTGGGATGTTAGCTCAAGCGGGAAGGGAAGTGGTTTTTGCGATGGTGGTTTCATCAATTGAAGGCGTAGGTGCGGTTGAAGTACATGGTTGAGGCACATTTGAGGAGGATGGTTGGGTTGAATGAATGGGTGTCTTGATTGGGACAAGCACATCATTAGGGCGGTATAACATATTGCAGGTTTTGAAGGGGGGAGGATCAGCTTTGACGGTGTAGGACTTCCCCTCGTACTCAAATTTTATGCATCTATGTAATGTTGAGGGAACGCATCCCATAGCCCGGATCCAAGGGCGACCTAATAATATATTGTATTGGAACTCTCCCTCAAGGACATAGAAGAGTTCAGGTAAAGTACGTGGTCCTACCCGAATGTTGAGGATCACGGTGCCTAAGGTAGAGGTAATAGCGTCATTGAATGACCGTAACATGATGGGATTGGCACACATGTAGCTAGAGAGGATATTCATTTGTTGGAATTCTTTTGAAGAGATGATGTTTAGGCTAGTGCCCCCGTCAATCATAACACGACGTACCCGAATGTCCCGGACGTAAGCCAGAGATGAAAAGGGCAGGGTCGGGTCTTCTGTACCAAAGTCAACAATTTCATCTTGAGAGAAACCAGCTGCATGACTTGTTGTATAGAGACGTAGTGGTTGGGACAAAGTGGGTTGTTTGGTGAGAGAAGCAACGTGATTGGGTGTTAGAATGGAGGCAACGGGTAGAGTTTCATTAGGTAAGACCTCAATCCCTTGGAGAATTTCAATGAGAACTTGTCGATGAGATTCAGAAGTCTGAATGAGATCATATAGTGTCATTTTTACGGGTGATTGGTGAAGCTGTTTGATCATGGCTCGATGGGAAACTCCATTAGAGACGGGGTAAGTGGGTCCACGAATAACCACTTTGGGTGGTGGTGCAATCGGGATGGTGGACGAAGAAAGAGAAGACGCATGTGTGCTTTCTTTCGCTTTCTCGTTTTTTTTCTCGCGCTCGAGTAGCACACTAATCATATTAATCTCGTAGACTGAGATGAGGAAGATGGTTGGGATAAGTCATGGTCTTGAGGTGGGGTTGTAATAATGATAGATCTTGGTGAGGCGGGGACGAGATGGTATAGTAGAGGGAATTGAAGCTAAAGGTCTCTCCCTTCGTAAGTTGTCTTTCTTAACCTTTGTATCTAGGAGAGGTGGTGACGAAGGATGGTTTTAAAGCTTTGCATCCTCCACATCATGTCTGGTGTGCGGTGATAGCACAGATTTTAGACTCATCATAACCTATAGGTCGAGGTTTAGACGGGTCATAAGGTCTAAGTGGGGGTAGGGAAATGGTCGCATTCTCCACCAACATAGCAAGGATTTTAGCGTAAGATCCTTTGAGTGGGTCAAAATTGGAGGAGGATGAGGGTATTGGTTGTGCGAGTTTTGGTAATGTGTGGGCGTGGTTGGTTTGTATGGGTGGTGGTTTAGCCGAGGGTGTTGACATGTGGTTTTCACTAAACGTGGTTTCTTTGCACAAAAGCTATATTCACCGGTTAGATGATGAGGCTACGATGACGTGGTAGCGAGGAAACAACCACGGAGAGAGGGAGTGACAGAAAATAAATCCTTTGATGATGGAGTTCATTTAGGGTTGATGGGTGGACAGGATATGTGGGGTGACAATGTTGATATACCCTTTGATCTCTGTATAGGTGCAGAAGGCGTAGGTCGTTTTGAAGAAAACGCGGGAGGTATGATATATTGATGCAAGGTGGAGGGATGAGGTCCCAATATGGAAGGTAGGTGTGACGATGATGGTTTTGATTGTGATAGAGGCACGGATTGAGTTTGTCTCCTAGGTGGCGGGGCAGCTTTATTTTTGGATAAATCAAGTCGCTTAGGCGGGTGCGTTAGGCCCAGGTATTGGTGAGGTCCCAGTGTAGGGGAAGATTTGGTTAGGTTAATAGAGGTGGATGGGCTACTTGGTATAGATACGGGGGGTGAGACTGAGGACATAGGCATTTTGAGTTTCTGTAAACACTTAGGGTATATGGTAGAGGTGTCCTGGATCGGTCATCTGCATTTGAGTAGAATAGGGGGTACTCAAACGTTCCCATAGGATTCGTTTATCTTACGGAGAATGACAGGTCTTCAAGTGTGAATTGGAATTTTTATACGTAGAAGAAAGGTGGGTTGTGATTCCAGATCCCGTGTGGGTGTGATACGGGGGTAGATGAGGTCTTTGTATCAATAGATATTAAGAGGTCGACCGGTTGTTGAAAAGATTTAGGCGATGAAGGACTAATAGGCGGAGGGCATGTTTGAGAGGGTCTGTTATGGTTAAATAATTTAGTGATGTTAGTGCAAGAGATTTCTCGTCTAAGGATGTCAAAAGGAGTGGCGAGCCTTCCTCTTGTGCAGTGAGCGGTAGAAGGGGACGTTTGGGAAATAGATAAATTAGATAACATGAGTTCGTAGTCTTGTAGGGATGTGGTGTAAACGAGACTCATTCATGAGAAGAGAAGTCTCAGGCGATTAACTCTTTTATGGGTAAAGGAATGATTTCGCTTTGGCTTGATGGTGGTGAAGGAGGTTCGGACTCTGTGTTAGTGGAGAGGCTTGATTCAAAATTTTCTTGATAGAGGCTTTTGGCTGGGAGTCGAAGACTGCATGGATCTCATGAACACTCTCCTCGGCTAAGATATCCTGGTTTACGTTACTGTTGGACGAGTGATTTGGGAATGGTTTGTTGAAGATTTTCAAATTTCGGTTGGCAGGGGCATTAGGATTATCGAGGGTTATATCCCATGCGTCAACCATTTCCTGCACTACGTTTTTCAACATCTTGCAGTTTTCATGACTACGTCCTTTTACGCGGTGAAAGTTCTGAAGTCATTTTCTTTGTACCAGAAGGTATAGCGCGGGTGGAGTCAAACCGGAGTGAGGTTTAACAGGAGGCAAGGTGATAGCTCCGGCTTTGAGCAGTTTTTCCAAGATGACACCATAAGTTTCTCCCAAGGGAGTGTAATTGATGGGCTCTGCTTTGTACTTATAGGTGGTTTTTGGTGGAGTATTAGACGGTGCTTGAGATTTGACCATCACCGCATGAACAGCTCCTTTTGATTTAGAAGAAGTGGACGTGTGAGGAGTGGTGGTGTTTGGTTTATTGGTAGAGTCTGGAGTTTGGAAATTGGGGTTTTTGTTGCTTGTGTTGCACTTTCTCTTCTTCTAAGGCTCGAATTTCTAGCTTCCGAGCCATGGTAAAGGCCTCATCAAATGTGTGGAAAGTTTGAATTTGAAGAGTAGGAGAAATGTGCTTAGCACATGCCCGCGTAAAAAGTTTGATAAGTTCAGTCTGAGGCAAGGCATATGTAAGTTAGTTGATAAGGCCCCGCCATCGTCAACGAAATCTGTGATAGATCGTCTTGAATTATCGGATGGCATAAAGGTCGGTGATAGATACTTTCTTGGCAATGTTAATGGAGAAATGATCCAAGAAAGATTGGGCTAGTTGGTTAAAAGAGAAGATTGAGTCTTTGGGTTAAAGCACTGCTGTACCACTCAAGGCGGGTCCCGATAAGGACATGGGAAAGGTGCGGAGTAACAAGGCATCATCATGAGTAATCAAATAACAAGCATGTCTAAATGATCGCAAGTGTTGTTGAGGGTCCTCTTTCTTGTTAAAACGGGTAAATTTTGGTAATTCCCATTGAGGAGGATATGAATGAAGGGGGACATAAGGGTGAATAGGCTCCCGGACAAACTTGCTCGTATGTCAAGGCGCTACGACCTCCTGAAACAAAGCCTCCGGATTATGCATTTTTCCATCATTTGTTTGATGAAATCCGTGGTTAGATGAGATGATGGTGCGGTTGTGGTAAACGGAGGAAAATTGGGCCAAGGGCCTCCATTTGGAAAATGGTGGGGTTAAGTGTTGATAAGGTATGGAGATGAATATGTTGAGGCGACCAAATAGGGATGTCCCATATAAGATGTTGAGGTTACTAGATACGTGTATGGGAATGAAAAGGTAGGCGGAGCTTGAGAGGAAAGCTAGTGTGAATAGGTGGCGAGAGAGCAAGTCATGAACGGAGCGATGCAAGAGAGATGAGGTAGGCGGTCAATGGTAATGATATGTGGGTCTAAGATTAGCCAAAGGAAAGCCAATGCATGTCGTATGAACCTCGAAGCCCTCGGATTGGGAGACGGGGCTAAAGATGCGGGAAGCGGGAGGTGTTATCGAGGCGAGTGGGAGCTAAATGAGCAGCTATACTAATGGGCATGCCAACAAGGAGTTGACCATCGGGCGTACGGTTAGGGGCATGAGACAAATAGTATTATGCAAAGACTAGGATTAGCATCTAGAAATTTGGCAAATTCCTTATCTCCCACAGGAATTTTAGGAACCTCGCCGTATCAGTAGGATTCCCCACGAGAATGTGAAGGGGGTGATCGAGCAAAAAACAGAGCAAGCATGTGAAACCATGGCGGCGGCTTGCTTTCAGTGATAACAAACATGGACGAGGAGTTCACGGTAGGGTTTCAATCTGTCGAACGAAACAAACTCGGGCCGCAGTAAAATTGGTAGGTTCTTGGTTTGTCGAGAATTGGGAAAGACGATGGCGATATCGGTCTAATAACTTAGATGTCGGTTATACTATAAGCCGGCGTCGGTCGGGTAACCAATGTCGGTGTAAAAGTCCTGGCTAACAAGATATAAAAGGCTGCTAATTTGATTTTTAACAACGTTTAGTATACTTGTCCAATTATTGATCACGAAGAAGGCAGTATGAGAAAGAAAATGAGAACTAAAAACAAGCAAGATGCACACACAAATCCGAGACTAACCCTAGGGTTAATTTTAATTATCGTGGGCTTATGCCTTTAGGCGCGAGAATGATGTCGAATCCTAAACAAAAGACTTAGGGGAAATGTCAAGTTTGTTTTGGCTTACAAGGTTACCTCAATCGGGCGGAGGAATACCGCGGAAAAGGGGGGATGTTTGAGTACAGTGTTTAATTGTGAAGTGATTCGGTATGTGTTGTGCGGTGAAAGTAAGATTAATTTCTTGTCAATACCGTGGATATCACACCCACGTGTATGACTTTATTACTTAATCTATGTTTGCTAGAATTGAAAACGATGTAAGCGAATGCAATGCACGTGTTTTAAACCCAAATCGAAAATGATATTCGATGAAGCAAAAGAGATGACTTTCACTAATACGAGATGTAAAAGCAAAGCAAGTTCTTTTATCAAAATAATACAAAACCTTGTGAATATCTTTTAGAAGAAGAAAACAACAAGTATACTCCCTATATAAAGCAAGCAAGAAAGAAAGAAACCCAAAATGGGTCCCACCTAAGCAAGTGCCAAAAAATGTTTTTCTCGGAATGTTTCGCTTCGGGAATAGAGTTGCTTCTATCCTTTCATTCCTTTTAGAAACAGAGATAAGGTTAGGGCTAGGAGGAATACATGTGAACGTCGAGATGGTGTGTGCATACCGTAGAGAAAGATCAGGTTGGCTGAAGAACTCCTTTTTGTCTTGGAAGGACTACTGCGAAATAAGAACACAAGACCACAAGATTTTGATTAGACAATAAATGGGAACTACCTTGGGCCCGGAAATATAAAACTTGCTTTGAAGGTGGTCAGTTCCCCTGCTAATATGAATTAACACAAAAGACTGTAAGATATCAATTAAATTGCTTCGTTGAACTGGGTAGGGGAAAGGCTGGTTTTTGGTTATAGTCAGGATAACCGATACCGGTTGCTGATAACCGATATCGGTATGGTCTAGGATCTGAAGGTTGGTTGTTTTGTGGGGTGGTTGTGTTGTTTGGTAGTTGTGTTATTTGTAAGGCTGTATATAGGTGATATTAGGAAATAAGGTGATGAGAGGTAGATGAATGATAGTTAGATGCATAACACCCCGCTGGGTAGTGGATCTAGGAATGGATTTGTGAGGATTGTGCTTCAAAAAGTCTAAGAAATGTTATTAAAGAGGACATGCAAGATGTAACTTACTGGTTATTGACGAAGATGCAGGTCCAAGAACTCTGATGACAAAGGCAGAACTCTAGGTAGGATGGCTGGACAAACAGAAGATGAAATATCTCCCTCCCGATGATTAGGCGAGTATCGAGAACTCGCTATTACATTGCGATTTTGGGCTTGATCTCCTTTTGCTGCAACTCTTCTGGTTTCTTCACTCGTCTCTGCTCGGTCAAGTGAAGATCTGGACTCTCTTGATCGCTCCCAAATCACCTCTGTTGATTCAAAAATCCTTCGACCTTTGTTTCTGGTTAGGGGAGCCCATTTTATAGGGAACCAGATGGCGGTTACGTAACCGACGGCGTTCGAGTAGGAACCGGCATCGATGAAGGAAAAAGTAGGCTATTTTTAGTAAAATAGCCCACCTTCCTTGCTTTTCTCCCGAGAGATTAGTTGCGGGCTTGGTCAAGTGACTAGAAGGTCGGTTTTGGGTGCGAGAAAGGGGTCATTAGTCATGGGTGTAGGTGTAGACCAAGTTATAGGTCTTAATTAGGTTAGTTTAGGGTTAGGACTAGGTCACGATGAGGTGGCAAAATGAGGTGGCGGTGAGGTGATGTGGATTTATCAATTACGAGGTAATTAATAAATAATTATGTAAGGTTTAGGTGATGAGGTTAGGATACGAAATGAGATGGGTCACCAAGGGGTCGTAAGACACAAATTTGGTGTCTACAAAAATGTATTGGGAGATGAAGGTAGCGGGATAATTGTCGATTCGAGAACTTGTGCGAATGCTACATTGGTGAAGGTTAATAGTGCCATAAGCATGGCATTCTTTTGGAAGTTGTACAAGTGCTAACCGACTTGGATCTCACTATTTCTAAGGCGTACATATCTTCGGCGGTGGAAAGTTTATGGATGTATTCCATGTAACGAAAAAGGATTGTTAGGCTAGGTTTACTCTTTGAAGTTTTTGCTGTTCTTACAGGACCTTGAATGCAATATCGTTGGGGCTGAAGTCTAGACCCATAACATGAGGTTCTGCACCAAGTGTTTGATGTTGTCCTCAATCTAATGAAGGAAAAGGTTTATCGATCATCACGGTAGATGCCTACCGAGAGCCAAGAGCGTGATGTAATCAAGTATATTTTGTGTCCAAGCTTCAAATCATGGGGTTGGCTTTGTAGATGATATTCACCGCATGAATGTGGCACTTGCACAAGCTTCATGCAAAGCAGTGCATTGAAGCAATCTAGTGGTACCTGGTCACCTTAATTGAGGATGCTAAGTCTAGGGACTGCTTTTATGGATATGGAGTCTCACCAAGAGATTGTTTTTGGTTATAAAGCCATCTTCTTTTGCTTTGTCTCAAACTAGGGCTGCTCCTAATATGAGAGCACCAAGGTTAGGAGGTCCAAATTAGAAACAATCGAGATGCATATGGATATGGTGGACGTGTTTGGATGAATGACGAAGGATTAAGTTCAATTGCCAAAATGGGGCCTACAGAAGTTCTAGGGCTGATCTTGGAGCGGTGTTGGGAGAATGATGGCAAGTATTTTAGACCACCCACCCTGGCTGTGAACTCCTACCTATGCCAACATGAAGATGTTCGATGTTTGGGTGCCCAACGAGCTTGAAGAAAATGGATTTAGGCTTGATTCTTTTCTGAGCCCGTCCATCTTGTTATCGATCAAGGAGCTTAATCAGGCACGATATTCTCTATACCATTAATTCTTATGCTGTTATTTAATTGAATCACTAAATAACTCTACTCTTCATATTAATGTCTCATGTGATGGTATACTGTTTGGTTTCCACTTTCCTGGCTCGTTTGTATTTGTTTTGGTGTTAGAAATGATTGCGTTGGTTGAAGCCTTTATATTGTTTTCTGGGTTTTAATAAATATTATTTGGGTGAACTTTGTTCTTAAGACTAATAAAACAAAAGAGGCGGGGGTCTTGTAATGAAAATTCTCGAGTTCTATGTGTTGGTCTCACGATTTGAATGTTTTACCAAACATTGTCGTTGGACTCAACTTTATAGTTCCTGTTATGTTCTTATTCTTGTTTCGGCTCGAGATCTGTAGTTCTGGTCTATGTTGGGTATTTGCAAATTGGTGATTGAGTCTGCGAGTGCATCGTGTATAGGTGAATGATGCTTTATTCCTGTCTCTATCCTTTTCTTGATTGTTTTAGGTTCTAGTAACCCTTCCCGGTTGGCTTGGTGTGTGCTTATCTTGGTGACTTTTGAATTGAGCCAAGTTGATATTTACTTTCAACTAGGTTAGTTGCTTTTGTTATTTTGTTTTGAATCGCTCGAAGAAATACTTTTATTCTTCGAGTGTCATGTTTGATTTTCATAATTGATATCAATTCATGTTCACCGTTTGGAGATTGTTGTCTTTGGAATCACCTTCTCTCCCTTGGTGACTATTGTATGTTTTGAGGAATGTAGCTGAACCTATGGAATGTTTTCTTTTGACGATACTCACATTTCTTTTGGATAGCTTAAAATGTCAGAGGAAATACTCTTTCTTACCTTGATTTTGTTTCACACATGTTGGAGGATACGAGAGCTACTTGATCATTAGTGAGGAAGTTTTCAAATCTTAAAATTGGGATGTTGGTTTTATGTAAGAAATTACTCTACATTTTGATCCGTGATGATGCTTAAATTTCATTCTCCTGTGACTTAGAGTTTGGTGTGTTTGGAAACTCATTGGTTGGTGGTTTTGTGAGATCGTTGTGAATCGACCTCCTTGCTTTGTCATTGTAGTAGAATGGTTATGTGTTGACCAAAAAGGTTAAAGTTGACTTGTTGTTGACGATAGATCCTTTGGAAGCTATGTATCCTGTGTTGTGTTCTTGTGAATGATTGAGTAACCCTCCTGTAAGATTTATAATGGTTATGTTTGGTCTTGTCAAAGTTTGTCCTTTTTCTTAAGACATTCTCTTGATTAGAAGAAAGTTTAATAGAAGGATTGTTAGGATAGGGCGTGGCCCATACAGGGTCATTTGTGCGTCTCATCCCTTTTCTTTCCAATTTATTTATTCGTGGCTTTGACATAAAATTAATCGTTATAGGCACATCATCTTAATATTAATAAGTCATGTTGGTTTAGATATTCTCATGTCGATTGATTGTTTGGGATCTTCCAATGACATAGTGAGTCCTTGGCTTGGTGAACTAACTTAAACAAATAGGGACATATCACGTTTGAAATTAATTCTCTTCTTGTAATTGTTTTTGTTTCGAAATGTTATCTTGTTAAAATGACGGTCATTATTGTGATATGAGTGGAATTCACTATGATGTTTATTAACTGCTCCTATGAGAAAATGATAATTAAATAGAGTTGTGTCGTCCCCTTTTATTCAGACATTTTATGCTATTGGACAACTCTTTAATTGCTCTTGTTTAGACTCTTAGATTATTTTTCATAATCAACGGTGTTTTTCTTCTTCCTTGAAACAGATTAGATAACAACATATTGTCTTAATGTTATAGCTTTTATCGTGCTCGATTCTTGTGTAGCGTCTTTACAAATGTGCGGGAGGATTTCTGAGTAGAAAAGAAAAAAAAAAAAAAAAGAAACACGTGTAGAAAGTGGATTCCATCCTTCTTAGGAATTGTTGTTGTACGAATGTTTTTCTTTTGCTTTACAGCATTGGTATGGAAATTGTGGAGACTATCTAGAAGGCATTGTGTTATAATTTTGTATTGTCCTCATGTAGGTTGTTGTTATCGTTTGAAAGTCAATTTGAGAAATATTATCGTCAATAAGATTAAATGAACTTGTTTTGACATGCGTATCCTTTGTTGAATTTTCACTTTTCAGAATATGATTTATCCTTGAATTGTCAAACCTAATTCTAATTATCCAAACTTGAATCATCTTGCATCACTCTAGTTACCTTGGTCTTGTGTCGTTTGGTAGAGGACTATGTTTTTGAACCTAGCAAAAAGAAAACAAGAGAAACAAATATACCTTATGATCCCGCGTAAACAAATCAACAATCTCTTATTGTGGTGAGTCCTTAGAAACGGTCTTAAGGTGAAATCAATGATTAAATTCTTGGAAGATAACAAGATTACAATAAATAGAAGGAACTTGTCTAAGAAACTCTTCGATCTGTCTTACCCGTTGAAAATGTAAATAGTATACTTAATTCTATCTCTTCAAGTGAAGCCCAAGTGAAACCTTTAATTTTTCTGATTAGACTCTTGACCTCAATGAAATCTTATTAACAACTAATAAGATCTTAATGATGAATCCAAGAGTTAGACAGTCATGTCTTGGAATAAAATAAAATAAAATAAAATTGACCGCTTGAAAAGGTAAAACATACATGTTCAAAAGCACAACGTCAAAAACAGATTGATAAAGTTAAGAGCCTTGAGAAATTAACGCCTCCTCACAAATGAATAAGTTAATCAAGTAAATGAAGTAACCTATTGCTATTCTATAATTGGTTTACACTTTGTATATTAACATTATCAAGGTAGGGAAAATTCTTCAGGAGACATGACTTTCGAGACTCTCTATCGTGATTCCTCTGCGAAAAGTAAAGAATGTAAAAACACTTACAACTAAAACATGAATCTAAAGAAACCTTCACGTGGGAAGACCTTGTTGTAAGACTGCATACTTTAGATGAACCATTATGTCCTTAGTGTGTGCCTCATGTCTATCTCTGTAACTAGTGTGGGTCCGTGTTGTGGAAAGCATGTCTTTGGTTGGTTGTATTCCTAGAGAACTTGTGTAGTGTCGTATTATCTTCAAGCAAGTCAAAAAAAAAAAAAAGAGAGTTATCCTATATTTCATTGTGTTGTCCTTGTGTTGGTATTTTTGGTGTGTTACATTTGAGGTGAAGACACGTGGCGAGATTCCATTCATTGGCGGCTCTTTCGGCTTTTCGTGTCCCACGCATACTTTTGGCCCAACTGTCCCAGACGAAAGTCCCCTGTTTCGCCGAATCAGCTGGTTTGCGTCCTCCGCGTACTTTTAGCCCGATATCCCAAACTGCTGCAGGACCAATATCTCCGAACCGCCTGAAATGGACCGACTTGTGCCAAACCGGCCGATCCGCGTCCCGCGCGTACTTTTGGCCCAGCTGTCCCAAACCACGTGAAACAAAAGACTTAGGCAATTTTTTCCCTCTTTCGGCCGATTCGGCTTTTGCGTCCCACGCGTCCCGACGTCCCAACTGTCCCGTGGACCGCCTGGGACAAAAATGTCTGACTTAGCTGATTTTCTTTGTTTTTTCGGCCCCAAGCTTGGTGACCCGAACCTCGATCGACCCGAGTGATACGACCGAACCCTTCAGACCGAAATGATTCAAAGCGATTCTGCAACCTTATTTTTGCATTTTTCAATTTTTCTAACTCGTTGGGATTTCTTCTTGGATGGGAGAGTTAGAAAAAAGCCGAGGGACCCCCTTACATGATTTTGGGCCTTGAATCTACTTGCTCGGGATGAATAACTTGATGCATGTTATCAAAATTACCTTGAGGGTGAATTTTGGATAACAAGTATGTTTGAATTAGGATCATCCATGTGGTGTACTTTGAAGGTGTATCTCCTAACCACCCATTCACCATCACCTCCTTCGCCCGCATTTGCTATTGATGCCTCTTTGTTTGGTTGTCCTCTTTGAGGCCATGCTTTTAAGATGACTAAAAATTTTAAGGTGGTGCCTCACCGACCCCTCTAAAAGCGTGTCCCGTCACGTATGACTAAGCAACCCCTCAAAAGTGACATCCTCTTCATTGTCTTTACTGACACCCCTATCGGAGTTCATTCCTCCTACTGATGCATTCTTTTTTTTTTTTATTAATTGGACACATGTTTACTCAATACTTGTTTAATCATATCCACCCCAAAAATATTTTGTCCTTACTTTCTCTTCAAAAAGAATATTTTTAATAAGCCCTATGTACATGTAAAAATATATTCCCAAATTTGTAGCCTCTCAAAGAAAATTAATTGAAGCAAACCGATCTATTAAATTCCATATTAAAAATATAGGCTTTAACCCTCAAACATATTAGATTTTTGGCATTTTTGTTTTGGCCACTTTAAACATCAATTGTTCAACCACTCCTTACGTTCTAAGATATATAGGTAAAAACTCCATTGACGTCTTACACACCTCACCTTTTCCACGTCAAACAATTAACAAATATGTTATGCGGTTGTTGGAGGGTGGAGTTTTGGATTGCTTCCCCATTCCAATTTTCCCACCCTTGCACTTCTCCACCCTCATATACCTTCTTCTTCTCTCTTCTTCCTCTCCCACTCTCTCTCCCCGCCACTTACTCACTAGATCCCGTTCAACATTTCCATCGTATATTTCAGGTACGATTACTAATTTATATCCTAAAGGAGTAGAAATAATTATTATATTTTTTTAAGAAAGAGTAGAAATAGTAATTTCACCTCCATTCCGAAGAAGATTATAATGTTTGTACATCAACAATTTACAATTACACTTCTGTGACGGGTTCAAATTTGATACCTGCGATTCCCCTCCACTTGTCTTCATTTCACCCTCCATTCCCAAGAATTACAGTGGTTGAATCTTGACAAGGGAAAGTAAAAATTAATTCGGAGATGAGTCGCATGGAGACTTTGTCTTATTTTGTGGTGGCTGCACGTCCAATCATTAAATTTGAATTGGTATACTGTCTCAATGAAAATATCTGTCTAAAAATTTGAATCATTAATTTCCCATCTTTCCGCGTTTTCTCAAATAACATAGCGTCTCTGACAATTCTAAGGATTAATATTCACTAATCGGGTAGAAGACCGAACATTGACCTCTCTGTGTTGTAGATTGTTAGCTCTTATATTTTAAAGGACTCGTGGTATGTTCTCACAATCAACTCATTTCTGCCGAGCCACTTTGCCACTCTTTTCTTTTTAATTGTTATTCACAATGTCCAGGAAACCCCAACATTTCAACTTGCATGAGCACTGGTATACTTCCCTCCTCGATGGAGTTACTTCCCACTCAGATCCAATTTTGTTATTATAAAAATACGACATAATACTCCATGGATTTGCAGCCAAGCTGACCAGAGCGGAGGCTGAAGCTTTAGAGAGATTGGATGGTTGTTTGGCTGTAATTCCATCCTCCCTCGCTAAACTCCATACAACACACTCACCACAGTTTCTGGGTCTTCTCGGTGGTAGCAACGGTGGTGAGGGATTATGGTCGCAGTATGCCAATTACGGAGAAGATGTGATAGCGGGCGTGGTGGACAGTGGAATATGGCCTAAAATTGCAAGTTTCCATGATGGAGGGCCTGTTCCTTCCAAATGGAAGGGTGAGTGTGAAATCGGAGACGATTTTAATTCCTCCAAGTGCAATAGAAAACTCATTGGAGCTCGGTTCAATTTTTCTTAAGGCTACAAATCACATATGGGTGAAGACTACAAGTCCGCAAGAGACATCAACGACCATGGCACACACACTGCGTCTACTGCTGCTAGATCTCCTGTAAGTGGAGTGAATTTCCATGGGTTTGGCACGGGAACGGCTGTAGGCATGGCCCCTTCAGCCAAATTGGCTGTGTCTAAGTCCTGTTGGGGAGCCGATGTGAGATGTGACCTGAGCGACGTAGTTGCTGCCATGGAAAAAGACATTGAAGATGGCGTGGATATTCTCTCTCTCTCCTTTGGTTCAGATGATGATCATCATTTTTACAATGATCATCAAGCTCTGGCAGCCTTTGGGGCCATAGAGAAGGGTGTATTTGTTTCTGCGTCCGCTGGTAACTCTGGTCCTTGTCAACCTTCTGTTATAAACACTAAACCGTGGATAGCTACTGTCGGCGCCAGCAATATAGATAGAGCATTTTTGTCTCCCGTAATGTTGGGTGATGGAAATTTGTTAAAAGGATCCTCTTTTTACAGAGGAAATGGGATTCAAAATCTTCCTTTGATAAATGCTAGTTGCACTGACACTCTCGGCCTGGATACCAACATACTCAAAGGCAAAATTGTTCTCTGTGATTCCAACGATTCGTTGATAAATCCATTGGACAACAATTCTGGTGAAGGAAGGTGGAGGAGAAGCAATGATTCTTGTCAACCAGGCATCTGAAGGTGCAAAAGATGTGCCTATCCAACCACAATCATTTCTACCGGCTACCCGTGTGAGTTTTTTTAGTGGAAATAGGATAAAAGCCTACATTTAGAGCACCGCGAAGCCAAGATCCAGTATTAACCCCACTGGTGTGACACTGGCTGGTAAATCATTAACTGCTCCTATTGTGGCTGATTTTTCCTCCAGAGGCCCAAGCACAACATTTCCAGATATTCTTAAGCCAGATGTAATCGCTCCAGGTGTCAACATATTGGCAGCGTGGATGAATGGGAGCTATGAGATAATCTCCGGGACATCTATGTCGTGTCCCCACGTCACGCATCTTATGTGGACTCCTACGGCAATCAAATTGACTCTCATGAGCCAATGCACGATTGTGTAGGGCAATGCCTTCCCATCAGGCACACAGCTGGAAGAGTTTCTCTTTCACTTGGCCCCTGTTCTTCGGAACTGGGAGATAGCCGCGAGGCCTCCTTAAGGCTGGGTGGAAGCATAACGGTGTTCACCAGGAGCATTCCCTGGAGACTCCCACCTGCATGGTGGGGTCGGTATCGCTAATTGCATACAACAGATGATGTATGTTACTCAGCATGGAGGTAACAGAGATCAGGTTTCATTGTTGTGTGCAAGATCAGAGTTGTAATCTGAAGTCGAGGGGTGATTCCCGAAGATTGCGCTTGCCCCTGACCGTCCTGAGCAAGGAACTCTTCTAATTCAGGAAAATCAGGAAAAAATCATGATGTCATCGTCCATCTTGGACAACAGAAACCGATCGATCAAAGATGTCATCACTCTGAAGGCTGTGGACTCGTTTGCAATGGGTGCAGGGCATGTAGATCCAACTGCTGCCATCAACCCTGGGCTGGTCTATGACATGGGCCCCAAGACTACATCAACTTTCTGTGTGGTCTGAACGCATACACAAAAAAACAAATTGCCCTACTGAGTCACAAGTGGCCTCCCTACCCGAATTCCGAGCGCTACACAGATCTCAACTATCCATCTTTCTCTGTGGTGTTCAAATATGGTAAGTATGTTCAGGTGAAACATAGGATCGTAACGAACGTGGGCGAGAAGAATGCGATGTACAAAGTGTGGGTGAAGAGCACTACAAATGTGAAAGTAAGTGTGGAGCCACAGACGTTGGTGTTCAAGAAACAACAGGAAACAGCAAGCTTTAATGTCACATTCTAAAGCAAAGTGGATGCAAGTGTTTCAGCAGCAGCAGAATTCGGAGAAATATCGTGGAAATGCGTCCAGGGTGGAACCCACGTCGTTCGTGGCCCACTTGCCCTAAGCTGGTTAGCTTGAAGTTGAGTAACCACGTCGTAACAGTTAAGTTTAATAGTATCACAGGTATTTTATTTTGTTATTTATGCACTTATCGTGTCTCAAAACTTCAAATGATTGTGGTTATATAATCCAAACAAGCACTTTTTTATTGATATCTTCCAACTAAGATATATATGTATTCAAGTAATTTTCACATCAAGACTATTTTATTAGTGGCAAAATTAAAAAGAATTAATATATAAATTATTTAAATTAGAATTGTTATTTTGTAGTCTTGGTTTCTTTTGAATATAATTTATGAGACCGATATAAAGTTATGTTAGTCATAATTTTCTTAATTTACAAATGGTAGATGCCCTTAATATGGTCACACTATCTTGTCAAGATCAAAAATAATTTCGATAAAAGGGCTCTATACGCCACCATACATGTCTAATAGTTTTCAATTAAATTTTCAAAGCAATAAGAGAAATGAAGAGTTAACAAATTAAATCCATATAAATATGTATTAAAACGCCATCCAATTGCTTAATATCAAATACCAATTGATTCATAAGGAGGGGCATATTCAACACAAAATCTTGAAGGAAATTCCATACAAAAGACAATCTTTATAAGGAAGCGGTCAAAGAGAAGCTCAAATTAAACTTAAGAAATCCTATGCGAAACATCCACATGAACAGGGGACAAAATAAAAATGAATGAGAGTGGATTCCACACTCCACCATCATTGAATAATCTGATTCCTATTCTTTCCAATTCCAAAGGGTTGCACTCCCTAGTGTCATAAAAGTGTTTCTTGTTTGTATATTCAAACACGTCACACACCATTGTATCTAACATAGTAAGTTTGTGGGCCCTTTTTATTAATTATTAGGGCCACAAACTCTTGTGTCTGCATGCATACGATCACAAGAAAATTTCGATATATATTTGTCTTCAAATACAAACACAAAATTTGTTATGGAAATTATGCAATATGATCAAATAATATCTAAGATGAGACCTAAATATGGATAAGTGATATTGTACACTCAAATAATTTGTTATGCAAACTATGTAATATAAACAAACAAACATGATTGAAGATGACACCCAAATATGTGATAGGATTTAAATAAATAATATCTAAGAGGAGACCTAAGTATGGGTAAGAAATAAAGCACACTTTGAGCGGATTTAGTTTACATACTATGTAGTATAAACAAACAAACAAGATTGAAGATGAGACACAAAGATGTGATAGGATTTAAACACTAGAATAAATATTTATGAACACTATTGTTGAAGGCGCAACAAGGAATAATGTATATTGCTATGTATAAATGATACAGAGATCACGCCTTTATATAGGCTGAGAGGGAGGAAGCCGTGAAAGAAACGGTTATATAACTGTTCTTTAACAAACAATAACAAACAAATGTATTAATGCGCTAACATTCCCCCCCTTAATACATTGCTCTTACAAATGTACCCCCTAAACAAATCAAACTTCACCTTGCCGAGAGGCTTGGTGAGAATATCTGTGATCTGAAAATCAGTAGGGCAGTACTTTAGAGCTGAATTTGGTGGTTCAAGACCTGTTCACCAATGTAGTGACATTCGACCTCAATATGCTTTGTTCGTTCATGGAAAAGCAGGATTCTTCACAAGCTTGACACACCTTGATTGTCACAGTGAATGATGGGAGGTTTCTCTTCGAGGAATCCCTATATCTGCCGAATGTGACGTAACCAAATTGCCGCACACAGCTCGGCTCCTTGTGTAGCACGGTATTCAACCTCAGTGGATGAGAGAGCAACAACAGTTTGCTTCTTGCTAATCCACGAGATAGGTCCAGATCTGAGATGAAAAACATATCCTGAAGTGGATTTCCTGTCATCAATGGATCCTACATAGTCCGAGTCTGTATATCCCTATAAGAAGAACTAAGTGTTCTTCTGATACTCCAGACCAAAGTCAATTGTACCTCGGACATATCTCAACACATGCTTTGCTTTGCTATCCAATGACATTTCTTCGGCTCCTGCATAAATGCAAGCGAGATAGCTCACAGCAAGAAAGCAAAGATGCAGTGCAGTATAAGTCAAGTAAATGAGACTCCCCACAAGCCGCTGTAGTAGTGAGTGCCATCTACTGTGGTAATCCTAGAATCTAGATAGTTGCAAACCTTTTTCCATAGGTGTGGACATTGGTTTACAATCGACATCCCATACTTTTCGAGTGTGTTTAGCATATTTCATCCGGGAGACGAAGATATGATTCTTCTTCTGTCATATCTCTAAGCCAAGACAATAGTGAAGTAGCCCCAAATCGGTCTGTCGAAGGATTTCTTGAGATCATTCTTTACATCATCTACAAGATTGTCGAAACTTCCTGTGATCACAAGATCATCTACGTACAAAACCGAAATGAAAATCTTTGTTCCTACCTTCTTGATATACAAATTTGTATCTGAGGGGCTACGAGTGAATCCATGCTTTATAGATAGGTGATCATCAATTTTTATATACCATGCCCTAGGTGCTTGTTTGAGTCCATAAAGAGACTTTATCGAGACGACATACCTTCGTGTGGTTGATGCTCATCTACAAACCCATCAGGTTGGGCCATGTACACTTCTTCTTGTAGATCACCGTTTAGAAAAGCACTCTTGACATCCATTTGCTGAAGTTTCCATCCATTTTGTGCTGCTAGTGCACATACAACTCTGATGGTTTTGATCTTCGTGAGTGGGTGCAAAGGTCTCATCATAGTCAATTCCTTCTTGCTGAGCATAACCCTTTACAACAAGTCGTGCTTTGTGTTTGTCGATTGAACCATCTGCCTTATATTTTGTTTTGAAAATCCATTTGCAGCCAATGGATTTCTTACCTGGAGGCAGATCGACAAGTTCCCACGTCTGATTCTAAATCAAGGAATCATATTCGATATCCATAGCTTGTTTCCACCGTGGTTGATCTAACGCCTCACGAGCAGTGTCGGGTTCGGTGCTTTCACAATTGAACTCATGAGTGTAAAATTTACCTCATGTCTAGCTTGACTTCGTGTTCTAACTCCCGTAGAAGTACCAGGAAGTGAGTTCAGGTGTGCATCCCTGATAGTACTCTGGACCCATTTCGGACGTTGGTGTTGCTGATGTGAAGATGTGTTTTCCAGTGTGCCAAGATCAACGAACAAGTCTCCACTCAGCTCTTCTTCTCTCTGAGAAGAATCATCTTGCTCATCATCTGGATGTGTGAGCAATCTATGTGACGAGGTCGATCTTTGGATCTCCATTGTGTGGCGAGGAGTCAAAGGATGACTCATCACATACCACATCTCAACTCTCGTAGATCTTCTTCGTCTCAAGATCCATGAGGCACGATATGCCTTTAAGGTAGTACTATACCCCGAAGAAAAGACATGGCGTGTCTTTGGATCGATCTTCTTCCTTCTCTTATCTCGGAACATGCATATATGCGGTCAACCAAAAACTCTCAAATGCTTGAATAGAAGGTTTACGACCGACCATACCTCTTCCAGTGTCTTGTTTTGCAAGATCTTCGTGGGTGCCGGTTGAGTAGATACACTGCTGTGCAGGCCCATACCGCCCAAAACGATCCTCCAACTTGGCGGTCGAGAGCATACAAGCCATCTCCATGACATCCTGTTGTGGCGCTCAAATCCCGTTACTGTTGGGGCGTGTAGGAGCAAACAAATGTTCTTCCGAATGCCATGTTGCTTCGAGTATGCTAAGAAATTCTTTGACACAAATTCCCCCTCGATCTCGAGCGAAGGAGAAGAAGAGGCTTCCCAGACTTGCCTCTGGTGGCTTGCTTTGGTAGAAGGTCCGGAAATTTGAAAGTGCCTCACTCTTCTTCCGAAGGAAATATACCCACATTTTACGTGAGTAATCATCAATGATGAGCTGAAAGTCACGCAAAACCTTGGAAGCTAAATGGGCGGCAGGTCTCACGCAGGATCGGTGTCAACGACCTGAAGATACTCTGTAGAATGATAAGAGCTCTGTTTGAATGGACCTCTATGTTGTTTGCCCGCAAGACATCCCGAGCAAATAGGTAAGGAATGGGAGAGTGGAGGAAGCCCTCTTACCATTTCCTTCGTGCACCGAGTTGATCACAGCCCCAGCGAAAAGATGACCATATCGAAAGTGCTAAAGTGCAAGTGGACTCTGCCGTTGATGCGAGAGAGAGCAACACTAGATGAAGTGACCGCATCCAGGTCAAATAGAGCGGCCCTTCGAAAATGCTTGAGCAATGACTGACTCTCCACAGGAAATGATGCAGGACTTGACCCCTTTATCAACAAAGAATTCAACCTGCATTCTATGGTTAAGAAGTTGACTTACAAAAAAAAGATTTGAAGTCAAACCTGGAACATATAGCACCTTTGTGAGTGTACATCTTCGTGTTCCAAGAGGAATGATGACATCACCAATCCCTGCTGCAATATACTCTTGATTGTCTGTAATGGTGATCCGATCTCCAGTGGGCCGGTCACTCAGAGTATGGAACAACTTCTTGTTGCCAGTCATGTGTTTGCTGGCACCTGAATCAATCAACCAGACATCTTCTGACGGCTGCGAAGTCTGTGAGACTAGAACAATGTCAGAATGAGTCGTATCTAGTACCTCTTCATCGGAGGTGGCATCCTGCTGAGCAGCAATGTGGCCCTTCTGCTTCTGATTACGAGCATGCCATCGAGATTTCTTGGAATATCCTCGGCCAGAAGTGCTCTCTTCACCAAAATTTCCATACTTGCGACCGTTGTAATAATAGTTCGCAGTCGTGTGCGTATTCGTGGAGCAAATGTGGCACCACCGATCCGCTTTTTGATTATCTTTGCCGCAGGGTGGCTTGTGTGAAGATGGCTGCTGAGCATGCTGCTTCTGATTCTGGGGGGCTGATTGCCCTTTCCGAGGCTTATGTTTTTGCCTCGTGATAAGAGCCTTGTCTTCGAAGGCTTCTTGTACATTTTGCATGGCTTCTTCCTACTGGAGATAATTCACCAGGGTTGCAAAACTCACCTCCTGTTGAGTGATTTTCAACGTGGTGATCAATGTCTAAAACTGGAAGGAAGAGCTCGCAGGGTGAGCGGGACTAGCAACTTGTCGTCCATTGGTTCACCGAGTGCGAGAGAGTTCGCACGTAACTCAACCTACATGCCGCAAGAAGGCTTCTACTGATTCACCATCATGCATACTCATCGTATGAAGCTTTGTCTGAAGTTGTAACTTTGTCATCAGATTCTTAGCTTCGTAGATGGTACACAATGCGCTCCATGCCTGAGAAGAAGTAGTTGCTTCCCGAATGTATGGTTGCACCTCATCAGAAAGACTCAGGGTGATGAGCATTAGCGCTTTCGCATCAGCCTTTTCATATTTTTCCAACAGATCATCGTCTGTGGGAGGGGCATCTTTGCCAGAGACAATCCCCCAAAGATCTTCGAATTGAAGAATCATCCGCATTTTGGTTTTCCATGCGGCGAAATTTGGCCCTTTCAAGAGTTGGGCATCGGATAGCAATATTTTTGGAGCAGACATTTTCAAAAACTCAAAAATGTACTTTATTTATTTATTTATTTTTCAAAAATGGCTACAATGCTTACTGAAGGAATCTGTCCCGAAGATGGGCTCTATAGGCTCGTGCAGTGAGACGCCGACGCTCCTGTGGGTGTTCTATTTCATGTTCGTCATCTGCATCATAACCACGTTCAAGTTCTGCACGAATCCGTCGTGCTTGACATCGAATGTCAAACCAAAAGTATTCCAACAGTCCTTGGCACATAATCTCATCAAAGAGAATGTTCCCAGTGTTGTGTAGCTCGTTGACCAAGGCAAAGAACAGCCCAGTGGTGTCTTCGTTGTCATTCAATGCCCAAATATTTGGTGCATTGCTTTTGGTGCTTTGTGCATCAGAAATTTGCAACATATGTAATGCCCGTTTGGCGGTTACCCAGGTTCATGGCGTAGTGACCCTTTCCTTGTTGGGTCGTTGCAGTATATGTTGACTATGTGTATATTTCTATTGAAACTTTTAACATATAGTTTATAACATTTGTGTGATAAACATATCTCTATATCAAAACCTACTATATATAATGTTAATACTTGTTGAGAAGCTTTCAACATATGAGTGATAACACTTGTTGAGTAAGCGTATATTTATACTCGAAGCCTTTAACATACAGTTGATTACTCTCGTTAAATTTAGGTATATCTATATCATATACCAAAGTCTTCCTTTGACTAAGGAAAGTCAGGATCTTATTTATTTCATTATCTATCTAAAATATTGTAAAGAATTTATACTTAACGAACCTTCATCCTCACCATCGAACTGCAATCTTGCCCATATATCACATATATTTAATTCAACGGAGTTTAACCATCGATGAACTAACATGGATTGATTAAAGATTTTAGTATTTATAATGTTAATACTAGGTAAATGCGCATCTTTGTTTATGCGACGGTTTCTCATTCGTGGAGATAGAGTTCCAAATTGAGGAACCTTCTTCTTCAAATAATATTATTGTTGTATTTGTAATGTCATAAAATGAATATTCTACCGTGTTCGATAGGACCGTGTCATTGTATGTTTGGTTGATATATTTAATTCAAATAGATAGAATGCCGAAATTTAAAATGCGACTTAGCGTAAACCAGGTCTGTTATTTTGTTCTATAGTTTTGTATACTTGTTTGCTCGCAGTAGCGCTTCGGATGTTATAGTTGAGATACAACGTACTATCGATGTTAATGAAATGAAATAAAATATAAGTAAAAATAAACAAATGAAGGAAAGCAGGGTTTGCGTGGGAAAGAAGGGAGAGTAGGTGTGTGGCGCAGGTTGGAGGGGACATGATTTTTAAAGTCAAAATTCTATCTGCTGGTGCCGGCCTTACCTCTGCCAAATTAATCCCCACCTCCTTTAATTCCTTGGATTGGCAAATTTCTCGCGCCCCATGCTAACTGCTCCCCTTGACCTGTTTGGCCGCGTGATCAAGGAGGTTTGGTTTACGTTCTGTCTTTGTTTATTTTGATTTTCAGTGTGGCTTTTGGAGGGTCTCATCTCCGCAGACCGCGTTCTGCCTCCCTTTTTTATTGAATGCCTTTGTTTTGTTTAGCTTGGATGTATGCATAAGATGGCCATGCGTCCATGCCTGTCGCTTTTGTCTTTGTATGTATTGTAAATCTCTTACGTATTTTTGTGCATTACATCGAAGTCTTTTTTTCGCGATGATCTTTGAAGAATGGCGCCTGGAGTCGGTTCGGCGAGACAGTGTATAATGTTGTAATAAAGGGTTCCCTCTACATTATTGCAAGTAGCATCATGTTCGGGATGGAGTCGAGCAATGGAATGAGCCGCCTTGTTCCTTCCTCCCCGCTCATGGAGTTCGAATGAGTTAAGCGTGATAGTTTCTTTGCAGGTGATCCCAGTGGAGCCGTTGGTGTTGATCTCTACTGCTTGCAGCGCGACCACACCATGATCAGTCATTGCAAAATCTCACAAATTGTAGTAGAAGAACGAGATAAAGTTTTAGTTGAGCTGTCTCTTGCCCTTTCTTTTTGGGAAGTCGCTTCTGTCCAAGTGGCGGATCTAGCATGGAAGAAGCTCGATCAAACCTTGAGGCAAGTTTTGCAATGAGGCTGAGATTGTGTTCACTACTGTTCCTAGTTCTGGCCATGGGTTTGATATGGTGGTTATAGATGAAGCTACAAGATAGGGAGGTAGGCGTGTTACCTCCATGTTCATTGGGTGTTGTATGGTGTGTTCTTGTTCGGGATCCACAGCAACTGCCTGCAACAATAATTAGCTAGGCAGCAGGCATGTTGCAGTAGTAGAAGCCGGTTTGAGCGCTCCAACAAGCAGGTGGTCCAACCTTGTTGTTATCTGTTCAGCATCGTTTACACCCTCAAATTTGGGACTCTCCTTCAAGGAGACAGATCACACCCGTGGGCACAGGAGATCTATGCAATGTTGGAGAAAATGTCTTGGGAGATGAAGGTAGCAGGATATTTTCTTTCAGATCCAGATCTTGTACTGAGTTGTTCTTCAAAATTGACCTTGGACAGTGAGGGTGTTACCAGCAGAACTGATGAAATGTATTTGCAAAGAGTCTCTATTGATATCTTACTTGTTGTAGGATGTAACTCATGGAAGAGAATCTCATAGGGGCGGATCTGTTTCATATCAAAGCATTTATGAAGCACTTTTTGATTTGCTAGTATGCGAGCTCCTTCAACAAGTCACCAAGTTGTGAGCATAAAGTTTTATGTTGGACTAATCACACCTTACAGTACTCATGGCTGAAATGTTTACACCGAGTGTTTGATGTTGTCCTCAATCTAATGAAGGAAAAGGTTTATTGATCATCACGGTAGATGCCTACAGAGCCGGGAGCATGGTGTAATCGGTATGTCTCGTGTCCGAGCTTCAAATCATGGGGTTGGTTTGTAGCTGTTTTTCACTGCGTGAATGTGGTACTATGCACGAGCTCGTAGAGCACTTTGGGTTAAGGGAAAGTAGCGGCTTTGAGACAAATCTTTTACATATGGAGATGGTGTTATAAACCAGGCATGTTAAGACTAGCCCCTGAAATATTTTGCTGTCCTTTTTCAACTTCATGAAATAAATGATCTACTACCTGAAATGACACCTTAAGATGGAATATTGTGTTTGATTTTATCGATTGTCCTTGAGTGCATTGGTTTCTTTTTTTTCCTGTTCCTTCTCCTGAATCGATGTTCCTTTCATGATTGGTTTGCATAGGGGAAAATTGTTGTTATCTTTACTCTGTTATAATTATATGGCTGAGAACAATGTTTTACTTGCTTTTGTTTGTTTTGGATCAAACCATCTGAAATGGGAAAGGGACATTCTTATGAAACATGGAAGCTATAAAAAAATAAATAAATAAATAAATGTTACCTTTCAAAATGCTTGGTTATGGCTACCCTAAGCGATATCAAATCAATAGAAGCTCATAAATGCTTGGGTCTGATTTCTGCTCGATAGTCGATACTTCTTGCTTTTTGCTTACTTAGGGGTTGCCTTCATTAGTACTTCTGCCCCACTCGAATGCTTCTTTCCTCTTTGGCTTGTTCCCTTGCTTGTGCTGACAAGATAGTTATCACCTTTCGGATCTCTTTGAATGTAGACTTCATCTTTGGATAAAACACAAATGCATGTATATTTCTTTTGTGGTGTTTTATCATCATTGATAAGGAATATCAAAATATGGAAATCGGGTCCTTAGCTAGAGTGGCTCTTGTTTTATTAGTTGTAACACTACTCCTTGATTACCTTTCTATTGAATGTAATTTGTTGTGTAAGTGAGATTCTGCTTTGGAATGAATTGATATTGTACAACATTTTACACATAGTGCTATATTGTCTTGGATAATAGTATGTATGCTATTTATGAAGGTTACGAATGAAGTTTGTTTAGGCTTTCCATTTAAAAGTTGTCATGCTTGCCTACCTAGAGTGTAGCTTACTTGTGAGCTATTTTTTTATTACTCATTTCCTAATAAGGCTTGCGGCTTGTGGTTTCTTCAATAATCTATTCTGGTATCAGACATTAGGAAGGAAAGAAGGAAATTTCATTATCGTCCTCAATGCCCGAAAGTAGATAAATGGGATTGGATACAACCTTTAGTAATAGAAAGTTCTAGGAAGAGAGAATCCTAGTTGCAAACCAAAGAAATTAGAGAGAATCCTAGTTGTTAACGTTTATTACTTTTAAAAGACATTGTAAGGAAGAGGCGGTAGACCTCTTGTTTAGATTAGAACGATGGAATGTTTCCTTCGGGTCGCGTATCCCTTTATTGCTATGAAACATCCTCCTGGAAGGACTGGGTAACTATGTTTTGTTTTGCGTCTTGATCGTAACTAGTATGTCTTTGACTCTCAAGTTTTTCTTTCCCTTTTAAGATGGATGGTTTGAATATTAGATTTAAGTCACGTAATCCATACGGTTGCATGATCAAAATTCTCTATACTATTGACCTTTCGTTCCTATCCCACAAGTTCTTTGATTGTTTCTTTATTTTGTGATATCTTTTACTTTGCTTTGGAATGTTTGACTTCCTCATTGTTGGCTGGTGTAGATCCTTACCTCGTGTGAAAAGTAGATTAGTGGTTTGTGCTTTGATCCTTTCATGAAGTAGAACATTCCTTTCATGTCTATTGTTAAATGTTAGCTTATTATTTCAATGCATAGACTTAACATGCTCAGTTCTAGCGAACTGACTCTAGTTAATATTTGTGCAGATGGATTATGCGAGTAGACTAGAAGAAAAGAGTGTAAAAGTTTCATCTGTACCATTATGAAGTTCCTTGTAAAAATGTCCAATGTGTTGTAAATTATGTAACATTGCTTGTAAAGAGAGTTGATATGACCTCTTGCCTTGTATTGTTCGGTAATGGTGAAATAGAGTGTCTTGTTCTTGTGTAGTCAAACTTGAAATTTCCTTTGTGAGAAATAATATTCAATCTTGACCTTGTTATGAGTATTCTTTTGGTGATATCAATTGCAGTCGTGAAAATTTTGTAGCATGGCTTGGCTTATTTTGTTACCTTCTTGTTCTTGACCCAAGTGAAATCCAATCTCTTGACTCCTTGGGTTCATGTGCCATGTTGAATGGAAATGTTATAACCATGATTTGTGTTCTTGTTAAATAACGATAATTTCTTCTTTCAGGTCATAATGCTTATTGATTTAGTAACCCTCCATGGTACTAGTATCAATGTTATTCTAGGCATATTTTAGTGGGTTGAAACTCTTTTTTTCTAAAGATAATCAAAGATAAAAGAAGAGGAATACATAGATGAATAAATAAAGAAGATAATAATGAAGTTGTTTTTGGTCGATAAAATTTTAATTCTTTGATCAAAGATGATTAGGGTTCTGAACCTTAACGATACTCCCCTCCTTTTGATTCGATGCTTTCCTCCTTATGCAATGTGGGTATGAAACGAGTTTCAGTAGAGGGGGTTTAGATAGATAGCCTTGTGGAATTGTATACCACCTGGTTTTGTAAACAAATTAATCAATGAATGTTCATATTATAGGTGATCCTAGGATAGTCCTCAAGTTTTACAAAAGAAAAGAAACTTAATCCTAAAAGAAGAATGGTATGAAACAAATCTTGAACTTTCCAGAACGTAAGCTAAGAATTGTAAGATGACTCTAGTAAATCAGTAATCTTAAGAAGATTTTCATAGTGGGATGTCTTTAGCTATAACTATGTAATGTGGTTGGTCTTTTGCCTGTCCTTTCGCAAGTGAATAGTAAATTGTCCTTGAAAGGTGTGAACGTTTTCCGTGCTGCCTTTAGGGCCATCCTTGTATTAAGTTGTTCACAGTGTTAGTTGTATCCTTTGTGATGACATGTTGCGTCATGTTATGTGTCAAGCAAGTCAAAAAAATATATCCTGTATTTCACTGTGTTGGTATTTTTGGTGTGTTACAACATACGGGCACACACTGCTTTTCCGAAATTTGTAGGCTTTCTTCACTTGCAGTTTTAATGGAGCAAAGAAGAAGAAAGCGGTCGATGAGGGCTCCTTGAGGGCTCTTACCACGCACATTTTTTTCTCTTCTTCTTGTCTTCCACTCTGCAAATGATGGCAATGGCTAGAAATGGCAACATTTGCTCTGGGCTCCAGCAAAGAACAGCAAAATGCACCAGCACCAGCAAAGAACAAAGAAAGACGCACCAAAGAAAAACTCCATGCACGGGCGAAGAGGACGTCTTCACGCACTCTGTTCCTCCACACGCATGTTCTTCTTCAGTCTCCACGCTCCAAGGACAGCACACAACACTCTGGACTTTGAATCCCGGCGAGACCTCCACGCACAGTCCTGCTGCTCTTCTCCACGCACAGCAAAGAACACGGACAAGCACTGCTTTACTCTTCTCCACGCACAACAAAAGCAGGGCAGTCTCCTCTCCACAAACTCCACGCAGTCTCCTCCTTCACGCACAAAGACGCAAACTCACTCGATGCCAATGAAGGCACAACAAGGAATAATGTATATTCTTATGTATAAATGATACAAAGATCATGACTTTATATAGGCTGAGAGGAGGAAGCCGTGAAAGAAAAGCAGTTATGTAACGGTTCATTAACAAAAAATAACAAACAAATGTATTAATGCACTAACAACTTTGTAATGCCCCTGTTCGGCATCGACTTTCGCGGTTACGTCCTTGTCTTTTTGCGTGAGATTGGAAGGAGGAGGTCATTGTGGCTAGTCTTGTGCAGTTAATGCGTTCCACCCAACTGAATGAAGAAAACATTTATCTTACTCTTCTCCTAGCCTATGCGCCATTATTTTTTTTCCCTTGCCTAGCTTTGCAGTCAACTAGGTTGTAGCTGGCAGTTGGTGGTATTTTATGTTTTCTGTCCTTGCGTGAGGAGTCGGTGGAGTCCCGTTTTTCTTCACCATGATCTTTTTTGATTCTTTCTTCAATGCGTATAGGTGGAGTGTTGGGCGCATTTTTCTTGGACTGCGTGTGGAGTGGTTGAGAGGCGCGTGATGTATTGGCCAGAAAAATCTTTCTGTCATGGCGTCTTCTTCCTAGTTCCTTCCTGCGCGCGTGGGTTTAGATGGAGCTTCAGGCTGGGGGAGCAGGCGTGTTACCTCCACATTCTTTGAGTGCTGCGAGGTGTGTTCTGGTCAAGGATCCATAGCAGCGACCCGCAACAGTGATTATCCAGGTGGCAGGCATGTTGCAGAATGGCAGAAGCCTTTGTGAGCGCTCCCAGCATGCAGGTTGTCCAACTATGTTGTTTTCTGTTCTGTATCCGATGCATCCTCTGATTCAAGATTCTCCTTCAAGATATTTTATCAAAATCGACTATGTGATAGTGAGAGTGTTACCAGGAGAGTCGAAAGCTCAGAAACCTGAGGCTCAAAGATGTAGTTGAGCGAGAGCGAAGGAATCGAAGGCAATACCTTCGTGGTTACAGGAGGCGCAGGGTTTGTTGGAAACCGCGCTATGCCTGGAGTTAATGCGACGCGGAGCCGACGAGGTTCGATCACTCGACCTCCGCAAGGACTCTCCCTGGATCACCACACTCCGCCGATACGGTGTCGTTTGCATCACAGTGTTTTAAGCTGAAATGAGGACGTCGAGAAAGCTCTGCGAGGGTAGACTGTGTTTTCCACCTTGCTTCGTACGAGCATGTCGGGTAAAGAAATGCTTCAAGCGGGTCAGATTGATGAAGTAAATATCAATGGGACTTGCCTTGTATTGGATGCCTGCGTTAAGTATGGTGTGAGGAGACTTATATATACAAGCACATATAATGTGGTATATGGAGGAAAGGAGATTGTTAATGGCAATGAAGCACTGCGATATTTTTCACTGGAGGATCATGTTGACCCCTATGGGCATAGTAAAGCTTTGGCTGAATAGTTAGTCCTCAAAAGTAATGGTGGATCGTTGAAGTATGTTTACCAGCAGCATCAATACAATTGTTTGGGGATTCAGTTGCCTTTCTTTGCAGTTGACAATAATATGAAAATAATTATTAGTAAAGTCAATAACGAAATATTTCGAGGCATTTATGCAGCCCAAGTGACATTATGTACAACATATCTCCTCTATTACAAGCTGAAGTATGTTCATCTATTCTACCAACCTAAGATTGGGTGTCGGGGTGCGAAAAAAAAGAGATGGAAAGAAAATTTATACATGTTCTATTAGGCCGACAATGAATTTATGGGCACAGTGAGGAGCGGCATCTCCCAAAAATATTCCGCTTAGCACAGATGGGCCTCCTAACATTCACAATAGGGGAGCCTAGGGTGAAAAATGATTGGGTTTATGCTGATAACCTGATACTTGCTCTGTTGCTCGCAAGTATGGGACTTTTAGATGATATTCCAGGAAGGAAAGGAACTCCAATTCTTCTAGCCCTTGGAAGGAGGGAAGTATGTTTGGGTGTTGTTCTATTTTTCCCTCTACTCAGTTTTGTTCCTGTTTCCTACAACGAACCCTCTTCCCTTCATTATCTTCTCCTCTGTGACTTGAGCAATGGAAGAGGCAGGATGGGCGTCCAATGCAATGGAAGAGGCAGGAGGGCGATGTTGAATCTGGAGAAAAAGGAAAGATATTTCTACACCTTTCTACTGTTATTTTTATTTAAAATTATTGTGAAATCGAACCACTTTTTCCTTGCATTGATTTGTCAGTTGGATGTCATGATGGGAGATTTCCCTTTTCGCTTGTTTCTCCTTGTTTTAGCTTTTATCGTTGTCAGTATGTTGGTCGAAAGGATGCGTGTGCCCTCTCCTCTGGGTGTTATGTTTCTCTTGCTCGAGTGATAGACCTTCGTCTGCTTGTTTATGTATTATTCTTCTCTGCGATTGAGTTGCAAGTTATTATGTTGATCAAACTAGTATTTTCGATAACATGGAAGTAAGTTTACGATAACTATGAAGCCCCTCCCTAGCACCCAAGTTTGTCTTTGACACTTTTTGTTAGCTCCTTCGCAAGTCCCTTTGATAACCTTTTGGCATCGAGAAAGAAAGGTTGTAGGATTAGTGTGAGCAATGCGTGGGCTAGCCAGCTTAGAGTTTCGGTATTAAAACTTTTAGAATGAAAAGGTTTGTGTCCAATGTGTTTTCCATCTCGCGTGTTTAGACTCTTATATTATATTTCATCTTGTTTCTAGGCTTTTAAGGCCATCCTCAAGAAGTATCTTGACCATCCTTATCAACTTGAACCATAACTAGATTTTCGGATCAACTAAGCTCGAGGTTTCATTGTGCGAATCCAGTACCTCGTTGACACTAGAATAGTTTCGGTCTAATTCCCCTCTCAGAATTGTTGTTGATGGCGCTCTTCTATTTTTCCTAACTTGCATTATTTCTCCTTGGCAATGTTAACGCTATTAATTAGTGTTGGTCGGTTTTTATGCACGTAATTACCTTAATATTTTGTGATGGAAATTTCCTTAAATGTGACTAATCCTCGGGAAAAACCCATCTTTCATTTGATAGTCTTATGGATTCATAGCGGAAGGTTTTGTTTTGTTAATGTCACTTAGAAATTATGTTTGTATCTTTTGTGCGACGGTTGACTGTGTTACCAAGGGTTGCCTTAAAATATGGTTGTTTTGGGAAATGGGTAATTTATTTTAAATTAACCAAACATTAGTATTGTTGTGGAGGTTTGCAAATCTTTAGTGTTATAAAATTTGTTGATGACATTATTGTATACTCTGGTGTGATGGAACTCCCTTCTTCTCTCGCGTGTTTGCTACTAGCCTGTAAGACTTTGACCCTTCTTGGATGATTGGAAAATCTTTGTAGTTAATGGTCAAAACTAGTATACTTTGCCTTCGCTTCGAAACTTATGTTGTGTGTATACTCTAATTTATTTCCGGTTTGAAACTCAATTATACATGGCTTTTTGTGTTAATTTCTGAAACCCGTGGTTCCCCTTTTCTTGGGCCAATCAACTCTTGTTCTTTTAGAAATACATTATTTAGCCTATGCGTTTGGTACCTGTGATAAAATTCTGGATGGTTGGTACTTTATATCAAATCGCACTCTTGTGATTGTTATTTAATTACTTACTTGGTGGGAATCTGCTTTGTTAGATTGGTTATTTCTCCTTATAGGCCAAGCGCCTTTCTCTTTCGGTTGTTATATTTTCATTGTCTTTACTCCTAATGGAAGTACATGGTCTTCTTCCTTGTTTGGCATGGTGGAAACTTATTATAACTTGAAGTGTTGATAGTGTTTAGAGGTTTGACCCAAATTCTTGTAATAAAGTGCTTCTTTTGGTTTTGATAGATAACAGATTATGGTGGGTTTGTGTAGCCTTATATTGCTCGGTTCTCATGAACCGACTCTTGTAGAAAATTTGTTACAAATGGATTTTGTGTGTAGATGAGGGATAGACTTGTAGACTTTTGTCATCAACCTCAGTTGAGAAGTTCCTTTGCTCGAAACTTTTTTTTATGTTGTTCAACTATTGTTAACGTCCAGTGGAAAGTTTAGAAGAGGATTAATGTCTTAGTATAATGTATTGTGGACTTTGTCATCTGAACTTTGGAAACCTTGTATTGTTTGACCATCTTTGAAATTATAAGAAAATTTGGTTATTGTTGTTGAGTGACTTTGTTGGAGTATCAGTATTTTAAGAATTGATGTAATCTTGTTTTGTTCTTGTAAATGAGTGTTGCTACAACTTTGCCTTGAGAATAAATTTTGAGTTAAACCTTGCTATGACTTAGTAATAAAGTGTCATAAGTAAACTAACATAGGATTGTTTAATACTTCTGGAAGTTAAATTAAAAGTTGTATTCAAATAAAGTAACGTAGGGGTCACCAACTTGAGAGCAAGAAATTCTTTAAGTAATCAAGGGCAAGACTATCATTGTAGGTAAACTTTATAACATGATAACCCTAGCTCCTCTAGTGAACATTATTCCTTTTATGGTGAAATTTGTAAAATGACCCTAAGGTGAAATGAACTATTAGTTGTTTGAAGATGATAAGATTTAATAAGCCAGAGAAAACAAATTGGAGACCTCACCATCTTTCTCACCGCCATTTGGAAAGTAAATTTTTACTCCTTGTTAATACTTTTAGCGAAGCCTAAGTAAAGTTGTTGATAATTCTAGTTAAGAGCCCTAGCTTACATTAAATACTGGCAATAACTAATGAGGTCCTAAAGATTTTTCATCTCAACCTTCTCCCTCTAACCCTTTTCCAAGGCACCTTGTATCTCTTCTCTTAAGTGTGTTGAACTTAAAACCATGTTGTATTGTGGCAAGAAACGAATCTTAGTAGCGTTAGTGGTGAGCGGATGGCCTTGTGGAATTTAAATACTCCTTTTTCTTGATAAATGAATTAAGCAAATAAATGTCATAATAGAGAAGATTTAAATATAATTACTCGAGTGTCAAAGGAATAAACTTGGCTTGTGAGTTGAATTATACGAATCATATCTTGAGCCTCCTTGAAAATGTAAGCTAAGAATTGCAAGATGTCCTTTTAAAATAAATAACCCTCAAGAATATCTCATTGTGGTTAGCCCTAACTGTAAGTGTGTTTTGTGGTTGGACTTCTATGTTGTCATGTCTATAAGAAAAGTAAATTTTCCTTGAAAGGTGTGAACGTTTCCGTCTTTGCCTTTATGGCCATCCTTGTATCAATTTGTTCACAAAGTGTTAGTATCCTTGGTGACGACATGTTGCGTCATGTTATGTGTCAAGAAAGTCAAAAGAAAATTATCTTGTGTTGTCTTGTGTGAGAATTATGGGTCGTTACAACTACCTCAAAATTTGAGGATGAAGACTCGTCTTTAATACATTCCCTATATACAAAACTCTTCCAGGGAAAATAAGTTTTCAAATTTTTGTGAAACCTATTCTTGATGTGGAGAAAATCGAGCTTCTTATAATCGTGCTTAATTACCTTTGGTAGAAGATCATAACAATATGCTTACTATGCATACACTAAATTATTATAGACAACTTGACTCATAGAAAAAAATAGAAATCTCTATTGATTATAGTTCTTAAAGATTTGAATGGGTAAGATTTTTATTTATCACATTTAAGGGCTTCAAAAGTAATCTTGTTACCTTATTGTGGAGTGGAATGACTAAGAATCTTAAAATCAGAAAATAATGTTACAAATATTTCAATGTATAAAGGAAATAAAGGTGTATGTTTAATTTAAATCTATGCCTCACCAAATGGGTTGTGGTCTAATGGTGTGTACGATGATGTAAAAGGTTTTCCTAGCCATCCACTAAGGTACAAATCCCAAGATATAATGAATAATAAGGGAAGGAGTTGGGATTATACCTCAGATAAATTTGGTGCAATAGAAACCCCTCGATCCTTGATAGTTAAGTCTAAGAATTCTATACATCCAATCATGCAAGCTTTATATTCAATTAAAAACACTCTTTGTCTCTATTACAATTATGTCATACATCACTCCACCATGTAAGAAAATATACTTGAGTATAACTTAAATATCAATGCTTCTAAATAGAATGATGTAAACAATAACGATTGTAATGATCATACATGGAAAAATATTTATCAATATGATATGTGCATGATAATATAAAATCTGATAGTGAAGATAGTAATTTATATCTTAAAAGAGTAGAAATAGTTATGACATGCTTGTGGTAGGGTCAAATATGCATGATATAAATGAGCTAAAGAGATAATTACCCAATTCATTTCTTTATGAAGGATTTAGGTGCAGCAAAGAAAATTCTTGGCATGAGAATCAATAGAGACAAAAAGAGTAGAATATTGACTTTGTCTCAAGAAGAGTATGTGAACAAGGTGTTGGATAGGTTTAGGATGTAGGATGTAAAACCAATGAGTACACCATTGGCAAGGCACTTCAAGTTGAGTAAAGAATAGTGTCCTAAAACACATGAAGAGATTGAATATATGTCCAGAGTTCCATATGCTTCAACATTTGGAAGTTTTATGTATGTTATGGTATACAAAAGACCAGACATTACCCATGTAGTGGAAGTTGTTGGCAAATACATGAGTAATCTAGGTAAGGAACACTGAAATGCAATCCAAGGGATTCTCACATACATAAGAGGGACCAGTAGTAGACAATTGTGCTATATGGAGGGTCAAAGGTTTCCTTACATGGATATGTTGATGTAGACATGGTTGGATATTTGGATGGTAGGAGGAGAACCACAAGTTATGTATTCTAGTGCCCACTTCCCTTCGACACCATTTTGTTTTGTTGTTTTCGAGACTGATTACTTCACTTATGGATTATTATGGCTTCTTGATTTAGCATGCTAGTAGATATCATAGACATTGGACTGTTATTGATTTGATCTTTATATGATGCATATGGTTTACTGGTGGACATTTGATGACGATATTTGTATACTTTTGACAGGGTTATTTATCTTTAATTATGACATGTGATATGTTTAATCATATTGAGTAGAACTTGATAATTGGACTAATGTGATGATCGTTTTGATATAAATGATATGTGGAATAGAAATGTGCTAGGAAGTGTTAGTGATATCGTACTTGCATAGATGATAGTAAATCAGGTGTCGTTTATTTTAGATTATATTGTATATTTGGCATGAATGTTTTAATGCGGCCAACAGGCCGAAGGAGGTATTTTCTTTCACAGGTATATTATATTCACAACAATATTGGGAGTGGAGACCAACCACATCGGAATTCGAGAAGAATCTAGCTAAGGTCACCATGGCAACAAGTAATTGTGTGTGTGTTAGAATTATATAGTAAAGGGAAAATTGTGACTAGGGATCATGTGTTGTTTGTTTTAATTTTTCCCTTTTATTATGTTAGTATGTGTTGCTCTTAGTAAGTGAAATTTTTACTTGTGTTATTATTCTTATTCTTTGGATTGGAGATTACCCCTTTATTAGTCATGGGTTGTAGTGTCTTAATTAAACTAAATTGAATTTGTCCTAAACTAATTAAAGGATATGACCAAAGAGAGTTCATTTATTAGTCTTGATTTACTTTGGATTTTGTGTGGATTGATGTGTGTTTGAGTTTGAGTGTAGCACACTCTACCCCACATGGGAAACTCGAATTTAGCCTTATAGGCAAAATTTCAAAGCTTGTGGGACAAGTCAAAACTTGTCCCACACCTCTTAAAACCCCATGCCAACCCTACCTATGGGTTGGAAGGCCAAATTTAGGGTCTTTTAGGTGTTTTGGGGGGATAAAAGGGTAAAATATTAATTGCACTTTCTTTCAAATTTAATTTTTCCTTTGGAGGAGTGGGCTTAGTTGGAGTGTGTAAGGTGTTTGCCTTTCTTTCAACCACTTATTAATGGTGCATTGGAATTTGATGTTGACCAAATGATGTGGAGTGGAGGGAAAAGGAGGTGGCATCCTACTTGGAGCCACATCATCCCTCCCTCTCTTTTCTCTATTTATTTGATCCTCTTGTTTGTTTTGGGGGTTGGAGTTTTCATTTTTAGTCCTTTGTATTTTGGAGAGGGGAGGATTTTTGAAGGAGTTGTGGATTTTTGGAGCTTGTGGATACTTGTGAGAATTTTGTTGGAGCTTGTGGATGATTGTTTGATCTTTGGAGGGATTGAGACTTCATACTTGGAGCAAGCTCTACCATGGAAAGGTAGGAGCTTCACCTTTGCTTGCATTATGTTTCTTTTTGTTATATGAATGTATTTTTATGTTGTGTTGAATGTTGTTGTTTGAAATGCTTGTTGGGAATGGGTAGAATGCCTAAGTTGGGAGTGGGAGGAGACTATGGGGAGTTTAATTGAGGGAGGCATAAGAGATCATTTCCTTGAGGAGGGAGTTTGGGTTGGGTGCCCACCTAAGTAAGAGAAATGCTTGCATTTTCTTCTTGTTTTACTTGAGGGAGCCATAAGAGTTGAGGGAGGCATAAGAGTGGATGGAGGGATAAGTGGTACTTGAGGGAGGCATAAGAGTTGTTAGGGGTATTGTGTTTTGCATTGGAGGCTTTTAGGTGGCACCCATTCCCATTGGGAGGCATAAGTGGCCTCCCATAGTCTTACTCTTATGGATTTTTTGATAAGCCTTGTGACTTTGTTGTTTTGATGGTTTCCCTCTTGTTGAGTTGTTGATTCTCTTGTTTTGAAGGATTATGGAATGCATGTGAAATGTTATGTTTAGTTATGTGGAAGCTAGTAGTTGCCATGAGTTGGATTTTCTCCCATTGTGATGTGGTTGGGGCTCGGGGCTAATGAGAGGATGACTTCTCTTCTCCATTGGGTATTTTGGTTGGGAGGAGAGTGTTGCCTCTCCCCTTATTTTGTTGTGAATCAAGTAAACTATGGAGGAGCCACCTTGTTGATAGTTGGAGCATTGGAACCTTGTTGATGACAATGTGAAACCACCATGTATTTACCCACCTTGAGTGGAGGAAAAATTTAATATTGCTTTGTATTTCAGCTTCCATTATTGTAAATTTGTTTCCACATGAAGTAGAAAGTGTTGTAACCAGATGTTGAAGGAAAGTTGTTTTGAACTTCATTAGTAAGGTTGTAATGTAGATGGAATCAAAATTGAAAGGAAGACAATCTATTTATTCTCCTTCTTACTTGCTTGGAACCTCTTATGAATTAAGTTGATCTTATTGAAATGCTAGTAGTTATTCCTTTTTTAAAACTTAATGGAAATATTGTTGAACACCTCTTGAGGAAAGTTGGGAATTTACAATATATATATATATATTAAATCCCATTTTGTTACTCAAAGGAGATGTATTGCATTTTATTAGTTGGAATACTAGAGCATTTATCATTCTTGTTTTGTAGATTAAAGAAATACTTAAGTTTTAAATAGTTTTAAATATGCCAATAAAGAAATCTATGCTCTAGCTCTATTATGCTTTTCTTCATTTAAGAATCCATTGTAAATCTATTTGCAAATTGTAAAAGGAAATGAAATCAAACCCACTTGAAACCTCGTTCAATGCCTATTAGATTGTGTAGAAAGGAATTTTAAGGTAAAAGCTCTAACTTAGCAAGTCCATTAACCACATGTCCTTATTGTTAAGAAGGAAACATATATTTTAAATATTACTCATATTAAAGTAATGCTAAAATAAATGAATCTATTATTATCAAGTTATATTAATATCAATATACTACCAATATTTCTTTTATATTACCAAAAGTAGGTTAGTATATATTATTGCCAAGTAGATAATATTAATTATATATACAAAACAAAACCTATGGCATGGCCGTAATGGCTGCCATCTAAACCTACGCATGAGCTGTCCTGATTCGCAAAGCGAATCTCGTAATAATAAAATATCATGGAAGTGCTCATTAAATTGCAAACAAATTATGTTTCATAACATATTCTGATTTAAACAGATCCACCTTTATTATATTCTCCTCCTCGCAAGCTAACACCGTATCACTTTAATATAAGTCTCATTAGAGAATCATGTAATAAATTTCTTACGAATCTCTGGGTAATACTCTCAAAGCAACCGTCCCTTAATCATTTCTCGGAAAGATAAAAATTATATCTTGAAGGCGAACCCCGAATTTTTTTTTGGATACATTCGATCTTGACACCGATAACAACATACTTAGTAAGCCTATTGGTTTTAAGCACTCAAACAAAAGAAAATGCATTTCCTCTAGTCGTAGTTTCTCCTCTCGCCATCCTCTATCCTCACGTGGCCGGGGCTAAACGAAACGGAGTAATACGCTTGCTATTCTAGCTCGTAGCTTCATCTCTAACCACCATCCATTCCACGCGGCCCTTGCGAATAAAAACGGACTTTACGGTGATAAGGAACTAAAGTGTTTAGTGCGAGCATAATACATCGAGATCATTCAAAATTAGTTGAATGCATTTTCAAAGGGTGGAAATAAGATCTCCGATGAGGAATTCTGAAGTCCATGGTCTATCAGTACGCCTAAGTGACATTGGTTATATTGAAAGAATTTGGATATTTTTCAATCCCTGCAGCAGCGGTGGCTTGAGTAGCCAATGTGGCGAAAGATTCAACGAGATTCCTGCACCGAGAGAGAAATGCATAGACCTTACGGAGAAATGTTGGAATTGGTTAAATTTTTTTAAGAGGATTAAAGATCGCACCATTTGGACAAACAAATGTTAGAAACAATATCTAATGCTTTGTTGAATCTCGCTATTCTTCGGAGCTATTGTGTTTCATTCCATCATTCGATGGAAAATAACAAGAATATTTCCATTGACTAAGGTTATCCTTGAAGAGCTTGGTTATGTAAAAGACAAAATATGTAGTTCGGACAGGAAGAAGCATAAGATTTGCAAATCTAAGTTATTAAATGGCGATGCGACCAGTGGAGCTGTTCATGCAAGGCAAGGGAGGGAAACTTATTGCTATGGTAGGTGGCCATTAAAGCCACCCACCTCAACCATGTTTTCAAACCTAAATTTGAATGCTTTCCCACCAATAAAACTCTTGTTCCTTTTTGTCAAATTTCAAATTTATGTCTAAGCGTATAGATTTGCTCAATGTAATTTTTGATAATATATATATATATATATATATATATATATATATATCATTTTAAATTTTGAAATTCTAATTCATTCCTTTTATACTAAATTAAAATGAATAGATAAAGATGAGTATCTAAATTTCCCCCTCCTTAATGTTCGTTTGTAGATCATGCGATCATGACTCCTTGGATAATAACTCGGCTCTTGACGCTTATTTGTGCCAAGATTAAACGACTTCGATAATAATGGCTCATGACGCTAGCTGACGACAACGCTAGTGCCGAGAAGAACGTTAGGGAGGCTCCTTGCGTTCTAACTAGACTCTCTTTTTTTAGCATCCTGTCCTTGACACAATAGCAAAGTGACCCGACTTAAATGTATTGCAATTCTAAACTGGTTCTCTTAATCTCGATCTTCAAAAAAAAAAAAAAAAAAATTAGTCACATTTTCAGGTCGTATGTTTGTGAAAGCAAGTTCTTCATCGTCATCGCATCATTCGTTCGTCGTTTGGCGTTACATTTTGGTATCAGAGTCGGGGGTTCGAAGCTTGGACCCTTGGGCACATGCAGAAAACACGAAACATGAATATTTAATCTAGTGCTGAGCTGATTCTTTTAATATATAAAACCACAATGTTGATAATTATAGGAAACAACAAATTTTTTTTAAAAAAACTGGTACAAGACCTAGAACAATGAACTAACTCTCGCCTTGATCTGTGCAGGAGGCGCGGATTGGGCGAGGGGTCTCTTCATATAGACCTAGATATACCACCGCCAGAGCAGGCCGTAGCAGCCATCCTACCTCAGATCTTGCAGACACTCCAGGGATGTCAATGCCGCTTATACGCGGAGAGCCCTTGGGAGGATGACTTGTAAGACATATTTTGAGCCATCGTAGATGCCCAGCATCCCCTCGACACGCTGAAGAGCACAGGGGCGGAGAACTTCCGTGCGGAGTCGGCCAGGGCGAGTCACCACAGAGAGAGACATGGGGACAGGATCTCGGACATGTGGACAGATCTCGAGCCTGGCAGAGGGAGGAGGATACACAGAGAGATCTAGGATTCGTCATACGTCAGCCGCAGAGACCATATTAGGGAGATCCTGAAGCTGTGACCATCTCACTATTCGGGTGATACAGGCGTTTTTAGGCGAGGCTGGTTGGTGAGCTTGAGTGATGCTTCAAGCTCTGCCCTTACTTAAGAACACAAAGCTCGTGTTGCAATCCATCTTCGAAGGATGGAGCAGGATTTTGGTGGAGGACCGAGGAGAAGAAGCTCCATATTGACTCGAGATGATTACCCGGAGAGCTATTTGAGGAGCGTTTCAGAGCAGTATTTACCAGAAGATTTATTCAAAGCGGTGGATAGATGAGTTTCATGACCTCCGCTGCATCGATGACAGATGGCAGTATGAGAGTCATTTCTGGACCTACTCCATGATGCGACTACATGCAGGATGAGCAGTGCAGGATTCATGGTTCATCCGGGGCCTAAACTTGGATTTAGGTGGCGCAATGCGCATTCATTACCCACGGACATTAGCGAGGCCGTGGAGAAGGCCTATATTACGGAGAGGAGACACGGGGAAAGACGCAGAGCTAGAGACAAAGTTTGAGCCGTATCCAGCAGATGCAGATAGTAGGTCGAAGGGGTCCGGGCCTCCTCCTCCACGAGGTGGACAGAGTTCAGGCAAGCTTCATTTAGGCCACCACAAAGAAAGAGCAGCTAGGCAGAGACCCGCCCACCTTACCGACCTCCTCAGAGATTTGATGCGCAGAGAGGACGTAGTATGGGGCCTCCTCCTAGGGTCCCATCGGACACGTGGTGCGCCGAGAGCTCGGTCAAGTAGGAGCTCGTCGGCAGAGACCTCAAGAGTCCATGCCGGATCGTCGGGATCTATATCTCGGCCATCTAGAGTACACCGGAGCTGCTTCCCACTGGAGAGGACCAGGCAATTGTTATGGTTGTGGTGTTGTTGGACATCATTGGAGAGATTGCCCACAGAACCCTAACAAGGGTAAGACAGAGCTCAGAGCCACCTTTGTTGGAGATATGGCACGGAGTCATCGGATCTACGCAACGGTCGAGAATCGCCAGCCGAGCATCAGAGTATTGTGATTGAGACGACAGGTAGTATTGGTGGTATTTCCACCTCTATATTATTTAATTCTCGGTTCTTCTGATTATTTTATCGCACCATCCTTAGTAGAGCATTGTAGGCTGGTGGCGCTTAGGCAGGCCGTAGTTGGGACGTTGAGATGGCTTCGGAGCCAAAATTTCTGAGACTCCTTAGTTAAGGAATGTGTAGTGGATTTGGCACCCTTCACCACTACTTCGATCTTCGGATCCTTCCATTAGGATCTTATGGCATCATTTTAGGCATGGATTGGTTGTCCGCTCATAGAGCTAGAGTGGATTGCTACTAAGACTATTGCTTGCATAGATGATCTTAGAGTAGAGTCAGGTGATATCGGGAGTTAGGAGGGCCGTATCCATTCGCACCATCTCCGTTATGCAGCTTAAGCGGTGTGCGACAGGGGGTTGTCGATTTGCTATTACGGTCCAAGTGATAGATCAGAGGATGAGTCTAGAGGACCTTCCCTCGATGACCATCCCATCTTATCAGAGTTTGCTGATGTGTTCCCAAGGGAGCTACCGGGGTTAACTCCCCCATGTGAGATCGACTTCCATATAGATCTAGTTTCTGCACAGAGCCTATCTCACGAGCACCCTATCGATGACTACTCCTGAGTTATGTGAGCTCAAGTTGTAGCTTGAGGACCTTCTTGAGAAAGGCCTAATCCATCCTAATGTATCCCCTTGGGGTGCACCGAAGATCTTCGTGAAGAAGAAGGATGGATCTCTTCGGTTGTGTATTGATTTCGACTCACCGTCACCGAATAAAGTAACGATCAAAATCGTTACCCCCTTCCACGCATTGATGATTTATTTGATCAGATGAAGGGGGCTACAGTTTTCTCTAAGATAGATCTTAAGTCAGGGTACCATCAGCTCAGGATTGCGGAGACGGATATTCACAAGATAACATTCCGTATTTGTGATATGGCCACTACGATTTCACAATGGTACCATTCGGTTTGACAATGCCCCCGCAGTGTTTATGAGTTTGATGAATGGGGTATTTAGGACCTTCCTTGATCTCTTCGTGCTCATCTTTCTTGATGACATTCTACTTTACTCACGCACACGTGAGGAGCATGAGGAGCACCTTCGCCAGTTCTTCGGTGTCTTCGCGAATAGCGCCTTTACGGAACTTGGAGAAGTGTGCGTTCTTTCACTTTGAGGTGCAAGATTTGGGCCACATCATTTCGGGGAAGGTATCGCAGTCGACCTTCCAAGATCCGAGCCATCATGGATCGCCAAGACCACTAGTGTGACCAAAGTGAGTAGCTTCATGGGCCTAAAGCAAGGTATTACAGAGGTTTGTTCGGGGTTTTCGTGGATTGCGCACCCTATCACTTCTCTTCAAATGAAAGGGAAGAAGTTTTTATGGTCGATCGATGTGAGCAGGATTTTAGTACACTGAAAGAATTCCTCATGAGAGCACCTATTCTTGCAGTGCGCATCCTCGGGTGATTTCTACATTTGCACAAATGCTTCCTCGGCAGGACTTGGAGGTGTGTTAATGCAGGGGGTAGAGTAGTTTCCTTTGAGTCTCGCAAACTCAAAGATTATGAGCTCAATTATTTGACCCATGACCTTGAGCTTGCAGCAAGTAGTACATGCCTTAGTGCGGTAGAGACATTTTCTTCTTGGCCGAGATTTACACTCGGGATCGATCACTTGAGTCTTCGCCACCTCTTCACGCATCCCAATCTCAACGCTCACGGCGGCATTGATGGAGTTACTCGTGAGTATGACATGGAGATAGAGCATGTGAAAGGGAAGGAGAATGTGGTTGCGAGATGCCTTGAGTAGGCGAGAGACATGTGGCTATGGCCACCTTAGTGGGCACAGATTTGTGGAGTAGGATCTTACAAAGTGCTTCCTCATGATAGTTTCTACCTTGCAGCCCGAGTAGAGATTGAGTCTCGAGACCCCGAGGGGAGATTTGATGGATTTTCATTAGAGGCGATGGCCTTCTCGCATACGAGGTCGATATATGTTCCTTTAGATGGAGGCTTGAGACATGACATTTTACAGAGGCTCATCGTGGCACCTTATTCACCCCATCCCGGGTGGTGAAGAAGATGCACGCCACCTTGAGACAGCTTATATTTTTGGAGAGGACTTCGAGAGACGACATTACCTCATTGGTGTCCCACGCGTTTAGAGTGCCGCAGAGTGAAAGGCCGAGCATCGCATCCAGGCCGGCCTTCTCTATCCTCACGCCATACCGGAGTGAAAGTGGGACACCATTTCCATGGACTTCATCGTTGGGTTACCTACGCCGAGATACCATCACGACGCCATCATGGTCACGGTGGATAAATCGACGAAGGTAGCTCATTTTTCTCCAAAAAAGACCACCTATACAGCAAGTGCTATGGGCACGAGTATACCTTGATGAGATTGTCGGATTACATGGGATTCCACGGAAGATCATTTCAGATCACGACCCTTTGTACACTTCCCATTTCTAGACCACCATGCAAAGTATGCCCTTGGGGCGAGGATTAATTTCAGCATAGCTTATCACCCCGAGACAGAGATGGACAGACAGAGGGTGAATCAGATTTTGGAGGATATGCTCAGGATGTACGTGATGGATCATCAGTCGAGATGGGAGGAGTATCTGTATTTGGTGGAGTTTGCCTACAATAATAGTTTCCAGAGTTCTATAGGCATGGCTCCTTTTCAGGCTTTATATGGTAGAGAGTGCAGGACACCTCTTAGTTGGGACAAGATTGAGGACAGGGTTTCCCTTGGGCCAGCATTATTATAGGACATGGAGCAGCAGGTTACCTTGATCGAGAGCAGAGATGCAGGAGGCGCAGATGAGAGAAAAGTATGCACTCAGCATAGGACAGATCACAGTTTTGAGGTAGGCACGAAGGTGTTTCTTCGTGTCAGACCGCATAAGAGCCCTATCCATTACGGAAAAGGTTCTAAGCTTTCTCCTAGGTTTGTGGGTCCCTTTGAGATCTTGGAGCGCCTCGGTCCCTTGGCCTATCGTCTAGCATTGCCACCTAGCTTATCGCGCATCCATGATGTGTTTCACGTTTATGTGCTTAGGAGATATATTTCTTATCCTTCTCATGTGCTAGATTGGACCGCATTGCAGGTGCAGATCAGGGGCAGGTGATGGTGGAGCCCGTACGCATTATAGAGCGCAGGACCTTGGGCCTTCGCGCAGAGAGATTGATCAGGTTCGGGTCCAATGGGACAGGTATGATGAGACTACAGCTACTTGGGAGGATGCTACTTTGCTACGAGGACAGTTTCCACACCTTTTCCAGTGACTTCCAGGAGGAAGTCGAGTCTAAGGGGAGGGGGATGTAGTGCCCACTTCCCTTCGACACCATTTTGTTTTGTTGTTTTCGAGACTGATTACTTCACTTATGGATTATTATGGCTTCTTGATTTAGCATGCTAGTAGATATCATAGACATTGGACTGTTATTGATTTGATCTTTATATGATGCATATGGTTTACTGGTGGACATTTGATGATGATATTTGTATACTTTTGACAGGGTTATTTATCTTTAATTATGACATGTGATATGTTTAATCATATTGAGTAGAACTTGATAATTGGACTAATGTGATGATCGCTTTGATATAAATGATATGTGGAATAGAAATGTAATAGGAAGTGTTAGTGATATTGTACTTTCGCATGATGATAGTAAATCATGTGTCGCTTATTTTAGATTATATTGTATATTTGGCATGAATGTTTTAATGCGCCAACAGGCCAAAGGAGGTATTTTCTGCTCTCTACGGTATATTATATTCACAACAATATTGGGAGTGGAGACCAACCACATCGGAATTCGAGAAGAATCCAGCTAAGGTCACCATGGCAACAAGTAATTGTGTGTGTGTTAGAATTATCTCGTAAAGGGAAAATTGTGACCTAGGGATCATGTGTTGTTTGTTTTAATTTTTCCCTTTTATTATGTTAGTATGTGTTGCTCTTAGTAAGTGAAATTTTTACTTGTGTTATTATTCATATTCTTTGATTGGAGATTACCCCTTTATTAGTCATGGGTCAGTAATGGGTTAATTAAACTAATTTGAATTTGTCCTAAACTAATTAAAGGATATGACCAAAGAGAGTTCATTTATTAGGATTTGATTTACTTGGGATTTTGTGTGGATTGATGTGTGTTTGAGTTTTGAGTGTAGCACACTCTACCCCACATGGGAAACTCGAATTTGTCCTTATAGGCCAAATTTCAAAGCTTGTGGGACAAGTCAAACTTGTCCCACACCTCTTAAAACCCCATGCCAACCCTACCTATGGGTTGGAAGGCCAAATTTAGGGTCTTTTAGGTGTTTTGGGGGGATAAAAGGGTAAAATATTAATTTCACTTTCTTTCAAAATTTAATTTTGTCCTTTGGGGAGTGGGCTTAGTTGGAGTGTGTAAGGTGCTTGCCTTTCTTTCAACCACTTATTAATGGTGCATTGGAATTTGATGTTGAGAAAATGATGTGGAGTGGAGGTAAAAGGAGGTGGCATCCTACTTGGAGCCACATCATCCCTCCCTCTTTTTCTATTTATTTGATCCTCTTGTTTGTTTTGGGGGTTGGAAGTTTCATTTTTTTAGTCTTTTGTATTTGGGAGAGGAAGGATTTTTGAAAGAGTTGTGGATTTTGGAGCTTGTGGATACTTGGGTGAAAGCATATAAGTGTCCCACTTTTTGTAGTTTTTGTACTTTCAGAAACTATAGGACACCCAAAACATGACCAAACACATATAAAATGACCAAACATGCATTTTTAGGGATTAAATACCAGACGGGGCATCAAAATTTACTGGAAATTTTTATAGCTATTTATTTACTAGTCAAATTTTAAAATATTTATGGCCACAAAGTGGGACACACTTGTATGCTTTGACCCACTTGTGAGAATTTGGTTGGAGCTTGTGGATGATTGTTTGATGTTTGGAGGGATTAGACTTCATAATGGAGCAAGCTCTACCATGGAAAGGCGGAGCTTCACCTTCGTTGATTATGTTTCTTTTGTTATATGAATGTATTTTTATGTTGTGTTGAATGTTGTTGTTTGAAATGCTTGTTGGGAATGGGTAGAATGCCTAAGATGGGAGTGGGAGGAGACTATGGGGAGTTTAATTGAGGGAGGCATAAGAGATCATGTTCCTTGAGGAGGAGTTTGGGTTGGGTGCCCACCTAGTAAGAGAAATGCTTGCATTTTCTTTTTTTTTTTACTTGAGGGAGCCATAAGAGTTGAGGGAGGCATAAGAGTGGATGGAGGGATAAGGGGTACTTGAGGGAGGCATAAGAGTTGTTAGGGGTATTGTGTTTTGCATTGAGGCTTTTAGGTGGCACCCATTCCCATTGGGAGGCATAAGTGGCCTCCCCATAGGTCTTACTCTTATGGCTTTTTTAATAAGCCTTGTGACTTTGTTGTTTTGATGTTTTCCCTCTTGTTGAGTTGTTGATTCTCTTGTTTTGAAGGATTATGGAATGCATGTGAAATGTTATGTTTAGTTATGTGGAAGCTAGTAGTTGCCATGAGTTGGATTTTCTCCCATTGTGATGTGGTTAGGGCTCGGGGCTAATGGAGAGGATGGCTTCTCTTCTCCATTGGGTATTTTGGTTGGGAGGAGAGCGTTGCCTCTCCCCTTATTTTGTTGTGAATCAAGCAAACTATGGAGGAGCCACCTTGTTGATAGTTGGAGCATTGGAACCTTGTTGATGACAATGTGAAACCACCATGTATTTACCCACCTTGAGTGGAGGAAAAATGTAATATTGCTTTGTATTTTAGCTTCCATTATTGTAAATTTGTTTCCACATGAAGTAGAAAGTGTTGTAACAAGATGTTGAAGGAAAGTTGTTTTGAACTTCATTAGTAAGGTTGTAATGTGGATGGAATCAAAAGTTGAAAGGAAGACAATCTATTTATTCTCCTTCTTACTTGGCTTGGAACCTCTTATGAATAAGTTGATCTTATTGAAATGCTAGTAGTTCTTGCTTTAAAACTTAATGGAAAGATTGTTGAACACCTCTTGAGGAAAGTTGGGAATTTACAATATATATATATATATATATATATTAAATCCCATTTTGTTACTCAAAGGAGATGTATTGCAAAGTTGGAATACTAGAGCATTTACCATTCTTGTTTTGTAGATAAAAAGACTTAAGTTTTAAATAGTTTTAAATATGCCAATAAAGAAATCTATGCTCTAGCTCTATTATGCTTTTCCTCATTTAAGAATCCATTGTAAATCTATTTGCAAATTGTAAAAGGAAATGAAATCAAACCCACTTGAAATCTCGTTCAATGCCTATTAGATTGTGTAGAAAGGAATTTTAAGGTAAAAGCTCTAACTTAGCAAGTCCATTAACCACATGTCCTTATTGTTAAGAAGGAAACATATATTTTAAATATTACTCATATTAAAGTAATGCTAAAATAAATGAATCTATTATTATCAAGTTATACTAATATCAATATACTACCAATATTTCTTTTATATTACCAAAAGTAGGTTAGTATATATATTATTGCCAAGTAAATAATATTTATTATATATACAAAAATAAAACCCACGGCATGGCCGTAATAGGCCTGGAGCTATCATCTACGCAGCATGAGCTGTTTCATTCGCAGCGAACCGTGCTAAATAAAAATCAGGTAGAAGTGCTCATATAATTTAAAACAAATTATGTTTCATAAATATTCCGATTTAAACAGATCCACCTATATGAGATTCTCCTCCTCGAGCTAACACCATATCATTGGTAAGTCTCATTAGAGAATCATGTAATAAATTTCTTACGATGTCTCAGAGTAATACTCTCACCGTCCCATGATCGTTTCTGAAAAGAAAAAAATTATATCTTGAAGGCGAACCAACTGAATTTTTTTTTTTTGTGGATGCATTCGATTTGTCTGATAATTTGTAACATAGTTGGATGCTGCCGTATTTTAAGCGCTCAAAAAAGAAAACGCATTTCATTCCTCGGTCGTAGTTTCTCCTCTCACCACCATCCTCTGTCCTCACGTGGCCGGGACTAAATGAAACGAGTAATATGCTTTGATATTCTGCCAGTAGCTTCATCTCTAACCACCATCCATTCCACACGGCTCTCAAGGCGAGAATAATAAGCGGAGTTACGGTGATAAGGAACTAAAGCATTTAGTGCGAATTGTACTACATCAGATCATTCAAAATTAGTTGAACGCATTTTCAGAGGGTGCAAATAAGATCTCCGATGAGGAATTCACAAGTCCAAGTGGTCTACTTGCACGTAAGCACGCCTTGAAGTGGCGTTGGTTATATTGAAAGAATCTTGGATATTTTTCAATCGCTTTCGGCGGAGTGGCATAGTACCCAATGTGGCGAAAGATTAACAAGATTCCTACCCAAGTGAGAATGCATAGACCTTCTAGGAAATGTTGGAATTGGTTAAATTTTTTAAGAGGATTAAAGATCGCTTGATGATTTAGACAAACAAATGTTACGAAACAATATCTAATGTTGTTGAATCGGATTCTTTGGAGCTTTGTGTGTCATTCCATCATACGATTGAAAACTGTAGATTGCCGTTGACTAAGGTTATCCTTGAAGAGCTTGGTTATGTAAAAGACAAAATATGAGTTCGACGGGAAGCTTAAGATTTGCAAATCTAAGTGAATAAATGAAAGATGCGACCCAGTTGGAGCTGTTCGGCACGCAAGGGGAGGGAAACTTATTGCTATGGCAGGTGGCCATTAAAGCCACCCACCTCAACCATGTTTTCAAACCTAAATTTGAATGCTTTCCCACCGATAAAACTCTTGTCCCTTTTGTTCAAATTTCAAATTTATGTCTAAGCATATAGATTTACTTAATGTAATTTTTGATAATATATATATATCATTTTAAATTTTGAAATTCTAATTCATTCTTTTTTTTACTAAATTAAAATGAATAGATAAAGATGAGTAACTAAATTTCCCCCTCCTTAATGTTCGTTTGTAGAATTGTGATCATGACTCCTTGGATAATAACTGGCTCTTGACGTCGAGCTTTAAAACGACAAATAACTGCTAGTGCAGACAACACTAGTGCCCGAAGAGCGTTAGGGAGGCTCCTTGCATTCTAACTAGACTCTCTTTTTCTAGCATCATGTCCTTGACACAATAGCAAAGCGACTTTGACTTAAATGTACTATGCCCGATTCTAAACTGGTTCTCTTAATCTCGATCTTCAAAAAAAAAAATTTAGTCGCATTTTCGGGTCGTATGTTTGTGAAAGCAAGTTCTTAAATCGTAAATGGTTAGTTCGTTTCGCGGCGTTACATGTATTCACTTTGTTGGTGGCATGGCGAGTTAGTTGGAGTTTTAAAGCGTAAAAGATTGTCGCCTTATCATTGTAACACCACGCTAAAATGCCCATACGATACCCCGAGAACAACCTAGGTTTAGTTAGAAAAATCGTGGAATAATTTTATTTTTTAAAAGTGTGCCCACATGCGGTTTCGAAACTACGATTGTCACATTAAAGTTTCGAATTCAATTATATTTAATTAATAAAATTTTAAATCTTTATAACAAATTATTGAACCTGGATTAAAACTAATGAGTATAATTAGCCCAAGCATGGTTAAATTCTCTTTAAGTGTTAATTTAATAAATAATTAAATTCCTACTATAGTCAAATATTCCATATTTAAACTTAGAGGGTTAAAGGGGTCAAATTAAATAAATATCCAAGGTATTTAATTCCACAAGGTTTGAACAATTAACAAGGTTCTCATTTTACATGGGGTTAGAATAATGAACACTTCCCTACCCCATAAAGTAACCCCTTAAAAAGTCAACCCATAATTTTGAAATTAAACCATTTAAATTAAAAATTAATTTCCACTCACCCACTCTCTACCTACTTTTTGTAGGGATGAATCTCATCCCTTGGATGGATTCAATTTGGTCCCTTGATGTGGAAAAGGGTAACCAACCCTAAAGCATCCTTATGAAGTCTTCTTTCACATTTCATTTGATTCATTATTTTTCTTTGGTTTTGTAGGTTGAAGGAGGAGGAAGAGAAGCCATTAGAGACCATCTCAAGCTCTTGGAAGAGGCTTCCAAGCTCCATTATTTGTCTATTTTTTTGATACCCTCATTAGGGTTTTTAAATGCATTTATTCATTTTATTTAGTTCATTATCTTGTATTTTCCCAAATGGGCTTGTGGGTATTTGCCCATTTTATTTATAAAACTACATTGGATCCATAATTTCATTTTGGGTATATATGTATATATACTTTTAAATACTTGTGTATATAAGTATTTTTTTAGTACACCATTTATTGACTTTTTAATTTTTTTAATATTTTTAAAATGGATTAAAAGAAAACCCGAATTCAAATATGTGTGTGTGTGTGTGTGTGTGTGTGTGTGTGTGTGTGTGTGTGTGTGTGTGTGTGTGTGTGTGTGTGTGTGTGTGTGTGTGTTTGTGTGTGTGTGTTACTTGTATAAATAGGTCGCGACCACAGAATTGTACAGGCCGTAAAAAGGGAAAATATCGTAGGTTTCTATTGTTATATTTGAGTGTTTAAAAGTTTGGGGGTGGGAGGGTCATAAAATGGGGTGGGGATTGGGTGCTGGCCCTCCCCACCCCAAATTCTTTGTACTCCCCAAAGTGTAGGCCACACTTACTCCCATGCCCACTTTAATTTTTTTAAAATAATAACATTGCAATCAACTAAACATCCAACACATTTCTTCTTTAGGTTTTAAAATTTAATAAATTCTCTTATATTTGTATACGTACTTTATATTACATTATATTAATTATATATTCTTAAGGACATATATTAAATATATTAACATTAATAACATATCAACAACTAATATGTTATCATGTAGTTAATTTCCCTTTCAATAATAAAATATTTTATTATTAATAATCTTTAAGTGTATTAATACTATTAACTAAGCAAGAGTAAGGCAATATGTAGTAGCATTAGTAAGTTGATTATTTGCACTATCCTTTTGTTCTTATAACAATAGATAACTATAATATTAGAAGGTGAGGGAAATTCCTTTTATTGTTTTCCATTAGTGATTAGTAGTAGGTATGCAATTGTTTCAAATGAGCATTACATACTAGAGTTATTATTGGAACTACTTCATTGAACCTATTTCAAGACTAATTAAAACTTAAGTACTTTCCATTCTCTTGCATGAGTTTAACTTTCCTTGACCACGCAAAAAATGCGAAGATAGTCTACTTTTAAATGCATTCCTTTGAATGACACATGAAATGCAACATTTACTAATACACTTTCCAAAAGAGATTTTGTAACAACATTTCCATCAATATATTCTAAAACAAGAGCAAGAACAACACACTTAATGAAGGTTTTCATTCCACTAAAAGAGTAACAAGCTATTTTCCAAATCACCCTTTTATTACATCAACTAGCTTCACTAAAAGAGCCTTTCATTTCCACATACATTACAACAAAACTAACTCTACAAAGACAAATATTTCCTTCCCCTTTTCACATACAATACAATTTTAATGTCCAAGAATCAACACAAATTTTCATCACAATTACTAATACAATGTCCTCCACTTAAAGTGGGAAATAATACAAGGATGAAGGCTAAAATGAAATACAACTTGTCTTCAATTATGGCTCCAAAATCAACTCTTCAATCAAGCTTCATCTTCTCATCTCTTGACCACAACAACCAAAAATAGGGGAGAGGAAACACTCTCTACCCAACCAATTTCCAATGAGGAGAGGAAACTGACTCTTCTCATTGTCCCCGAGCCCCAACCACAAGGCAATAAGGGATGTTTCAACTCATGGAAACTAAAACAATGCTTCAACATTCACTTTCAATCAAACCAAACACATAAAAGAGAAAATCACATAATACTTACTTTTAAACACAAATAATTCCCAAACAAAGGCTTCCAAATAGCCTAAAAAGAGATAGGAAAATGGGGTGCCCTTGTGCCTCCCAAGGGTTTGGATGCCCACCTCTAAGTCCCTCCAACACACATTCAATCTCAAGTCTCTTATGCCTCCCTCACAACAAAACCAAGTCTCTTATGCCTCCCTCACTCTTATGGCTCCCACAATACATAATATAATAGTATAAAATAAGGTGGGGCATCCAAAACCCACTCCCTCCTAAACCCAACAACAATCTCTTATGCCTCCCTACATTATTTCATCCCCATATCCAAATCTCAACACAACCTAAGGTCAACATTATACTCATTACCTCCAATAATACCATTCACACAACACATTGCATGCGAAGAATTTATGAAGTAAGATAAAAATAATAAAATCCTACCTTGCCATGGTAAGCTCCTCTTTGAAAACTAGATCCAAAACCTTGAACACAAGCTAATTCCAAGAAATCTTCAATCTCCCACAATGCAAGCACCCAGAGAAAGAGCTCCAGACCCTAAATTCCCTCATAAATTTGAATAAATAGAAAGGAGGAGGAGGAGGAGGATGTGGATCCAAGTAGGATGCGACATCATTTCCTCTCACTCCACATCACCCAAGTCAACCCCATACTCAAAGCACAATTAATAAGTGGGTGAAAAAATGATATGTTCTTAACACACACAATATAAGCCCACACCCCTTAAGGACTAAAAGTAATTATATGTAAGAAGGTGTAATAAATAATTACAATTTTTCTTCCCAAAATGTATAATGGGGCCTAATTTTGACCCCCAACCCATAGATAGGGTTGGTATAGCAATTCTTGTCCCATGATCCTCCAAAATTTGCCCCTAAGGACAAATCCAAATTTCTAAGGAAGGTGGAGTGTTTCACACTCCAAGTTACTTACACATCACTTAAAACACATAAACCAAGAGCCATCGAGTCAAAAAAATGCATTTTTTTACCTTTTATAATTTAGTTTAGTAAAATAATTAATTTACTAATCTATACATAAATCAAGTAATTCTTAAAGGAGAATACCTCACTAAAATCACATCTAAAATTAAATATAAAGAAACTAAACAAATACAACACATAACCCCTTGGTCACAATTCCCCTTCCCCCTTTGCCCCTAACAATAAACAAGACACACACCACAAAACACTAGTTGCCATGGTGACCCTTGTTGAATTCATCCGGTATTCCGATGTGGTTGGTCTCCAATCCCCCATTGGTTGTTGTGTTTTATTTAACCTGCAAAACATACAATACCTCCTTCGGCCTCGTGGCAGCATCAAACATCTAAGATAAAATATACAATATAAATCAACAAGCATCTACATATAATTTAAATTAAATTATCATCTAGATAAGTAACGTTACCAATTTCAATTTCCAACACATCTCAATTCTACATTTTATCCATGTCAAAATGATCACAACATTAGTTCAATTATCAAAGCCTATTCAGTGTGACGAAATATCGCATGTCTGAAATATATAAATAACTATGTCAACAACATATTAAAATCAATATAAAATGTCTCTAATAATCCACATGCATCATATATGAATCAAAATCAACAACAGTCCATGATCTCTAACATCTAACATCATGCCAAATCAAAAGCTACAATAATATCCATAAGTATAGTTGAAAGTATCATAGTTAATAACAAAAGGTGTTGAGCGAGTGGGCACTACATCTCTACTGAGAGGCAAAGTATTTTGTTGCTACAAAAAGCAATCGAGGAGATGATATGGATACGAACAGCTCATGGAAGAGTTGAGAAAGAACAAGGAAGATTATAGGTTATTGATGATAGCAGTGTAATTCATCTTGCAAAAGAACTCAAAGAATCCATTCGAGAACCAAACATATACAACTCAGGTATCACTTTATTAGATTAGTTTTGGAGGATGGACAACTGAAGTTGGAGAAGATCCATACAAGTCAGAATCTTGTTGATATGTTGATAAAGCGATGAAAAAAAAGAACTTGGAAGGTTTTTCGGCTTTAGTAGGTCTTGAGATTGATTTTGAAGGAGAGAAACAGGTTAGAGAAGAATATGATGATGAGTTGTAATAGTGGGTTCTGACAATCGGTGTCAAGAGGAGATTGTTGAAGTTGTGGATCTTGATTGCAAGTTAAAGTGGCAGTTTGGTTTTCTTTTTTCTATTTTTGAGAGGAAATCATGGTCATGGATAAAAATAACATTGTCTTATTAATAGACTGGAGTTGTTATTTTTATAAGCATATGATATTTAGGTTACTTATGGTTGAAGCAAAATTTTATAAGCATGTGCTATTTAGGTTGCTTGTGGTTGAAGAAAACTTTTACAAAGAGGTGCACTAGTTATATATACGAACAATGATTTAATCTTTGTAGTATTAAAAAAGAGAGAATTGTATTGTATTCCTTGGGAGTGATTAAAGGAGAAGTTTGGCTTGTTTCTGATGGATGTAGCCCAAATTGGGTGAACCACTTTAAATCTTGGGTTTATCTTGTGATCACATGCTACATTATTGCTCATCGTATTTTGATCCTAACACGTAGGAGCCTTTCACAAGTTATTATTAGTGTAGGTTGGATGCAGAGAAAGAACAAGGGATAAAGCTTTTTAGATTACTCAAGATTTTAAACACATACACACATGATTAGTATTGTGCAACCACTCTTCATTTAGCTTGTGTGAACCCTAATTAATCTAGCAACACCTTAAATTATTATGTATAGTAATTCTTTTTTTTAATTATGTCGAAGGTGTTTTCCCAATTTCAAGTAACCCAAGGAAATTTGACAATGACAAATATCCAACAATTCAAATATTTTTCCAATCATTAAGGTACAAGGATCATCCATGTGGTATAGTTTGATGTGTATCTCCCACCACCCATTCACCATCACCTCCTCCGCCCGCATTTTGCTATTGATGCCTTTTTTTTTGGGCTTGCCCTCTTTGAGGCGATACTTTTAAGACTCGATCGAAAATTTTAAGGTCTTTGCCTCAACGACCCTCTCAATGGCTGTGTCCCCGTCACGTATGACTAAGACCCCTCAAAGTGACATCCTCTTCATTGTCTTCTATGACACCCCTATCGGAGTTCATTTCTCAAACAATGCATTTTTTTAATTGGACACATGTTACTCAATACTTGTTTAATCATATCCACCCCAAAAATATTTTTTCCTTACTTTCTCTTCAAAGAAAGAATATGTTTTAATAAGCCCTATGTACACGTAAAAATATATTCCCAAATTTGTAACCTCTTAAAGAAAATTAATTGAAGCAAACCGATCTATTAAATTCCATATTAAAAATATAGGCTTTAACCCTCAAACATATTAGATTTTTGGCATTTTTGTTTTGGCCACTTTAAGCATAAATTGTTCAACCACTCCTTATGTTCTAAGATATATCGATAAAAAAATCTATTGACGTCTTACACACCTCACCTTTTCCACGTCAAACAATTAACAAATATGTTATGCGGTTGTTGGAGGGTGGAGTTTTAGATTGCTTCCCCATTCCAATTTTCATGCCATTGCACTTCTCCACCCTCATATACCTTCTTCTTCTCTTTCTTCCTCTCCCACTCTTTCTCTCCCGCCATTTTCACTTACTTACTAGATCCCATTCAAGATTTCCATCGTATATTTCGGGATGATTACTAATTTATATCCTAAAGGAGTAGAAATAATCATTATATTTTGTTAAGAAAAGAGTAGAAATAGTAATTTCACCCCTCCATCCTGAAGAAGATTATAATGTTTGTACATCAACAATGTCATGTAAATTTTATTTCTTGATCTTTTTAGATGGACAATTTTACAATTACGCTTTTGTGACGTTTTCAAATTTGATACACTGTATTCCCCTCCGATTGTCTTCATTTCACCCTCCATTCGCAAAAATTACAATAGTTGAATCTTGACAAGAGATCAAAATAAAAAATTAATTCGGAGACAAGTCGCATGGAGACTGTCTTATTTTGCGGTGGTTGCACATCCAATCATTAAATTTGAATTGGTATACTGTCTCAATGAAAATATCTGTCTCGAAAAATCGAATCATTAAGTTCCCATATTTGCGCGTTTTCTCAAATAACACATGACATCTCGACAATTCTAAGGATTAATATTCATACTAGGTGGGTTCAAGTACTAGGTAAGGGAGAGGAGCCAATAGTGGAGCATGGACCAGTAATGGTGAGGGTATTTGTGAAGTGAGTGACTAGTACATGTACATTTGTCATTCAACATTTGAAAAAAAGTAACTAATAAAATGTGTCACATCAAATCACATCAAAAAATCACCCAATCACATGATGCCACATAAGTGGAAAAAAATGCATGACATAATGCCTTACTAATGGTCCACCCTTTTTCCTTTGTATGAAAAACTACTTGATTTAAATCCATTTAAAAACCACTTTCCATAAAATAAAAATGTTCAAAAAAAAAAAAATTTAGATTAAGAAAAAAAAAATCTTTTAAAGGGTTTTTTTTTTTCAAAATTTAATGTAGTTAAATGTGTGTTGTACACCTCTCAATTTGAGTGCACAACTACTGGCTCCTCTCCCTTAGAAGACTAAACATTGACCCCTCTGTGTTAGATTGTTAGCTCTTATATATTAAAGGACTCGTGGTATCTTCTCACAATCAACTCATTTCTGCTGAGCCACTTTGCCACTCTTTTCTTTTGTAATTGTTATTCACAATGTCCATCGCCACCCACGTAAAATTATTTTTGGTTTTGGCCTTGGCCATAGCTATATTTCATGATGCCAAGGCTGACAGTGGCGATGCAAGAAAGCCATTCATTGTTCATATGATGAGGTCCATGAAACCCCAGCATTTCAGCTTGCACGAGCACTGGTATGCTTCCCTCCTCGATGGAGTTACATCGACCCAGTCAGATCCGAGTTTGTTATTATACAAATACGATATAATACTACATGGATTTGCAGCCAAGCTGACCAGAGCGGAGGCTGAAGCTTTAGAGAGTCTTGATGGCTGTTTGGCTGTAATTCCATCCTCCCTCGGTAAAATGCATACCACACACTCGCCACAGTTTCTGGGTCTTGTTGGTGGCAGCAACGGCGGTGCGGGATTATGGTCGCAGTATTCCACTAAGGGAGAAGATGTGATAGTCGGCGTGGTGGACTCAGGAATATGGCCTGAAAGTGCAAGTTTTCATGATGGAGGGCTGGGGCCTGTTCCTTCGAGATGGAAGGGCGAATGTGAAAGCGGGGAGGGCTTCGATTCCTCCAACTGCAATAGAAAACTCATCGGAGCTCGATTCACTTTTTCTCAAGGCTACAAATCACATATCGGTGAAGACTACATGTCCCCAAGAGACATCAGCGGCCATGGCGCACACACTGCGTCTACTGCTGCCGGATCTGCTGTAAGTGGAGCGAATTTCAATGGGTTTGGCACGGAAACGGCTGTAGGCATGGCCCCTTCAGCCAGATTGGCTGTGTATAAGGCCTGTTGGGGAGCTGGAGTGAGATGTGACCTGATCGACGTAGCTGCCGCCATGGAAAAAGCCGTTGAAGATGGCGTGGATATTCTTTCAATCTCCATTGGTCCAGATGTACTTCGTGATATTCCTTTTTACGAAGATCACCTAGCTCTGGCAGCATTTGGGGCCATAGAGAAGGTGTATTTGTTTCTGCGTCCGCTGGTAACTCTGGTCCTTCTCAACTTTCTGTTAAAAACACTGCACCGTGTATAGCTACTGTCGGCGCCAGCAATATAGACAGAACATTTTTGTCTCCCGTAACTTTGGGCGATGGCAATTTTTTAAAAGGCTCCTCTTTTACAGAGGAAATGGGATTCAAAATCTGCCTTTGATAAATGTTAGTTGCACTGACACTCTCGGCCTGGATGCCACCATACTGAAAGGCAAAATTGTTCTCTGTGATTCCAACGATTCGTTGATAAATCCGTTGGACTTGGCAAGGCTGGTGAAGGAAGGTGGAGGAGAAGGAATGATTCTTGTCAACCAGGCATCTGAAGGTGCACAAGATGTGCCTATCCCACCACAATCATTTCTGCCGGCTACCCGTGTGAGTTTTTAGTGGAAATTTGTTTGTTGGTGTATACATTGAGACCGCACAGAAAGTTGATGTAGTCTTCAGGGCCCATGTCGTAGATCCGCCCTGGGTTGATGGCAGTCGTTGGTTGTGCATGCCCTGCACCCATTGCAAACGGGTCCGCTGGTTTTAAGGTGAGCGCATCTTTGATCGGCTAGTTTCTGTTGTCGTGGATGGAAGATGACGTCGTAAGAGCCGATTTGATTGCCGCAGGAGTCCACGTCGGATGCACGGCTCAAATCAGCGCTGCAATGCCCGGCGCTGACATGGGGACACGACGTGGATGTCCCCGAGATTATCTCATAGCTCCCATTCATCCACGCTGCCAATATGTTGACACCTGGAGCGATTACATATGGCTTAAGAATATCTGGAAATGCTGTGCTTGGACCTCCGGAGGAAAAAGCAGCCACAACAGGAGCAGTTAATGATTTCCCAACCAGTGTCACACCAGTGCGGTTAATACTGGCATGTGGCTTCGCCGTGCTCTGAATGTAGGCTTTTTATCTTATTTTAAATACACCCTTCTCGATGGCCCCAAATGATATCAACTAGGCGATCTTTGTAAAAAGAAATATCAACAGCTGAACCAAGGGACAGAGAAAGAATATACGCACCATATTCAATGGCGTTTTCCATGGTAGCAGTTACGTCGCTCAGGTCACATCTCGCGCAGGCCCAACAGGCCTTATACACAGCCAATCTGGCTGAAGGGGCCATGCCTACAGCCGTTCCAAACCCATGGAAATGCGCTCCACTTACAGCAGATCCGGCAGCAGTAGACGCAGTGTGTGTGACATGGCCGCTGATGTCTCTTGAGGACATGTAGTCTTTACCCATATGTGATTTGTAGCCTTGAGAAAAATTAAATCGAGCCCCGATTAGTTTTCTATTGCAGTAGGAGGAATTGAAATCGTCTCCGTTTTCACACTCACCCTTTCATCTGGAGGAACAGGCCCCAGCCCTCCATCATGAAAGCTTGCACTTTCAGGCAAACTCCTGTGTTTACCGCGCCCACTATCACGTCCTCTCCGTAATTGGAATACTGCGACCATAGTCCCACACAACCGTCGCTGCCTCTGGCGAGACCAAGAAACTCAGGTGAGTGTGTGGTATGGATTTTAGCGCCAAACAGCCATCCAGACTCGCTAAAGCTTCCGCCTCCGCTCTGGTCAGCTTGGCTGCAAATCCATGTAGTATTATATCGTATTTGTATAATAACAAACTCGGATCTGACTGGGTCGATGTAACTCCATCGAGGAGGGAAGCATACCAGTGCTCGTGCAAGCTGAAATGCTGGGGTTTCATGGACATCATATGAACAATGTATGGCTTTCTTGCATCGCCACTGTCAGTCTTGGCATCATGAAATATAGCTATGGCCAAGGTCAAAACCAAAAATAATTTAACGTGGGTGGCGATGGACATTGTGAATAACAATTACAAAAGAAAAGAGTGGCAAAGTGGCTCAGCAGAAATGAGTTGATTGTGAGAAGATACCACGAGTCCTTTAATATATAAGAGCTAACAATCTAAAACACAGAGGGGTCAATGTTTAGTCTTCTACGTAGTACGAATACTAATCCTTAGAATATTAATCCTAGTATGAATATTAATCCTTAGAATTGTCAGAGACGCTGTGTTATTTGAGAAAACGCGCAAATATGGGAAATTAATGATACGACTTTTCAGACAGATATTTTTATTGAGACAGTATACCAATTCAAATTTAATGATTGGACGTGCAGCCACCGCAAAATGAGACAAGTCTCCCAATTAATTTGTAACTTGCCCTTGTAGGATTCAACCATTATAGTGTAAGAATTATTGTTTTGCAGCTTCTTGTTCTATCCTTGGCATTATATATATATATATATATTGAGTTATACATATTCTTCTCATTTAAAATTTGTTAAGTTGAAGAGTTAGAAATCTTAAAACTTTTGTTCAACATTAAATAATACTACCGATTAAATAACCAAGTTATCGAAAATTATTCATTAAAGGGAAATTACATATGTAAATATATATACACATGTATGTATGTATATGTGATTATATATATAAATTTATTTTAAAAAATAGATTGGACATGTTAATTAAAAAAGACATTGAATTCATTTAAAGAAAGGGATTTAATTTCTAAAAAGGGTTAAAGGAGGGGTGGATGGGATGGTTGTCCCAACCAAACTCGCTCTACTCCTCTTGCTTGGCTTCCCCTTAAACCATGGTCACGACAATGCCATGGCTTTGCCCCACTTTGCCCCACTCGCAATCCTTCAAATAGGCCATAGGGCTTAGTAAACAAAAGCAGTTCACCCATCTAGGCGCTTCACCTATTTTGGCTGTATAAAAAAAAATACATTGTGTGTGTGTGTTCTCAACCTAGGAGATGGGTTTTTAACTTCATTTAAATAAAATACCCTTTTTTTTAAGAATGCTCTAAAGAAGAAGTTATTTTTAAAAAATAAATAACGAGGCACATCCATTCATGGATAAGATTTAAAACACAAAAGAACAATATATTTTAATCCTCATGTAAACAAAATAACTCTGTTATCAAACTTGAATGGTTTTCTAAACATAAATCAAAATCCAAATGGAGAAAAATCCTCCATCATCCTCTTGCTTGAGCTCCATGTGAACTTCCTCCTTGACTGGAACATGGAAACAAAACCAAAAATATTTGCAACATAATGAAATGAGAGGAGATAAAAAGAATAAGAATATTTCAAGTTTTATTATTATCCTCATAAGATATTAGGGTTTTAGCATCCTATGGTAGAGATTTTTTAAATCCAAGGGCTCACATTTAGTTTAATTTTGACTTAAGTGTTATAAAGTTAGACTTTATTCTTTGGGATATTAATTAAGTATACTTATTTTAGACTTGTTTATTAAACCATTAAAGGCATGGGTCCATTTAAGAAATTAGATAGGACACCTGAACATATTATCCAACTAATGGGCTTCCATAAATATTTTATTGTTTTCGAAACGATTCTTTTATTGTCGTATTTAATCAAACCCTTTTAATCTCTCGACATGATAATTTTAATCGTTATTTTATAACGTAGCCTTATACTCTATCGTGATTAAATTATAGTCAACTTTTTAAAACCGCTTTTTAATTCTAAATCGTGAAATTGGTGTTATGCCAGCCATTCTCCTTTTAATGTCAAAAACATGATATGGTGTGATGGCGTAAATTTAATTCATATTTCATGAAATTCGTTCGATAGCACTTCGTCGTGTTTGTGACTTAGTCACGTTATTATCGTAATGTGTTATTCTTGATCGCTCTTGCTATATGTACTTCAAAGAAATATCATTTCCATTATTATTACTACCCATATCATTTCTTGATTACTTTTAGTTGTCTTTTGGACATTTTGGAAACTCATAATGAACGGGGTGTGACACTGTCCATCCATCTTAGAACCAACCCAGTTCGGGAGAGGGGGAGAAGTTTACAAATAAACGCAATTCTAAATATCGTCATAAGATTCAAGTTTCCTCCCAATGTCGGTCCCATCCACTTGAAGCATCCGATTGAGGTTAAATATTTTTTTAGAGCACCATCATCTTGGGTAGGGGAGAAGCGCATATTCTTAGGACAACCATTATCATTGACCTCATGGAAAATTTTCACGCTCCTAGGAGTGCTAATTTGATTCCCACCGATTTATGTTTCCCATCACCGCCATCATCTCTATGAAATGCTCTATGAAAGGGCTTCGGCTAGGGTTAGGGTTAAAATTCAATGAAGGCATTAGGAGGAGAAAAAATAGGGTTACATTCAATCTAAAACTAGAGTGTAACATTTAATTTACATCCTATAACATTTTTGTAGAGGTATATACATTTAATTTAAATAAATAAAACTCTAAAATTGTATTCAAGGTAATAATAAGTGAACATGTATCGAAAGATGAACATGAATTTGTTATTAAATGCCTCAATATAAAAATAAAGATGTACAAATAAATATGCAAGGAATACGTAATACTAGTTTCTAAGGGCCAATCATATCATGACATGTGATATGTTCATCTATTGGTTACTCATGCTCAACTTTTTTCGCACCTACTTTTATAGGAAACATATTCAATTAAACTTTTTAAACTCAAACGAGAATACCTTTGGATCATATGCTACATAATGGTGTAATATTTAAATATCGACAAGATACCTACATGGCCCTTTTACATGTGCAAAATTAGGTTGCTTATCTACGAATACATCTCCCTATATACAATATATTTTAATACATTGTTTGAATTGTTTATTTTGCATAGGGATCTACTAGACACAACTCCATGCATGATGCAAACCATCCTCATCATCCAACATGGAAAAATATGCCATTGAAAAACTAGTTTGTTCTCTTCTTTTTTTCTTTTTCTTTTTAATTTTTTTTTTTTTTTTGGATGGTGTGTTGGATGTTCCATCCTTGTAAATTGTATGAATGATGCCCCATGAACATACATATCTTAGAAAATATCAAGATCATAAATTCTAGGTAGTGACACTATGTTGACGTTCATGCATTTCGGGGGCTAAGAGGAAAGTTGAGTAACGAAAGAAAAAATATAAAGATGATGATGTTCGAAAAAAAATGACAACCTATGTTCCTAAACTACAATTACCAAAAGGGATGCTTAGTAAGAAATATAATTTCTGATCTAACCAATTGTCTCCACTTCGCCCCCTCCAAATTCAAATCCTCAATCGTAGGAAGATTATAATGTTTTTATCTTGTGAGGAAAGTTAGAAATTAATCCGAAGACAAGTGGCATAGAGACTTCTCTTATTTCGAGTTGGTTGCACATCCTTGTTTTGAATGAGAATTATTAAGTTTGAATTAGTATGTGCTTTCTCAATGAATATATCTCTTTGGAATGTCGAATCATTAGTTTTCCATCTTTGCGCGCTTTCTCAAATAACACCCGCCTCTCTAAAAATTCTAACGGATTAATATTATTCTTCGTAGGTGCAGAGAAGACAAGACTATTTCAGATCTGCCAATCGAGCAATCGAGCCCCTCCTTTTCTTCCCAAGGACCAAGGGAAGAAAAGGAATGATTTAGTGGCATTGCGTATACGGGGGGTGGACAAACATAAGTGGCATTCTCGTGAGATGAAATCTCTCTCCGGCATTTTGTCAAACAATTCATATGTCATGTGTATGCTTCACATTTAGCATACGTATCAAATGGGCACCCAAAACTACAACATCCAACAAAAACACTTGGTATTATGCCTAGATGGAGGGTTGTTCATTGCATTTGGTGAAACAGCTTTGAATAATGAGGACCTATTTCTACATAGGATGAGACTCGAGTATCCTTAAAAGGTAACCTAATCATATTGAACACTTGTTGGTTGAATTCAGGTGAAATAGTGTCAATGTTTGACCTGGAATCTCAATTTTTTTATTTTTCCCTGTAGTGAGGATGATGATAGGGTGACTCCGGCTTCCTGCGCAAAAGAATTCATTACAATATACAAGACCACATCTCATCGACATATTTCATTGATCTGTCATCTGTTATGTTCTAAAACGTCTCATTTTAGCAAAACTATGGAGGATGAAAAAGGTTGTAGAGTCTCTCTTTACTCTTGTCGGTTGTATTTTCAAAAAGGTGCCAAGGCCTTTTCAAAAAACCCACGTTGAACATATTCAATTATCAATATAGTCCATGAGGCTACATTTCTTTCAAACATTTATTCTAGTAATTTGCATGTCCATTGAATTCTTCCACATTTGTAAAGCTCTCATGTAACACCCATAAAAACGACATTCTAGGAACACATTAAATCTTATACACTTATCCATAAGGTTGCGGCAAATGTTTTGTTTTGTTTTAAGTTATAAGGTTGCGAGGGTGTTAACCCCAAGTGTATGTTAAATTAATTTTCACCAATAATCTCTACTTTACTGAAGGATGGAACATGTCCAAGCTAAATGATTAGATATTCTTAATTTAACTCTAAGGTTAATTAATTAGAGTCAACTAGGAAGGTGCCATAATTTAATTTACTTGGTTAAATGTTTTTCTCCTCCTTAATTAACATCCAAACCCAAAAAGATTAACCTTATACTTAGTTACATTAGTTCCATAATCTTAATAACTTAAATGTCCATTTCATTAATTTTCTAAAACACACTAGGAACTAAATTAATGACTTTGCACACCAAGGTATTTGAATGGCCCCATTCGCCCATCTACACATACCTATAATTTTATTTAAAATATCTATAAAATTCATTCCTACCAAGCAATTGTAGGGTTGATCCTCAACCCTTGGATCAATTCAATGGTGGCCACTAGATCCTAGGGTTCCAAACTAACCCTAAAAATCCTTATGAATTTCTATTAAGTCCTTTTCTTTACCCTAGTGTCCTCATTTAGTCACTTTATTTTTGTTTGATTTGCATGTTGGAGAAATGGAAGCCATGGGAGCAAGGAAGGAAGAAACTATGGAGGAATTTACAAATTCAAGCTTAATTTAGTCTAGGTTGTAGATTTATCATTGTAATTCCTTTCATTCAAAGATTAAAGGGGTTTCCACTCCAAATCTAGAGTTATTACAAACTTATTTGTATTTTGAGTTCTCTATTTGGGCCAAACCCTACCCCCAAAAATATATATAAGATTGAACACTTTTAATTATCCATTTGAAGATTTACTTGCTTGAATAATGAAATTTAACCATGATTTGCTTGTTGGAGGTTTCCTATGTAATTTTTACAAGTTTAAATTTTAGTTAGACCAAGTTAAAATTTTCACAGGAGTAGATATGCATTTTTCCGTTGTTAGTGACAATACAGCGCCCAGAGGTCGGCGGTCCTGGGACCACCACCCTACCTGGTGTGACGATTTACGAACCGCCACCTTGCCGGAGCTGAAATTATGAGACCATTGTCTTGCACGAGCGGCGGTTTGCGGGATCGCCTCACCGCACATGGCGGTGGTCCAGCCTTCATTAGAAACAAAACCTTCATTTCCGATATTTTTCAAAAACAAAATTCACTAGAGTGATTTAAAATTCATCCTGAACTTAAATTTATGTGCCTAAAGTTTCCAGTTGAAGGGTTTGATCCATCTATTCATTCCATAATAGAACTACTCATTTTAAAGCATTTTCCTATTTCAATGGTAACTACAACAACTACAAGATCATTTTATTTTTTTCAACAAATTTTCTTTCAAGTCCAATAGTAAAAAAAGAACTAAATCTACTTCTAATGTTGTTTTTTTCTTACTACTAAATGCACTATTTCAACATAATAATTTACTTAAAATTTATTGCATCTTTCCACTTCCACTACAACCATTTATTCAAATAACCACTAAAGAACTTTAATCCACATTCAAGTTCATCATGCATACACTATTAGCATTTTACAACTTCTATGTTCCTTCTTTCTCATTTACAATAATACAACTTCAACAATGAAAGTAAACTTCTTTTTCTTGTGCATAGCTCATTCCTTTTTATGCAAAGAACTTACTTTCTCACAATACAATTTATATCTAAACTTTTAAACATGATTTCTATTTGATTAATTTCTTTACATACTAAAATTGGAGGAGAGAGGAAATTATACAACTCCTCAATGAGCTTCCTTAAAAATAATAATACAACTTGGTAATGAAACTTATAATGCAACATTTAATTTTCTTTTCAACAATAAAATACTACAAAACTTTCACCTCGAGTGGGAATAAAAATAAGGTTTTCTCAAAAGGAAGGATTTCATTTAGACACCCACAAATGCTCCAAGTTTCACATCGCTAAACAGAGCTTCACCATGTCTTCACTTGATCAACAACAAAAAGGGGGAGAGGCAACACTCTCCACCCAACCAATAATCCAATGAGGAGAAGAAACTATCCTCCTCATTAGCTCCCAGCCCCAACCACAATGCAATAAAAGGTGGATCTAACTCTTAACAATGATACAAGATTCCACATCACAATACCAAGATTTCACAACCATACCAAAACACAATCAACACAAACTACAAACACAAGAAGGAAACTAACAAAATGTACAAGGCTTCAAAATGCAAAGCCAAAGGAGAAAGGATCTATGTGGAGGTCACTTATGCCTCCCAATGGGAAATAGGTGCCCACCTTAAAACCCTCTAATATACATCTCAAAAACCCTACACAATCTTATGCCTCCCTCAAGAACCTCTTATGCCTCCCACATTCTCTTATGCCTCCCTACTATCTCTTATGTCTCCCTCATAAAAGCATAAGTAAAAATGTAAGTATTTCTTGTCCAAGGTGGGGCACCCAACCCAACTCCTCCAAAACATGAAATAAACTCTTATGACTCCCTACATAAGATCCACATAGTCCCCTTTTACACCAAACTTAAGAAATCTACCCAAGCACCCAAAAAAAATACCAAAAACTCAAGAACATACACATAAGCACAATATAAAAGAAAACATTTAACAAGAGTGTAGCTCCTACTTTTCCATGGTAGAGATTGACCCAAGAGTCACACACCAAGCTCCTTCAAGCCCACTCCAACACCAACAAGCTCCTAAGAAATCCACAAGAACTCCAAAATTCTCCAACTCCAAAATACAAAAGCCCAAATCAAATGAAGTAACCCCCAAACAAGGAAATTGAACTTGAATAAATAGAAAAGGGAGATGAGGGTGAGGCGGTTCCATGTAGGATGCCACATCACTCATCCTCAACTCCACCTCAAAAGTCAAACCTCCTCTTATACACACAATCCAAACCCACACTCCCTAAGTAAAAACTTTAAAACCCATGTAAGAAAAGTGCAATAAATGTCACTTTTTGTCTTACAAAACACATAATGGGGTCTATTTTTGACCCCCAATTCATAAGTAGGGTTGGTAATGAGATTTAAGAGGTGTGGGACAAGTTTAACTTTTCCCACAAGCCTTCAAAAGTGGCCCTTAAGGCCAAATCTAAATTTTCATAAAGAGGTAGAGTGTACAACACTCAAGATCACAAGCACTCAACTTACAACACATAACCCAAGAGCCATCTAATCTAATAAATGAATTCTTTTGTCCCTTCCATAATTATTTTAGCAATAATATTAATTTTACTAATCTAGACACAAATTAAATAATTAACAAAAGGAGAATACATCACTATAAAATCACATACTAAAATTAAATAAAAGAAATATAAAAGAATAACACACAAACCCCTTGGTCACAATTGGAGGAAATCCTCCCTTGGAAACCCCCTAACAACAATTTAAACACACACACAACAATATAACACAAGTTTCCATGGTGACCATTGTTGAATTCATCTAGCATTCCAATGTGGTTGGTCTCCAATCCCCGTTGTTTGTTGTGATATGTTTACCTGAAAAACACATAATACCTCCTTCGGCCTCGTGGCCGCATCAAAACATCTAAGATAAAATATACAATTATAAATCCACAATCATCTACATGTGAATCAAATCATCATCTAGGAAAGTAATGTTATTATTTTCAATTTCTAACAACATCTCAATTCTACATTTCATCAATATCAATAGGATCACAAGATTAGTTCAATTGTTAAGGTCTACTCAATATGACAAAAATATCGCATGTCAAAAATATATAACTATGTCAACAACATATCATCATCAATATAAAATGTCTCTAATAATCCACACACATCATACTATGAATCAAAATCCAACAATAGTCCAAGTATCTCTATCATCTAACATCATGCTAAGTCAAAATGATACAATAATATCCATAAGTATAGTCAATAGTAATAAGTGTTGAAGGGAAGTGGGCACTACATCTCAATTTAGCATGGGTTTAATGGTTGCTAAATGCATTTTCTTGAAATCTTCTTGGAATTTTTCAAAAACCATTTTTTTCATATTTTTCATTCATCGGTAATTCACAAGATCATAGTTCATTGAGGCATTTTATCAAACAATTCAAGAACTCTATCCTAAATCGTCCATTCCGCAGAGGAGAATGTTGGAAAAGGTTGTGGAATCTGAATTTACCCTTGTTGAATGCATTTTCCAGAAATTTTCAAGACCTTTGACAACAAACCCATCTTTTGTGTATCCCGTGATTAATACAGCCCATGAGACCACATTTATTTTAAGTATATTTTAAAAGAAAAACATTTAATGCATTGTTTGTGCCTCCATATTTTTCCTCCTTGTAAATGCGAACCAGAGGTTAGTTCCATATAATGTTAATATTATTATCACCAAAACCTCATATTCATGTTTCTTTTGTTATAAAAATTAGTGTATGTAAATTATAGGAAAATGAATATTAATAATGTCATCATTATAAATAAGTCCACGTTTTTTTATTTGTATATAAGCATGAACTCATACTATTGAAGTCCAACATAGAGACAAGGGAAGACAAGAAATGTATAGCCCATTCAATTATAATACACAACATATTATATCATGATTATGCATGCAATGTACTTGTATAGGTATGAAATGGTAAGTGCAAAGAAAGATGCAAAATAGTGAGTGTCTTACATCGCATGCTCACAATTTTGGGTTTATTTGAGGAGAGGAATATCATCCTCAAATTTTGTAATGCTTACCACATAGGATTGTAACCACATACTAATTAATTATTAGGGCCACAAACTCTTGTGTCTCGCATGCATACGTCATAAGAAAATTTCAATATATATTTGTCTTCAAATACAAACATAAAATTTGTTATGGAAATTATGAAATATGATCAAATAATATCTAAGATGACACCTAAATATGGATAAGTGATATTGCACACTCAAAGGATTTGTTATGCAAACTATGTAATATAAACAAACAAACAAACATGATTGAAGATGACACCCAAATATGTGATAGGATTTAAATAAATAATATCTAAGAGGAGACCTAAGTATGAGTAAGGAATAAAGCACACTAAAGAATTTAGTTTACACACTATGTAGTATAAAAAAAAAAAACCCTCATGAAGATGACACACAAAGACGTGATAGGCTTTAAACACTAGAAGAAATATTTATGAACACTACAAAAAAAAAAATTGAGGATGAAGACTTTGTCTTTAATACATTCCCTATATAGAAAACTCTTCTAGGAAAATATTTTTTCAAAATTTTGGTGAAACCTATTCTTGATGTGGAGAAAATCAAGCTTCTTATAATCACTTACCTTTGGTAGAAGATCATAACAATATGCTTACTATGCATACACTAAGTATTCTAGACAACTTCACTCGTAGAAAAAACTAGGAAATTTCTAATGATTATAGTTCAACAAAGCTTTGAATGGGTAAGTTTTTTTATCATAAGTAATTGATTCAAAAAATTAATCTTGTTACCTTACTTGTGGAGTGGAATGACTAAGAATCTTAAAATCATAGAATAATGTTACAAATATCTCAATGTAGAGAGAAATAAGGGTGTATGTTCAATTTAAATCTATGCATCCGACCAAATGGGTTGTGGTCTCTTGGTGTGTGTCACACGATGATGTAAAAGGTGTTTCCTAGCCATCCACTAAGGTACAAATCCCAAGAGATAATGAATAATAAGGAGGAAGATGGGATCATACCTCGGTTAAATTTGATGTAATGGAAACCCTTCAGTCCTTGATAGTTAAGTCTAAGAATTCCATACATCCAATCCCTGCAAGCTTTATATTCAATTAAAAGCACTCTATGTCTCTATTTCAATTATGCCATACATCACTCAACCATGTAAAAATATATACTTGAGTATAACTTAAATATCAATTCTTCTAAATAGAATGATGTAAACAATAATGATTGTAATGATCATACATGGAAAAATATTTATCAATATGATATGTGCATGATAATATAAAATCTAATAGTGAAGATAGTAATTTATATCCTAAAAGAGTAGAAATAGTTATGACATACTTGTGCCATGGTCAAACATGCATGATATAAATTAGATAAAGAGATAATTATCCAACCACATTTCTGATGAAAGATTTAGGTGTAGAAAGAAAATTCTTGGCATCGAGAATCAAATTCACGTGTAGAGTAGAATATTGACTTTGTCTCAAGAAGAGTATGTGAAAAAGGTGTTGGATAGGTTTAGGATGCAATGTGAAACCAATGAGTACACCATTGGAAAGGCACTTCAAGTTGAGTAAAGAATAAATACCTAAAACACATGAAGAGATTGAATATATGTCCATAGTTCCATATGCTTCCACATTTGGAATTTTGATGTATGTTATGGTATGCAAAAGACCGTGACATTGCCCATGCGGTGGGAGTCAAGTTGACAATACATGAGTAATCTAGGAAAGGAGTCAAATGCAGTCAAGGATTCTCGGATACATAAGAGGGACTAATAGTAGACAATTGTTCTATGGAGGGTCAAAGGTTTCAATACATAGATATGTTGATGTAGACATGGCTAGATAATTGGATGGTAGGAGGAGAACCACAAGTTATGTATTCACCGTTGGTGGCATGAATTAGTTGGATTTTTAAATGAGAAGATTGGGGCCTTGTCACTAAAAAGAGGCAGTATGTTGTTGCTACAAAAGCAAGCAAGGAGATGATATGGATGCAAGCAAGAATGGAAGAGTTGAAGAATTTGAAGAAGGAAGATTACGTTATTGGTGATATCCAGCAGTGCAATTCATCTTACAAAGAACTCAACATTCCATTCGAGAACCAAACATATACAACTCAGGTATCACTTTACTAGATCAGTTTTGGAGGATGGACAATTTCTTTGAGAAGATCCATACAAGTTAGAATTTCACGATATGTTGACAAAGGCGATGAAAAAAGGGAACTTGGAAGGCTTTTCATCTTTAGTAGGTCTTCAAGATTGATTTTAAAGAAGAGAAATGGGTTAGAGAAGAGTCAAGGATGAGGCTTAGTGATGGTGGGTTACATCGGTCCAATTATGTCCAAGTGGGAGATTGTTGAAGTTGTGGAGCCTGATTACAAGTTAAAGTGGCAGTTTCATTTTCCTTTTTCTATTTTTTGGGAGGAAATCATGGTCATGGATAAAAATAACATTATCTTATTAATAGACCGGAGTTGTTATTAATAGATTGGAGTTGTTATTTTTATAAGCATGTGATATTTAGGTTGCTTGTGGTTGAAGCAAACTTTTATAAGCATGTGATATTTAGGTTGCTTGTGGTTGAAGAAAACTTTTACAAAGAGGTGCACAAGTTATGTGTGTGTGTGTGTGTGTGTGTGTGTGTGTGTGTGTGTGTGTGTGTGCAAGGATTTACTTTTTGTAGTATGAAAAAGAGAGATAATTGTATTGTATTCCTTTGGACTGAATAAAGGAGAAGTTTGGCTTGTTTTTGGTGGATGTATCCTAAATTGGGTGAACCACATTAAATCTTGGGTTTATCTTGTGATCACATGCTTCTTTTATTGCTCATCTATATTTTGATCCTAACATGCGAGAACCTTTTGTAACACCCGCTAAAATGACGACTCGAGACCCAAGAACAACCTAGGTTTAGATAGATTTTTTTAAAATAATTGTTTTTGGAAAGCGTGACCACTACTGCACGAGCTTCAAGCAACAGTTGCTACAACAAAGATCCTAAGTCCATTATAATTTACTAAATGAAATTTTCTCATTGTAACCAACATTAGATCCACATTACAAAATTAAAGAGTATAATTAAATTTATCTAAGGAGTTAATAAGTAATTAAATTAGCATTATAGTTAAATATTCCCTAATCAGTTTTAGAGGGTCAAAGGGCCAAAGGAATTAAATACCTTGGGTATTTAACTCCCTCAGTCTAAACAATAAACAAGGTTCCTATTTGCATGGGATGGGAGAACATTCCCTTATCCCCTAACGTGACCCTTAAAAAGGTCAACCCATGCTTTAGAATTATACATTTAAGTTAAAAAGGGGTAATTTCCCACTTACCCACTCTCAGACTCATCTTTGCACTTCAACCTGATTTTTCACATAATTAACGCACCTAAATTTTCCTAAAAATATTTCCATTAGATAGGAAATTTCTTCCCCTTTCCAATGATATAAAGAAGTCCTCCTAACTCCTCATATTTCTTAAGTTCTGAGCGGCGGGCACTGGGAGGAAAATTTTCCCAAAGGCAAGGCAATGCCGGCTTTGGGAAGTAAATTTTCCATAAAGGGCAAAGCTAGTGGGCCGGGGATGAAAATTTTCCAAAAGGCGGGCTAGTGGCCCAAGGGGATGAAAATTTTCCTAAAGTGCAAGGGACACGTGGCATGGTTTTAAGCCCAATCGGGAAGGTGGGTCATCGGAGGTAAATTAGATTTTAACTCTTTTTGTTTGAAAGAGAAAAAAGGTTCAAAAACCCCCGCTCCTCCTTCGATGCATAGGGACGCCACGTTTCCTACCCAAAGTCTCAATAGGGAGAGTGGACCTTCGGGAAAAATTAGAAATATTGACTTTTGTGTTAAAAAATGCGACGGTTAAAAATAGCCTCGTGCCTCAGCCGATGCCACGCAAAGCCATATGTCGATTCAGCCAATGTGACTGCGAGGAAGGCGGCCGGCCGGGAATCTTAGGAATTTTTGCCAATATTTTATTTTCCAAAGGTGATAAGGTCTAAAACCATCTGCGCCTCTGCCGATGCCTAAAGATGCCACGTGTTAGACCCACGGTGATGTGGGGGGAAGCGGACGATGTTTGGGAGACTTAAGATTTTTTGCCCTTTTTCAAAAAGATAAAGTTTGAAGGTGTGGGCCCACGAAGGAATTTTTCCCAAAAGCAAATTGGCATGGATGTGGGGCCACAAAGGAATTTGTGAATTTTTGTTTTTTGCAAAAAGTGCCTAAGTAATTTTAGGTCCGCAGTCCGATTTACAAAAATTTCCCTTTCCTTTTTTTAAACTAAGCGAAGTAAAAACTTCAGATGGCCATAACTTTCGATTAGAAGCTCAAATTTGGGAAAATGAGGACTTTTGGAAAAGGTCTTGAAATCCTCTTTGCATATGAACTAATAAAATTCATATTTGACAAACTTAAGTGGGTGAATTTTGAGAAAATGTCTTTCTTGCCATTAAAATGTGAACTGGACTTTTTAACTTAACAAAATTAATTCAATCCGCCATTCTTTCTTCCTCAACATGCCAAACCGACATGGAGGATTGCACTTGGAAAGATTAGGACGGATTGCAAGGATTAATTGTTAAAGTTTGAGTTTTCAATACAAATTTCTTTTCTCCTTTTTTTATAACTGCATTATTTTTCCCTTTCCCAATTAATAAAGTTCTGCATAAATTTCTTAAACAATACAAACTATTTTAAGATTTTTTTTGTTCCTCCTTAACTTGTTTTAATGTTTTATCTTGTCTTTCATCAATGCAGATTGTTCTGTATATTTTTCTGATATTCATTTTACAGGTTTATAGTGAATCAAAATAGAATCATACTTAAACTCGAATGGATCTACTTTTCGTTATCATCCTCTAAATATTTAAATTCATTCAAATATAATTTACAAAATTTAACTTTACTTCAATCAATGTGTGAAGAACCAAAATGTAGTTATACTTTCAAAACATGCATTTCGAATGAAACAGAGAAATGTAATATGTCTTCATACGTATTTCTTTCAATTTTCAAATAGAGATTTCACAATATATTTAAAACACAGATTTCAAATGAGAACCATACCATTTGTGATAATTAAAACAACTTCTATTAAACTATAATAATTCTTTTACAACTTCCTTTTTCATTCATCAAATACAACTTACGAATATACATCTTTCACATTCAAATGTAGATTCCATTTCAAAAAAAGAGCAACTTTCCACCACAATAATATTACAATGTCATCCACTTGAAGTGGAAAAATTTTACAAGGAAACCCCAAGGGGACTAAAAAATTTTTCTTCATCCTCAACTCCAGAACAAAAACAAGAAGATCCACCATTTATCTTTTGATCACAACAAAAAAAGGAGGAGAGGCAATGCTCTCCACCCAACAAAGAATTCTAATGAAGAGGAGAAGTCATCCTCCTCATTGGCCCCCATCCCCAACCACAAAGCAATAAGAAATGTATTTCAACTCATGGCAACAAAAAAGCTTCCACAACACAAAAATAATTTTCACAAATAGAACATAGTCCAATACATAATGTAGTTTTACAACCACAGGAAGAACAACAAACAATACTTAGGCTTCATCATGCATAAGCCAAAGGAGCAAGACCTATGGGGGAAGCTGCTTATACCTCCCAATGGGGAAATGGGTGTCCACCTTAAGATAAACCCACTAATATATATATATATCATTTCAAAACCCCTACATGCCCTTATGCCTCCCCAAATACCCCTTATACCTCCCATTCTCTTATGCCTCCCCACACTCTTATGGCACCCCATAACGAGTAAAGAAATGCAAGCTATTTATTTTACAAGGTGGAACCCAATCCCAAACTCCCTCCACAATAACACTTATACCTCCCCAAAACTCTTATGCCTCCCCACAAGAGATCCCCATAGTCTTCTCCTACACCATACCTAGGCAATCTACCCAACCAGCCAACAACATACCAAGATATTCAAAGCATTCACATATGCATAAATAAAAGAAGAACATTTTAAAGAGCCAAGCTCCTACCTCTCCATGGTAGAGTTTGATCCAAAATTTCAACAACAAGCTTTTTCCAATCCAAAGTCCAAAAGCTCCAGCAATCCATAAGCACAAAAATCTCTAGCTCTCTTCAAAATTACAAGAGAACAAAACCAAAAGAAGTAACCAAAAAAAGCGAAAGTAACTACCTGAAGTAACCCCCAAAACAACAAAAGAATTCGAATAAATAGAAAAGGGAGAGAGGAGGATGATGTGGGTCCATGTAGGATGCCACATCACACATCCTCAACTCCACCTCATAAGTCAACTTCAAACTCCAAATCACAATTAAAAAGGTTGGTGAATAAATGACATTTTACTTACACACACATCCCAAGTCCACACCCCAAGGACCAAAATAAAATTTATGTAAGAAGGTATAGTAAAAACCTACAACTTGCCTTCCCAAAATACATAATAATGTCTAATTTTGACTCCCCAACCATAGGTAAGGTTGGTATACAAATTTAAGAGGTGTGGGACAAGTTTAACTTGTCCCACAAGCCTCCAAAATCAGCCCCTAAGGACAGATCCGAATTTCAAAAGGAAGGTGGAGTGTTTCACACTCAAATTTACTTACACATCTCTTACAACACATAATCCAAGAGCCATCAACTCTAATAAATGCATTCTTATGACCTCTTTTAATTAATTAACAACATGATTACTCACTAATCTTGACACAATTTAAATAAATAATAAAGGGAAATACATCACCAAATAATCACATACAAAGATTAAATAAAGGGAACACAATAAAAGAATACACATAACCCCTTGGTCACATTTAAAGGTGATCCCCCATGGGAACCCCTAACAACAATCCAACATACACAAATAACAAATACACGTTGCCATGGTGACCCTTGTTGAATTCATCTAGAATTCCAATGTGGTTGGTCTCCAATCCCCGATGTTTGTTGTGACATGTTTACCTGTAAAACATAAATACCTCCTTCGAACTCATGGCTGCATCAAAATATCTCAAATAAATATAGAACATAACTCCAAATTATCTATATGTATGAATCAAAACATCATCCAAGCAAGCAAAAATATCCTTTATAATTCCATCCATAATCATATGATCACAAGATTAGTTCCATTTTCTAGGTTTACTCGATATGAAAAATATCACATGTACGAAAACATATATATATATATCTAACCATGCCAAGCAGTGTATCAACATCAATATAAAATGTCTCTAATAATCCACATGCATCATATATGAATCCAAATCAACCACAGTCTATGATTTCTAATGTCTAACATCATACCAACTCAAAGGTTGTAGTAATGTTCATAAGTATAGTCGACAGTATCATAATCAACAACAAAAAGGTGTCGAAGATATATATATAACCATGCCAAGCAGTGTATCAACATCAATATAAAATGTCTCTAATAATCCACATGCATCATATATGAATCCAAATCAACCACAGTCCATGATTTCTAATGTCTAACATCATACCAACTCAAAGGCTACAGTAATGTCCATAAGTATAGTCGACAGTATCATAATCAACAACAAAAAGGTGTCGAAGGGAAGTGGGCACTACACATTTCACAAGTTGTTATTAGTGTAGGTTGGATGCCGTAAAAGAACAAGGGATAAAGCTTTTTAGATTACTCAAGCTTTTCAACACATACACACATGATTGGTATTGTGAAACCACTCTTCATTTAACTTGTGTGAACCCTAATTAATCTAGTGATACCTTAAATTATTATGTATAGTAATTATTTTTTTAATTATGTTGAAGGTGTTTTCCCAATTTCAAGTGACCCGTGGAACTTTGACAATGACAAATATCCAACAATTCAAATATTTTTCCAATCGTTAAGGTACGTTTGAATTAGGATCATCCATTTGGTGCGCTTTCAAGGTGTATCTCCTGTTGGTATCCAATTTTACTCTCCTTCACAACTTGAACAACATCATAAATTTGCACAAGACACTCAAGGATAGATAGATGTTTTGTATGTCATTTGTAGCGGGGAAGCACACCTATCTGCTTGTTTGCATTCAAGAATTGAGGGAGTGGATAACACCTTCAAGAGGGTTTTGATCTAACCCTCACTATTTTAGGTTGTGCCTATCAACCAAGGCAAGAGAACCTATATTGCAGCCCTTATATGGTAAGGAGATGGAGATATCCTTGTGTTTTGCATATGATATGGAAGGGGCTTTGTGAAAACATGATCAAGTATCCATTATCCAAACTCAAAGGAGTTGTCACTACTAAATGATGGAAATATTTTAAAAACAAAGCTAGAGCTGCTAAAGACATGATAAAACCCTGATCAACTTTGTGCATTTTAGTGAAAGGATTGAATTATTTTGTGGACACATAATGCAGATGCAGGAGTATTGTAGGTAGGATGAGTTAGTTTAAAATGAAATTCTGATGAGAGATGTTGGGACAAGAGTAGCTAGAAATCATCACCTTCTTTGGGAAGCTTTGCAAATGAATTACAACACCTAAATAGCAGAGATGTTTCAATGAATTTGAAGTGCTCTTTCAACCAGGATGTGTGCACACATGGATGCCCAAATCTGCACTATTCCATAAAAACTTTGATAGCCTGCCACAAAGGCTTGAAGCAAAATATCAATGAAGCATTTAGAAACCCTTGTTAGATCGTGACCTAAGGTACACCCAAAGGTTTACAAACACCCTCAATTTACAAGGAAGGTAAGATGAATTTAAATCTGTTTATCTTCACTCAAATGAATGCTCTTCTGAATGGAAGATTGTAGATGCCTTCAAATCCTCTACAAGAAATGAGACCATGTATGACCAATAAAGATCCCAAACAAAAGATTGCAACATGAGCATGAAACACAAATTGAAAACATACTGAAATACAAGTGTATGCAAGCTTTGCCAAGAGATAAAACCAGTTAATCCAAGAATTTGATCAAATATATCAGCAAGGGAATGTTATTTAGACAATATCAAAGCTTTTTGATGGCTTTATAGCTGAAACCAACTCAACATGATGAAAATTTGATGCAAACAGGAATAAAAAATGGCTCTCAGGCAGTTTCTCCAAAAGGAAATGGACTTCTTCCAGTTTTCCTCGTGAAAATTCTTCTCTCTTTCTCTAAAATTCTCAACCGATTTTAAAAATGCCTCCAAATTACATAATATACCCTATGCCAACTAGGATCCTTGCATCCCAAGCAAAGAAAATGCCAAAGGGATCAAATTTGTTACCAAACCCTATCCATTTGATGAAAATGATATAAAATCAGTAAAACATGCTCAAGAAAAATGCCGAGATGCACAAATATTTTAAAATATTACATGGATTCAGATCCTTATCCATCCTGAGGTCACGTTTTTGTCATTCCACCATGCCAAAGATGCATTTGCAATCATTTTCCACCATTTTCCCTCGTCATATTTAACTCTACAACTTTAATTTTTCACTTTTCACGATTTTACACGGCCGAGAAAAATATTTCATGAAAATCACTATGGAGCACCAAAATAACTCAAATGAATGATGACATTGCATCCGTAGAAGGTCAAAGGGATGTGATTTCCTATAAAATTTCATGCACTTTGGTGCAAATGGTGATTCCAAGCATCTTGGAGCTCCAATGGCGGCGAAAGAAACGAAATGATCAACAATCATTGATTTAAAATCAACTTTAAATTTCTGCCCTCCACGTGTCTTGATGAGATTCGACATGTAGGCTCAAAAATATCTTCTTTGACTTCTGGATAAGGTGGACACATGTCTAAATACCATTGGACTAGGCATCCAACCTTATAAATGCATTTCGAACCTTTTCTGACCTCGGAAAATTTTGAAAATTTTCCCCGCATGCCCCTTGACACGCCACGTGTCCCTAGGTGGACCCTACCAAGATCCGCAGGCCAAAATAACAAATTTTGCTCCTTTTGTGAAAAAAGGAAAATTTCCTTGAGAACCTCCACGGCCCGAACGCCCGCTGCTTCCTCTGCCATGTGCGGTCTCCCATTCACTGTAGAGCCAACCCCTCATTGTTTCCTTCATTCCTCCGTGAGCACAAAATCCTCCCGTGGGCCCGAGCTTCCCTTTTTAACTTTTGAACAGTGCCACGTGTCTCCCCCTGATTGGCTACGGGGGACACCTTCAAATTTTCCATGGGTTCATTTTTCCCTTTGAAATTTCTCACCAAAGTTTGTAAATTTTCCAACATTTCTTCCGCGAGCACAAAATCCTCCACCTCCTTTTGGACACATGTCCTGTTTTCATTGGTGGCAGGCCCATTTTTCAATTTTTACCTTGCAAACATAAAGGCAAAAATTCATAAAATTTTCCTTCGGCCCCTTCATCCATCTCGCCTCCTGGACACGTGTCTTCCTCTAATTGGAGGCGGGCCCTCGGGCCAAATTTTTCCATTGGCATTTTGAAGCCAAAAACTTCAAATTTTTCCAACTCTTTGCCTCTCTGCTTGACCCTCCTAGACACGTGTCCTCTTTTCATTGGATGCGGGCCCTTGGGTCAAAATTTTCCCACAAATCCCCAAATCAAAATTTTTCTCCAACTCCCCCCGCCATGTGTCCGCTTCCCATTGACGCGGGCCTTGACCAAAAAGTGACTTCGAGAATTTTTCCAAAATGGAAGAAAATGTTCTAAGTGACCCCCGCCACCCGCCGATCCTTGACCAATCAAATCATGCCACGTAGGCACATCACTGTAGCAAATGTGGGGCCGCGGAGCAAAATTTTCCTTTGTCAATTTTTCAAAAAGTAACAACTTATAACATTTTCCGACCACTCCCGGCCAATAGAAACCTGCCACGTCAGCGATAACATGCAAGGATAATTTTGACGGGCAGATGACACTCGTATGCCCGTCAAACATAAAAATGCAGGGGACGCCCTAGAAATCGAAAAAATTCATAAGGAAGGCAGATTTTTCCGTTTTGAATCCAATGAATCATGATTTCACAATGGTTTAGGCCTGGGGATTAGGATTTTAGCAACAAATAACTTTCGGATTCGATCTATTTTAATTTTTGCATGAATTTGACAAAGGGGAAAATGGCTCAGCCAAAAAAATGAAGAAGTTAGGGCACAAAAGAGGGGAACTTGGAAATTTGTTTCAATTTAGGGAAAAATCATGACAATGTGAGCAATTCAAAGGTATTCAATTGGAAAATACGACCGCAGGTCACCAATTTGAGCAAATGAAACGTTTGAGCAAAACTGGATATAGAAAATTAGGGCAAAATCAGAAAACTTCGAATTTGCACCAACATCTCCCAACCATCCATTCATCATCACCTCCTCCGCCCGCATTTTCTATTGATGCCTATTTTTTTGGTTGCCCTCTTTGAGGCCATGCTTTTAAAGCTGATCGAAAATTTTAAGGTGTTGCATCACCGACCCTCTAAAAGCGTGTCCTCGCACGTATGACTAAGAAACCCCTTCAAAGTGACATCCTCTTCATTGTCTTTCTTGACACCCTATCGAGTTCATTTCTCCTAAAATGCATTCTTATTTATTTTATTAAGTGGACACATGTTACTCAATACTTGTTTAATCATATCCACCCCGGAAAATATTCTCTCCTTACTTTCTCCTCAATAAAGAATATGTTTTAATAAGCCCTATGTACATGTAAAAATATCTTCCCAAATTTGTAACCTCTCAAAAAAAATTAATTGAAGCAAACCGATCTATCAAATTTAGTATATTAAATTCCATATTAAAAAGTATAGGCTTTAACCCTCAAACATATTAGATTTTTGGCATTTTTGTTTTGGCTACTTTAAGCATAAATTGTTCAACCACTCCTTACGTTCTAAGATATATCGGTAAAAAATCCATTGAAATCTTACACACCTCACCTTTTCCACGTCAAACAATAAACAAATATGTTATGCGGTTGTTGGAGGGTGGATTTTTAGATTGCTTCCCCATTCCAATTTTCTCACCCTTGCACTTCTCCACCCTCATATACCTTCTTCTTATCTCTTCTTCCTCTCCCACTCTTTCTCTCCCTCCAATTTCACTTACTTAGTAAATCCCCTTCAACATTTCTATCGGACATTTCGGGTATGATTAATAATTTATATCCTAAAAGAGTAGAAATAATTATTATATTGTGTTAAGAAATAGTAATTTCACCCCTCCATTCCGAAGAAGATTATAATGTTTGTACATCAACAATGTCATGTAAATTTTATTTCTTGATTTTTTTTGACGGGCAATTTTACAAATACACTTCTGTGACGGGTTCAAATTTGATACCTGGGATTCCCCTCCACTTGTCTTCATTTCACCCTCCATTCGCAAGAATTACAATCGTTGAATCTTGACAAGGGAAAATAAAAAATTAATTCGGAGACAAGTCGCATGGAGACTTTGTCTTATTTTTAGTGGCTGCACGTCCAATCATTAAATTTGAATTGGTATACTGTCTCAATAAAAATATCTGTCTGAAAGGGCGTATCATTAATTTCCCATATTTGCGCGTTTTCTCAAATAACACAGCGTCTCTGACAATTCTAAGGATTAATATTCATACTAGGATTAATATTCTAAGGATTAGTATTCGTACTACGTAGAAGACTAAACATTGACCCCTCTGTGTTTTAGATTGTTAGCTCTTATATATTAAAGGACTCGTGGTATCTTCTCACAATCAACTCATTTCTGCTGAGCCACTTTGCCACTCTTTTCTTTTGTAATTGTTATTCACAATGTCCATCGCCACCCACGTAAAATTATTTTTGGTTTTGGCCTTGGCCATAGCTATATTTCATGATGCCAAGGCTGACAGTGGCGATGCAAGAAAGCCATACATTGTTCATATGATGAGGTCCATGAAACCCCAGCATTTCAGCTTGCACGAGCACTGGTATGCTTCCCTCCTCGATGGAGTTACATCGACCCAGTCAGATCCGAGTTTGTTATTATACAAATACGATATAATACTACATGGATTTGCAGCCAAGCTGACCAGAGCGGAGGCTGAAGCTTTAGAGAGTCTTGATGGCTGTTTGGCTGTAATTGCATCCTCCCTCAGTAAAATGCATACCACACACTCGCCACTTATTAACCTCCTATCTTGTAAGATTATTTGATCAACAAATATTGGAAAATAACACAACTGTAACTTCACAAATACAAACACATAAAAAATACCCAACAAGGTGAACACAATATTTTCGGACAATTGTCCCTGGAAAAACCCGTAGGGAAAACCAGATACTACGGATGATGAGAAATATATTAAACTTCAGCAAATCAAGAGATACAAATATTGCTTGCCTCTTACTGGGAGCTCACAATCTCCTAATCCTCATGCTGATATTCCTCCACTGCTATCTCCAACGCTATCATCACTGCGCCTTGCTAACAACTGAAGACTACTTGCTAACACTTTGCAAGTTTCTCTAAAAACTTCCTTGTTATCAAATGACCCAAATGACCCCCTTATATACTACTCTCGTTGAAAATCAACGGCGAGATTAATACAAATGAATGGTGAGATTAAGACAACTCAATAACCATAACAACCTTGGTTATGAGGTGTCACCTAAAAGGAGTCAATATTAGATAACAATTGTTCTTATCCTAACAATATTTGTTTGACAAAAACAACTATTTCTCTAAATTCTAGAGGCTGTCCAAACTACCCATAACAAATGGATGAGGACAAACAGTATCCAAGCTACTAACTACTAAGATTAACACTCCCTCTTAGCGAGGAAGTGTTACGCATGACACCCACATCTCTCTGAAGAAGATGAATTTTTCCTTCCCAATGCCTTTGTCGGAATGTCTGCTACTTTACTGCTGATCTATAGTACAAACTATAGCTTAACAACCCACTTTGTACACAATCTCGATGAAGTGATACTTGATGTCTATATGTTTTGACCTATCATGAAACACCGGATTCTCGATCGAACTTGATGCAACTCGATTGTCGCGGTGTATCACCGTAGTCTCAACCTTGACCAAACAAAGCTACTAGCAACTTCCGAAAGCCATATAGCTTCACATGTTGCCATGCTTGCTACTTATGTACTCGACTCTGCTGAACTTAGAGCCACAGACTTCTGCTTCTGCTTGAACCAAGATACAACTCCTGATCCCAGACTGAAACAACACCCTGAAGTGCTCCTCTTGTCCGTTGTACTACCTGCCCAATCTACGTCAGTATAGCCCATCAACTTGATTCCTTCACCTCGAGCATATCTAATTCCATACTCGATTGTACCTCGCAAATAATGCAGCACATGCTTTTCCGCAGTCCAATGCACTCTCTTTGGCTCAACCATGAAGCCATTAAGAGAGTTAAGCTGCTAAAGCTATATCGCACGGTATTGACCAAATACATGAGAGAACCAATCAACTGCCTGTATAAGGTGGGGTCTACATCCTTCTCCCTGGATGTGTCTACCTTCCTCCAATTCATGATCATGGGTGTAGACATGGCTTTGCAATCTTCCATCCTGAACCTTTTCAAGATTTCCATGCAATATTTCCCTTGCCCAAGGAAAATCTCTCCATCTTTCTGCCATACCTCCATGCCTAGAAAGTAGTGCATAAGTCCCAAATCCTTCATCTCGAACTCCGCTGCAAGATCCCTCTTGCATTCTTCTATGAGCCCCAGTGAACCTGTAAGAAACAAGTCATCTACATATAGAACAAGAATGAGAATCTCACCTCCAACTACCAAGTAGTAGAGATTAGCATCTGCCTCACTCTTCACAAAGCCCATTTCTGCTGAGTAACTATCGATGCACTCATACCATGCTCGGGAGCCTGCTTGAGTCCATCTGAACTCTCTCTTGATCTACACACGTGGGTCTCTTTCTTTGTGTGCTACTGAAAGCCTTCAGTTTGTTCTATGTATACCTCCTCTTTGACTCACCATTAAGAAACATTGTCTTGACATCCATTTGATGGATCTTGCCATCCCATCTGTGCTTTGAAATTGAGATTACAGGCTCATATAGAAGTATACACAGCAAACGGGCAAATGTCTCCTCGTAGTCTATTCCCTCTTTTTGAGAGAACCCCTTTGCCACGAACCTTGCCTTATATTTCTCGATGCTACCATCTGCACCGTGCTTGATCTTATAGATCCAGCGTGATCCAACCACTGCCCTATCTGTTGGTCTAGGCACTACCTCCCACACATCATTTTGCACAATTGAAGTATACTCCTCAACCATTGCTTCTTGCCACACTTGATGTTGTGCAACCTCCTGATAGCTAGAAGGTTCACTATCTACCAACATACTAACTAATGCAACATAGTCATCATACCTAGCTGGTGGTTTCCGTTGTCTATTACTCCTCCTAGGAGTACCCACTAACTCTGAGTATTCTTACGTATGTCATTGAACCTCACGGTTCTTCTTGCCCTGTAGTAGAGATGAAATATCAACCTCCATGTCTTCTTGATGCATCTCTTCTTGCACTGTTGCTCCATACTTTGAAAACTCTCTCCTCCACGAGTCTATGCTTGTACTAGTAACTGTACTCGAGCTTTGCTGCCCTTGACTCGATTGAGTGATCCTTGGAGCTTACATTGGTTGCTTACTCTTATCATCTCTTGGAAAATCTCTAGACCTTCTAAATTCCTTGTCCTCCATGAACTTGACATCACGTCGAACAATAATCCTCCTCTGGTCCCCAGGAATGAATATCCGATATGCCTTAGAGGTTTCACTTTGTACCCCACAAAGTACCCTCTCTCTGCAGTCTGATCTAACTTGGTACGTGTATCCTTAGGAATGTGACAATATGCCAAACTCCCAAAGATCCTAAAGTGACTGACATCTGGCTTCTTCCCAGTGAATGCTTCCTCTGGTGTCATCTTCCCTAGTACCTTATGTGGAACTCTATTCTGTATGTATATTGTTGTATTGCATGCCTCTGCCCACAGATAATGGGTAAATCTTGGTCATGCAACATAGCCCTTGATGCCTCCGTTATAGACCGATTCTTCCTCTCAGCAACTCCATTCTGTTGCGGATTGTAAGGAACAGTCCACTCTCTCTTGATTCCTTCTCTGGTACAGAACTCCTGGAACTCATTGCTTTTGTACTCGCCTCCATTGTCTGACCGAAGAACTTTTATCTTCCTTCCTGTCGAATTCTCCACAAGAGCTTTGAACTCTTGGAAGCAACTGAAAACCTCATCCTTGGTCTTCAAGAAGTATATCCATGTCTTCCTGGAGAAATCATCAATAAAAGTAACAAAGTACTCATACCCTCTGAGAGACTTCGTCGACATTGGTCCACATACATCTGAATGTACTAGATCAAGAACGCCCTTGGATCTGGTGTCACTCCTTGGAAAATATGCTTTAGCAAACTTCCCCAACACGCATCCCTTACATACATCATCATGCTCTGTGCTCACCTCAGGAACACCTGTCACTGTCTCATGAAGTAATTTAAGGGCTCCATGATGGATATGGCCCATCCTTCTATGCCATAGCTCTCCCTGATCTCTAAGATTATTGTTGCTCATGAGTGCCTTAGGAATATCAAACTGCAGCCTATAAAGCCGACCGCTCCTAACTCCAATAGCTATGGGTGATTTCCAATCCTTGTGCTTGATCAACACATGTGCCCCTCTAAAGAGTACATTGTACCCTTTGTCCTGAAGGACAGATACATAAATCAAATTCATCCCTAAGCCTGGAACATGCAACACATCATGAAGGGGAATCATCTTACCACTCTCCCTCTGGCCCAGCAGTCCCTTTCCCAGTGAGTTGAGTTTGGACATGTTCCCCATAGAGATCTGGATTCTGGTGCTCTCTTCCTTATAACTGGAGAAGTATTCTCTAACTCCTGTCATATGATATGACGCCCCACTATCTCATGTACCAAACACTCTGTGAGGTTGAGCTAACCATACATCTTTATGAGTGCAAACTCATCTTCCATTCTCTTAGAGAGCTCATCTGCACTTGCTTTGAAACCATGACTTGCTTCTTGCCTTTCTTTTCATTCTTCTTCCTTTACGGGCAATCGCGACATAGTGGCCAAACTCGTGACAGCCATAGCACTTGATCTTCGAAGAATCTTTCTTCTTCTTTTCACCTTGTGAATTTGATCCTTTACTAGACCCCTTCTTTGCTTTCCCTTTACCCGCTAGGGCAACATTTTCCTGTTCCACCTCACTTTTCTGACTCTTATTGTTGGCTCCATTGACAAGACTTAGTCTAAGCTCCTCCTGAGTGAAATCACTCCATAGTCGATCCCAACTTGGTAAGGTGTCTCGTCCATTGATGACTTGAACAAAGACATCCCACTACTTAGTAAACCCATTTAGGGCTATTCTCACTAGCTCGTCATCACTTGGTTTGTCTCCAACAGTGCAATTCATCCTTGACAAGTCTAAGTCTGGTGAGGTAACTTGTGACGTCTTCTCCCTTATTCATCCGGGTATTCCTCAACTTTTCTCTAAGAATCAGCTTCCGGTTAGTGGTAGCATTCTGGTACAGATTCATAATGGCATCCCACATCGTCTTCGTTGTATCTAACTCTGCAATATGCGGAACAATATGATCCTTGACACCGTCAAGAATCAACCTCCTCGCCTTGGCATCTTCCTTCTTATATGCTAAGAGTTGTGTTGCATCTGTAGGTACAGGTACAACAGTGGTCACATATTCCTTGATACCATTCTCTTCCAGCAATAGAGAAATTATGGCTTTCCAGACACCAAAATTCGAGGCTCCATCGATCTGTCTGATCTCTTAAACCTGTTGAGGCCATCTTAAAAGAAAATAATAATAATAATTTTGAAGAGGTTAAACTGGGTTTTATAAACCCTCACTTTCTTTCACCTAGGGTAAATCTCTTCTACCCGAACTTAGCTCTGATACCATGTGAAAAATCTATTACAGTTACTGATTATTAACCTCCTATCTTGTAAGATTATTTGATCAACAAATATTGGAAAATAACACAACTGTAACTTCACAAATACAAACACATAAGAAATACCCAACAAGGTGAACACAATATTTTCGGACAATTGTCCCTGGAAAAACCCCATAGGGAAAACCAGTACTACAGATGAGAAATATATTAAACTTCAGCAAATCAAGAGATACAAATATTGCTTGCCTCTTACTGGCAGAGCTCCGACAATCTCCTAATCCTCCTGCTGATATTCCTCCACTGCTATCTCCAACGCTATCACTGCGCCCTTGCTAACACTGCAAGACTACTTGCTAACACTGCAAGTTTCTCTAAAAACTTCCTTGTTACAAATGACCCCAATGACCCCCTTATATACTACTCTCGTTGAAAATCAACGGCCGAGATTAATACAAATGAACGGCTGAGATTAAGACAACTCAATAACCATAACAACCTTGGTTATGAGGTGTCACCTAAAAGGAGTCAATATTAGATAACAATTGTTCTTATCCTAACAATATTTGTTTGACAAAAACAACTATTTCTCTAAATTCTAGGCTGTCCAAACTACCCATAACAAATGGATGAGGACAAACAGCTGTCCAAGCTACTAACTACTAAGATTAACACTTTCAATCTCCATTGGTCCAGATGTACTTCGTGATATTCCTTTTTACGAAGATCACCTAGCTCTGGCAGCATTTGGGGCCATAGAGAAGGGTGTATTTGTTTCTGCGTCCGCTGGTAACTCTGGTCCTTCTCAACTTTCTGTTAAAAACACTCCACCGTGGATAGCTACTGTCGGCGCCAGCAATATAGACAGAGCATTTTTGTCTCCCGTAACTTTGGGCGATGGCAATTTGTTAAAAGGCTCCTCTTTTTACAGAGGAAATGGGATTCAAAATCTGCCTTTGATAAATGCTAGTTGCACTGACACTCTCGGCCTGGATGCCACCATACTGAAAGGCAAAATTGTTCTCTGTGATTCCAACGATTCGTTGATAAATCCGTTGCACATAGCAAGGCTGGTGAAGGAAGGTGGAGGAGACGGAATGATTCTTGTCAACCAGGCATCTGAAGGTGCACAAGATGTGCCTATCCCACCACAATCGTTTCTGCCGGCTACCCGTGTGAGTTTTTTTAGTGGAAATAAGATAAAAGCGTACATTCACAGCACGGCGAAGCCAAGAGCCAGTATTAACCCCACTGCTGGTTGGTAAATCATTAACTGCTCCTATTGTGGCTGCTTTTTTTCCTCAAGAGGCCTAAGCACAGCATTTCCAGATATTCTTAAGCCAGATGTAATCGCTCCAGGTGTCAACATATTGGCAGCGTGGACGAATGGGAGCTACAAGATAGTCTCTGGGACATCCATGTCGTGTCCCCACGTCAGCGGCATTGCAGCGCTGATTCGAGCCGCGCATCCGACGCGGACTCCTGCGGCAATCAAATCGGCCCTGATGACGTCATCGTCCACCCTGGACAACAGAAACCGGCCGATCAAAGATGCGCTCACACTGCAGGCTGCGGACCCTTTTGCAATGGGTGCGGGCCACGTAAATCCAACGGCTGCCATGAATCCGGGGCTGGTCTACGACATGGGCTCTCAAGACTACATCAACTTTCTGTGTGCTCTGAAGGTATACACAGAAAAACAAATGGCCCTGCTGAGTCACAAGTGGCCTCCCTGCCCCAATTCCGAGCGCTCCGCAGATCTTAACTATCCATCTTTCTCTGTGGTATTCAATTATGGTGAGTATGTTCAGGTGAAGCATAGGAACGTAACGAACGTGGGCGGGAAGAATGCGGTGTACAAAGTGTGGGTGAAGAGCACTCCAAATGTGAAAGTAAGTGTGGAGCCACATACGTTGGTGTTCAAGAAACAACATGAAACGGCAAGCTTTAATGTCACATTCCAAAGCAAAGTGGATGCAAGTGTTTCAGCAGCAGCAGAATTCGGAGAAATATCGTGGAAATGCGTCCACGGTGGAACCCACGTCGTTCGTAGCCCACTTGCCCTAAGCTGGTCAGCTTGAAGTTGAGTAACCACGTCGTAACAGTTGAGTTTAATAGTATCACAGGTATTTTATTTTGTTATTTATGCACTTCTGTGTCTCAAAACTTCAAATAATTGTGGCGAGATAATCCAAACAAGCACTTTTTTATTGATGTCTTCCAACTAAGATATATATGTATTCGAGTAATTTTCCTTATCTATATAAGAGCTCTCTTTTCAAATCAAGACTATTTTATTAGTGGCAAAATTTAAAAAAATTAATATATAAATGATTTAAATTGGAATTGTTATTTTGTAGTCTTGGTTTCTTTTGAATACAATTTACGAGACCGATTTAAAGTTATGTTTGTCGTAATTTTCTTAATTGACAAATGGTAGATGCCCTTAATATAGTCACACTATCTTGTCAAGATCAAAAATAATTTTGATAAAAAGGGCTCTATACGCCACCATACATGTCTAATAGTTTTCAATTAATTGTTCAAAGCAATAAGAGAGATGAAGAGTTAACAAATTAAATCCATATAGATATGTATTAAAATGCCATCCAATTGCTTAACATCCAATTGATTTATAAGGAGGAGCCTTATTAAACACAAAAGCTTGAAGGAAATTCCATACAAAAGAAAATCTTTATAAGGAAGCGGTCAAAGAGAAGGTGATCAAATTAAAGTTAGGAAAGCCTATGCAAACATCCAAGCGAATGAGGACAAAATAAAAATGAATGAGAGTGGATTCCAGACTCCACCATCATTGAATAATCTTATTCCTATTCTTTCCATTTGAAAGGGTCGCACTCCCGATTATCGTAAAAATGTTTCTTGTATGTATATTCAAACACGTCACACACCATTGTATCTAACATAGTAAGTTTGTGGGCCATTTTTTCGTACACGTCATGAAATATAATCAACAAAAGGTTGCATTTTAATAATGTGTATCACCCGCATGGCCATTCAAAATTTGTCAAAAAGGGACTTGATAATTTCTTTGATGTTTAGTAAGAGAGAAGGCACAATGAATGTGGGATATAGTTCTTTCATAGGTGTAGTTCGCATATAATTTTTTTCCAATAAAAGAACCGGGAAGAAACCTTTCTAGATAGTATATAGAACAATTCCACGAGGAATTGTGGAGTTGAGGAGTTTCACATGAAGAGAGGAATTGTGTTAAATATGAAGACTTCACACAACACATGAAGGAAGTGCATGAGAAAGTGTATACATAATTGTAGAAGAGCAATGCCAAATACAAAGAATGTGAAGATTTAGAGAGGAGACACTTAATATTTAAGGTGGGAGACGCAGTTCTTTCACATTTGAGGATGGAGAGGTTCTTACAATGAACATATGATAGTCACACTATCTTGTCAAGATCAAAAATAATTTTGATAAAAAGGGCTCTATACGCCACCATACATGTCTAATAGTTTTCAATTAATTGTTCAAAGCAATAAGAGAGATGAAGAGTTAACAAATTAAATCCATATAGATATGTATTAAAATGCCATCCAATTGCTTAGCATCCAATTGATTTATAAGGAGGAGCCTTATTAAACACAAAAGCTTGAAGGAAATTTCATACAAAAGAAAATCTTTATAAGGAAGCGGTCAAAGAGAAGCTGATCAAATTAAAGTTACTGAAAGCCTATGCAAACATCCAAGCGAATGAGGACAAAATAAAAATGAATGAGAGTGGATTCCGACTCCACCATCATTGAATAATCTTATTCCTATTCTTTCCATTTGAAAGGGTCGCACTCCTAGTTTCGTAAAAATGTTTCTTGTATGTATATTCAAACACGTCACACACCATTGTATCTAACATAGTAAGTTTGTGGGCCATTTTTTCGTACACGTCATGAAATATAATCAACAAAAGGTTGCATTTTAATCATGTGTATCACCCGCATGGCCATTCAAAATTTGTCAAAAGGGACTTGATAATTTCTTGTGATGTTTAGTAAGAGAGAAGGCACACATGAATGTGGGATATAGTTCTTTCATAGGTGTAGTTCGCATATAATTTTTTTCCAATAAAAGCACCGGGAAGAAACCTTTCTAGATAGTATATAGAACAATTCCACGAGGAATTGTGGAGTTGAGGAGTTTCTACATGAAGAGAGGAATTGTGTTAAATATGAAGACTTCACACAACACATGAAGGAAGTGCATGAGAAAGTGTATACATAATTGTAGAAGAGCAATGCCAAATACAAAGAATGTGAAGATTTAGAGAGGAGACACTTAATATTTAAGGTGGGAGACGCAGTTCTTTCACATTTGAGGATGGAGAGGTTCTTATAATGAACATATGGTAGTCACACTATCTTGTCAAGATCAAAAATAATTTTGATAAAAAGGGCTCTATACGCCACCATACATGTCTAATAGTTTTCAATTAATTGTTCAAAGCAATAAGAGAGATGAAGAGCTAACAAATTAAATCCATATAGATATGTATTAAAACGCCATCCAATTGCTTAACATCCAATTGATTTATAAGGAGGAGCCTTATTAAACACAAAAGCTTGAAGGAAATTCCATACAAAAGAAAATCTTTATAAGGAAGCGGTCAAAGAGAAGCTGATCAAATTAAAGTTAGGAAAGCCTATCAAACATCCAAGTGAATGAGGACAAAATAAAAATGAATGAGAGTGGATTCCAGACTCCACCATCATTGAATAATCTTATTCCTATTCTTCCACTTTGAAAGGGTCGCACTCCCAGTGTCGTAAAAATGTTTCTTGTATGTATATTCAAACACGTCACACACCATTGTATCTAACATAGTAAGTTTGTGGGCCATTTTTCGTACACGTCATGAAATATAATCAACAAAAGGTTGCATTTTAATCATGTGTATCACCTGCATGGCCATTCAAAATTTGTCAAAAAGGGACTTGATAATTTACTATGATGTTTAGTAAGAGAGAAGGCACACATGAATGTGGGATATAGTTCTTTCATAGGTGTAGTTCGCATATAATTTTTTTTTCCAATAAAAGAACTGGGAAGAAACCTTTCTAGTTAGTATATAGAACAATTCCACGAGGAATTGTGGAGTTGAGGAGTTTCTACATGAAGAGAGGAATTGTGTTAAATATGAAGACTTCACACAACACATGAAGGAAGTGCATGAGAAAGTGTATACATAATTGTAGAGAAGAGAAATGCCAAATACAAAGAATGTGAAGATTTAGAGAGGAGACACTTAATATTTAAGGTGGGAGACACAGGTTCTTTCGCATTTGAGGATGGAGAGGTTCTTACAATGAACATATGATAGTCACACTATCTTGTCAAGATCAAAAATAATTTTGATAAAAAGGGCTCTATACGCCACCATACATGTCTAATAGTTTTAAATTAATTGTTCAAAGCAATAAGAGAGATGAAGAGTTAACAAATTAAATCCATATAGATATGTATTAAAATGCCATCCAATTGCTTAACATCCAATTGATTTATAAGGAGGAGCCTTATTAAACACAAAAGCTTGAAGGAAATTCCATACAAAAGAAAATCTTTATAAGGAAGCGGTCAAAGAGAAGTGATCAAATTAAAGTTAGGAAAGCCTATGCAAACATCCAGCGAATGAGGACAAAATAAAAATGAATGAGAGTGGATTCCAGACTCCACCATCATTGAATAATCTTATTCCTATTCTTTACAATTTGAAAGGGTCACACTCCCGAGTGTCGTAAAAATGTTTCTTGTATGTATATTCAAACACGTCACACACCATTGTATCTAACATAGTAAGTTTGTGGGCCATTTTTCGTGACACGTCATGAAATATAATCAACAAAAGGTTGCATTTTAATAATGTGTATCACCCGCATGGCCATTCAAAAATTTTCAAAAAGGGACTTGATAATTTACTCATTATGTTTAGTAAGAGAGAAGGCACACATGAATGTGGAATATAGTTGTTTCATAGGTGTAGTTCGCATATAATTTTTTTCCAATAAAAGCACTTTGGGAAGAAACCTTTCTCGATACTATATAGAACAATTCCACGAGGAATTGTGGAGTTGAGGGAGTTTCTACATGAAGAGAGGAATTGTGTTAAATATGAAGACTTCACACAACACATGAAGGAAGTGCATGAGAAAGTGTATACATAATTGTAGAAGAGCAATGCCAAATACAAAGAATGTGAAGATTTAGAGAGGAGACACTTAATATTTAAGGTGGGAGACGCAGTTCTTTCATATTTGAGGATGGAGAGGTTCTTACAATGAACATATGAAAAACTCAAGTGGAAGAATATTTGACTGTGTAAAGTCCTAAATACATTTGTGGAAAACACATGAGTTAGAGTTGTTATAAGGGATAGATACCTTTCTATCTTCAACATAACACACACACACTATAACACCCCTAAAACATGACACAAAAAGACGAACATAGAAAGGTACGAGGATAATTTGTTTTTGACTTGATTGATGTACGAGCGATGCAACAAGTGGTCACAAATGTTTCACTAACTCTTCAAACATCTTGACTCAACAATGACCTTATGGCTAGCACGAAAACAAATAACACCCATCAAGGACAGTTCACTTTACTCTTTGACAAGACACCGTGAAACAGCTTCGACCAAAATATCACATCCACGATTGGATACACTCCACGGTTAACCATCCCTTAAGGTTATGCATTTACCAAATAATATTTTTCAAGACTTGCCTTAACAATATACAAGGTTCATGTTTGGTTCAAGCATTCTTCTCACAAAGGTGAACTTATTACTTTGGTAATCTAGACTAACTAGCCAGAGCACAAGATTTCTGAAAGAGGTTCAACTAAAGAATGGAAAAGCTAACAAAATTCATCTAACCAAAGGGACACCTTTCATCTCTCACAAGGTTGCATAAACATGCACAGCTAAAAATCTTGATCCGGACATCCATTGCACAAGCGATGAGCCTAAGCTCTAACTGAAGTGGAGTTCCATCACAACGAGATATCGAAACATCAATAAAACACTAAGAGAGAAACTCATCCTTAGTGTAGATAGATTATCTTCTGCTGGGCGGGTGGAAGAAATTTCCTGGGCACGAGAGAGAGCGCGGGAGAAACTCTTTTTCTCTAGGGCACACAAGGCGGGTGCGGAAGATACTCATTCTATCTCGGGCATGCAAGACGGGCACAGGAGAAACTTATTCTCTCCCGGGTGTGCAAGACGGGCCTAGGCATGCAAGTCGGGCACGCAAGGGCCTCATATAACATGGGCACGTAAGGAGGGTGCGTACGAGGCTTTGGGCAAGCTAGGGCACGCAAAAGAGGCATTGGGTGTGCAAGGGTGCACAAAGGCACACCAGAGAGGTGCATGGGTGTGCAAGGGCACGCGCGCAAGAAGTTATGTCTTTTCTGTGAACTTCGGAAAGCCATAACTTTCTCTAGAGAGCTTTGTTTTGTACAAACAAGGAATTTTCGGAAAGATCCTCGACATCCTGTTTGGGCAGAGACCTTAAGAATCTAATTTGGATAAATTTTGAAGTGTAAACTTAGAGAAAAAAGGCTTTGCAGGATTTTAAAAGCGCAGACTAAGACTCGACTTATAAAATTTTGTTCAATTCGACCTCCTTCCTTTCTCAACATTCCAAATAGACATGGAGGGTTGTTATTAGAGGATTTTAGGATGGATTCCAATGGTTAATTTTTTTATGGATTTGCAAATCAAAATTTCCAATTTTACAGATAAGAAGTCTACGACTTTGCCTTTGCTTGATCTAAACGGTTCTTTAAAAGTTTCTTAAGTATTTTAGCTTGGTTGGGGTCGTTTTGATCATGTAACCTCAATTCAATTATTTTATTTCATTTTCCAAGGTTGCAAGGTCATTATGTACATTTTTAATAAAAATGTGCAGAGTTTTGATAAAATAAAAATGAGGTTTATACATTTCAAAAATAGAGATTACTCTATTTATTTTTTCATACTATTAATACATTGAATTAATTCCATACTAGTTTTAAATAGTTATCTTTCCTTCAATCAAAATGTAGGAACAAGGATACAAATTCTATTTTCCAAAACAGAATAACTACCCAATACAAATAATATACATCTTTCTTTTCTTTCATCCAAAAATAGAGAACAAAGTACATCCATTTCACATTTTGAATTTCAACTTTCATAGCAATTACAAAACATCTTTCCATCACCAATAATATACAAGGTCATCCACTTCAAAGTGGGAAAGGGTTACAATAAATAATACTCTTAACAAGGATTGTCAAATCGCCTTTTTTCTTTGCTCCAAAACAACAACATGAAGATCCTCCATTTATTTCAATTTGATCACAACAAAGGCAAGGGAAAGGCAACGCTCTCCACCCAACCAAGACATCCAATGAAAGGAGAAGCCATCCTTCTTCATTGGCCCCCGAGCCCCAACCACAATGCAATAGAAAATGTGTTTCAACTCATGGCAACAACAGGCTTCCACATCACAAAGGCAATCTTTCACATGCACATTTCACATTTAAAAACATAGTCCAAAATAGAATGTAGTTTACAACCACATTAAGACATAACACACAATACTTAGGATTCATCATGCAAGCCAAAGGAGCAAACAACTATGGGGGATGCTACTTATGCTTCCCAAAGGGGAATTGAATTTCACCACCTAAAAACAAACCGCAAATATATATATATATATATATATATATATATATATATATATATATATATATATATATATATATATATATATATATATATATATATATATATATATATATATATATATATCATTTCAATCCCTGACAAGCCCTTATGCCTCCCCTAAGTACCCCTTATTCCTCACATTTCCTTATGCCTCCCCAACCTCTTATGGCACCCCATAACGAGTAAATAAATGCAAGCTATTTCTTTTTTACAAGGTGGAACCCAAATCCCAACTCCCTCCACACTTATACCTCCCCAAAACACTTATGCCTCCCTCAAGAGTACCCCATAGTCTTCTCCTACACCATCCCTAAGCCATCTACCCAAAATCCACAAAACAAATAACAAACATGTACAAGCATTTACATGTTCATAAAAGGAAAAGAAGAGCATTTCCAAGAGCCAAGCTCTTACCTCTCCATGATGGAGTTTGTTCCAAGTCCAAAACAACAAGCTCTTCCAATGCAAGCAATCCAAAAATCAACCCAACACAAGTATTCAACAATCTCCGGACTCCTAAACTTCTCCAAAAGCAAGAGTCCATGTAGGATGCCACTTCACACATTCTCAACTCCAACACATAAGTCAACTTCATTCTCTAATGCATACTCAATAGGTGGGTGAATAATATGATGAGTTTACTTATACACTCAAATAAGCCCATACCCCATAAGGACTAAACTTAAATTATGTAAGAAAAGTGCAATTACAACATTCAACTTGACTTGTAAAAATGCATGAAAAAGGTCTAAATTTAACCCTCCAACCATAGGCAAGGTTGGTATGTAAATTTAAGAGGTATGGGACAAGTTTAACTTGTCCCACAAGCCTCCAAAATCAGCCTCCAAGGACAAATTCAATTTCAAGAAGGTGGAGTGTTTCACACTCAAAAGTTAACTTACACATCACTTACATATTACTTACACATTACTTACTCATTCTTACAACACTTTCAATCATAACCAACAACCATATTAATTTCACTCTCATAACCCATTCTAATTAATTAAACTAACAATATGATTACTCACAATAGTTACACATAATTTAATTAAATAGAAGGGGAAACACATTACTTAATAAACACACACAAACATCAATAAAAGGAACCCAATAAATAAATACACATAACCCTTGGTCACATTTAAACGTGATCCCCCATGGGAATCCCTAACAACAATCAAACACACACACACACACACACACGAACAATATGAGTTGCCATGGTGGCCTTGTTGAATTCATCTATAATTCCAATGTCGTTGGTCTCGATCCCCTAATGTTTGTTGTGATATTTTAAACCTGCAAAATACAAATACCTCCTTCGGCCTTGTGGTCACATCGAACATCCAAAATAATATAATATAATTCTAAATTCATCAAAATAAATGTGAATCACAACAATCATCAAGCCAATCAACAATATCACTTAAAATTTCATCAACAACTATATCACCATCAATTTTAATTCAATTTTCATTTTCTAGGTCTACTCAAAATATCTAATTATCTCAAGTCCGAACAACATCTATAATATAACCACGTCCAAACAATATATCAACATCAATATATAAAAATGTCTCTAATAATCATCATACATCATATAAGAATCAAAGCAACAATAATCCATGATCGAACATCTAACATCATACTAAATCAAAACTATAACAATGTCCATGGTATAGTCAATAGTGTCATGATCGATGGGTATCAAAGGTGTCAAAGGGAAGTGGGCACTACACACACACACAATATATATACCCATATTATTAGGGGCATATCTATAGAGGATAGATCCATACATTGGAGGCACCAACTACCAGATCAAAAACATGCATAGAAGTTGAATGTATTTTTTAGGATTGCAAACTAAAGACAATGCACATAAAGGAGCATAAGGAATATCCAGTAAAATGGAGAGCTTGAGTAGTTGAGGATACATCTTAGGTTATAGAGCGAGGATCACAAGACTTGGTTTGTAGTGCCCACCATTGAATTAAAAAGGGGAAATGTGTTGGTTGGAAATTAAAGGTGTTTGGTGAAGGTGTGTGGAAGGAGCCCAAGCAGGGCATGGGCTTCCTTCAACATCCCTCCAAACGTGTCATTGTTCTTACGTAATAAAATAAGAATTTTAATTTATATTCAGAGGCATTAATACATTGAAACCCAATCAACATTGAAGATTTAGCGTATACGTCTGAGATAGTTGCGGTAAAAATAGTTCATTTTGGGTTAAATCGGACATCTGTGTGGAGGATTCTATAGTCGTAATATCTCCCCATTTGTCTATTTATAACTTGTTTGATATGGATCTATATCGGTTTGAAGTGATTATTTGGGTTTTGAAGAGGGAAGCAAACTGCTACATGTTGTTATTTGTTGCATATGGTGAAGCAGTGTATCTTCCTCATGTGTATCCATGTGTCTTCTCGTATGCTTCTAATAAAGGTAAGAACTGGGCCTCCAATATGGTTGTTTGAAAGATACGAGATGGGTAAGATGAGGCACACTTGTCATGGAGCATGTCATCACTCCCCTCAAATGTCGCAAGATGAAAGTGATAGGTGGGCGAGTGTGGCCAATGCTCGCTTAAAATGCGAGATGTTTGTATATTGATAATAGTTTCGATCCGAGTGTAATTTCTACTTGAGACTTGGGAGGCGTGGGATGGTGCCCACAGTGCACACCCACTGAGATTCAATGATAACAAAGACTTCATACCTAATCACCATAGAGGCATGGGGTTGGAGGAAAATGTATTGTATCTCGGATAAAAAGGTGAAATTTTTTATTATGAGGACGAATGAAGAAGGAATCGTCCCCTACCCAAATGACATCTTAGCATGTTCAAATAATGAATCTCGAAGAGTACTAATATATGAAGAACCCAATCATGACTTTCCATTCTGAGATCAACTCCATTGACATTGAGATATATTAGTGTTGTCATGTTTTGAATCCAAGATAAATTTGAAGCCCTAAATTTTGCATTAAATGGGATATTTCTAATAGGGTATGGGCCCCAACAAAACATAAAAGACAAAGGTATTTTTTTAGACATTGTGGTTGTAAATTCTCTGGTAAAATTGTATGAAAAATGTGGAAGCATAGACAGGCACATGAGTTGTTTGACATAATGTCTTAGGGAAAAATTTTGTTTTGGTGGACAACTTTGACTACAAGATATGCACAAAATGTGTTTGTTAAAAAGGCTTAGAAACTTTCAATCAAAGGGTAAGTGCAACAAATTGGTGGACCAAAAGAGGTCATAAGGGGACATCATATTGAAAATATATGTGAGATCTCAACTTGTAGGGATTATTAGCAATACACACACTCAAAATTAAAAAAAGTTATATAAATATAAATCGTAGCATCCAGAATCTAGTTTCTACACTACTAAAGATTTTTAAAAATGGACAAGTTTAGATGTAACACTCTCATTCAAAAACGTCCACTTGAGACCTAAGAACAACCTAGGTTTAGTTAGAAAAATTATGGAATAATTTTTTTTGAAAGCGAGTCCTCAAACAGATTCAAAAACTACAAATTGTCACAACAAAGATTCAAAGTCAATTATAATTAATAAATAAAATTTTCTGTTATAACAAATATTAAATCCACATTACAAAATTAATGAGTGTAATTAATCCAAATATAGTTAAATTTCTCTTAGGTGTTAATTTAATAAATAATTAAATTAACACTATAGTTGAATATTCCTTAATTAATTTTAGAGGGTCAAAGGGGCCAAAAACAATTAAATGCCCAAGGTATTAATTTCACAAGGTATAAACACTAACCAAGGTTCTTATTTACATGGGGTTAGAAAAACATTCCCTTCCCCATAAGGTGACCCCTTAAAAGTCACCCCATGCTTTTGAAACAAATAATTTAAATTAAAAAGGTGATATAATTTATAATTCACGCACTTAACACTTCCTAAAAAAATTTCCATTAGATAGGAAATTTCTTCCCCTTTCCAATGATATAAAGAAGTCCTCCTAACTCCTCATATTTCAGTGAGTTATGGGCAGGTGGACCTTGGGAAGAATTTTAAGCCCAAGAAAGATTTCATATTAGTAGACTGGGAAATAATTTAGCACTTTACACTTTTTCTGAAAGGCATAACTTTCATTTGTGACGCCAAGTGAGCCACGGTGGGGCTTAGCACCAAAATGAGAAATTATTCCTGAGATCCGCAAAGGACACGTGTCCAAGCTTTTAAGTCAACGGGAAGGTGGGTCGCCGGAGGAAAATTAGATTTTAACTCTTTTTGTTAAAAGGGAAAAAGGTTTTAAAACATCCACGCCTTTGCCGATGCCTAGAGATGCCACGTGTCCACCCCAAAAGCTTCAAGCGGGAAAGCGGACCGGTGGGGAAAACTTAGGAATGTTGGCTTTGAGTTGAAAGACGAAAAGGGTCAAGTGGCCCGCATCTCCACCGACGCCTTGGAAACCACGTGTCATCCCAAAAGTGACATGCGGGGAGGTGGGCCATTGGGGGGAAACTTAGGAAATTTAGAATTTGTGTTGAAAAAGTACAAAGGTTAAAAACAAGCCACTCCGCCAATGCCTAAGGAAGCCACATGCCAGACCAATAGTGACATATGGAGAGGTGGGCCGACGGAGAGACTTAGGAATTTTACCACTTTTGCAAAAAAATAAGTTGAAGATGCAGGCCTGTGAGCCTCTGAAGTGTTTTGCCAAAAGTGAAGCTTGTAGGGCTATGGGGCCATGAAGGAAAACCAGTAAAAGTAATTTTTTTGAACTTAGATTTTTTTTTCCGAAATAGAAAGTTCGGGCCAGCAACTGAGTGGTGGGAGACTTTGTGTCTTTTTGCATTTTTAACAAAGTTGGTACAAAAACCTCATAAGGCCATAACTTTTGCTAGAAGCTTGGATTTGAGCAAATGAGGACTTTTTGGAGAGGGCTCGAACTCCTCTTTACACAAGAAGCATAAAATCTTATTTTCAACAACTTAAATGGGTGAAATTTAAGAAAACGTCTTTCCTACCATTAAAAAGTGAACTGAACTTTTCAACTACTAGATTTAAGTTGATCCGCCATTCTTTCTTCTTCAACATGTCAAACAGACATGGAAAATCACACTAGATAGATATTGGATGAATTTGCAGGGATTAATTGATTATGGTTGAGATTTCAAGTCGAATTTAATTTTTCTTTTTCTTTTCTGTAAAGGCATTTTTCTGCCTCTTACTCGATTAATAAAGTTCTAAGTAAATTTCTTGAGCAATATAATTAGTTTTGGGATGCATTTTGATCATCCTTAGTTCATTTTAATGTTTCTACTTGTCTTTCATTGTTGTAGATTAATTTGTATATTTTCCTGATATTTATTGCAGGTTTATAATCTAAATGAATTTTCTACGTACTTATAACTAGAAATGATCTATTTCATTTATCATACTCTAATTATTTGAGTTCATTCCAGTTCAATTTCACCATGTTTAACTTTCCTTCAACAATGCGTGAAAAGAAAGAATGTAGTTCTATCTTTTATTTAAAACATGTCTTTCAAATAACACAGTGACTGTAATATTTCCTAACACAGACTTTCCAGCCTTCAAACAGAGGGTTTGCAAAAGTATTTCAATCAATATTTCCAAACAAGAGAAACTCCATTTTGTATAAAGTAAATAAACTTCTATTAAACTAAAATAATTCCCTTTACAACTTCCTTTCTGTTCACCAAAAGACAACTTACAAAATAAATCTTTCTCATTCGAATGTAACTTTCACATCCAAAAACAGAGCATCTTTTCACCACAAATAATATTACAATGTCATCCACTTAAAGTGGGAAATTTTTACAATAAGGAACCCAAAGAGGACTGCAAAAATTTCTTCATACACAGCTCCAAGAGACAACAACAAGAGGGATCCACGAGATTTCATTTGGTCACAATAAAAAATGGGAGAGGTAATGCGCTCCACCCAACCAAGAATTCCAATGAAGAGGAGAAGCCGTCCTCCTCATTGGCCCCAGAAAAACCACATTACAATAGGAAATGGATTCAACTCATGGCAACAAACAAGCTTCCACAACATAATGCTAGATTTTACAATCATACACAATCCAAATAATGCAGTGGCAGTCACAAGAAAGACAACAACAAAATACACAAGGCTTCATCATACAAAAGCCAAAGGAGTAAGATCTATGGGGAAAGTTGCTTATACCTCCCAATGGGAAATGGGTGTCCACCTTAAAACCCGCCAATATATCATCTCCAAACCCCTACATACTCTTATGCCTCCCTCAAGTACCTCTTATGCCTCCCACATTCTCTTATGCCTCCCTCCTCTTATGGATCCCTCATAAAATAGACCAAGTAAGAAATGCAAGCTATTTCTTTTCCAAGGTGGAACACCCATCCCAAACTCCCTCCACATGAAATATAACTCTTATGCCTCCCTACAAATCTCTTATGCCTCCCCACAAGAAATATCCCCATAGTCTTCTCCTACACCACACTTAGGAAATCTACCCACCACCAACAAACATACCAAAACATTCAACAACATTCACATATGCATAATATAAAAGAAAAACATTTTAAAAGAGTCAAGCTCCTACCTCTCCATGGTAGAGCTTGATCCAAGAATTCAACAACAAGCTTCTTCAAATCCAAACAGTCAAAAGCTCCAACAATTCCACAAGCATCCAAAATCCTCAAGCTCTCCAAAATTGCAAGAGCACAAAATCAAAATGAAGTAACCCCCAAACAAGTAAAAGAATTCGAATAAATAGAAAAGGGAGAGAGGAGGATGAGGTGGCTCCATGTAGGATGCCACATCACTCATCCTCAACTCCACCTCACAAGTCAACTTCAAACTCCAAAGCACAATTAATAAGTGGGTGAATAAATGACATTTTTACTTACACACACAATCCAAGCCCACACCCCTTAAGGACTAAAATTAATTACATGCAAGAAGGTGCAATAAAACCTCACAACTTCCCTTCCCAAAATATATAATAAGACCTAATTTTTACTCACTAACCCATATGTAGGGTTGGTATAGCAATTTAAGAGGTATGGGACAAGTGTAACTTCTCCCATAAGCCTCCAAATCAGCCCCTAAGGATAGATCCGAATTTCAAAGGAAGGTGGAGTGTTTTTACTCCAAGTTACTTACACACACTTACAACACATAATCCAAGAGTCGTCAACTCTAATAAATGCATTCTTCTGACCCATTTTAATTTATTTAACAACATGATTACTCACTAATCTTGACAAAAAAATAAAATAATAATAGGGAAATACATCACTAAAAATCACATACTAAAATTAAGCAAAAGAAACTAAATAAAAGAATACACATAACCCCTTGGTCACATTTGAAGGTGACCCCCATGGGAACCCCTAACATCAATTCAAACATACACAAATAACAAATACACGTTGCCATGGTGACCCTTGTTGAATTCATCTAGAATTCTAATGTGGTTGGTCTCCAATCCCCCGATGTTTGTTGTGACATGTTTACCTACAAACACATAACACCTCCTTTGGCCTCGTGGCCACATCAAAACATCCAGAATAAATATACAATATAATTCCAAAATCATATATATATGAATCAAAACATCATCTAGGCAAGTAATGACATCATTTACAATTTCATCAATAACAATATGATCATAATATTAGTTCAATTTTCTAGGTCTACTCAAAATGACAAAATATCACATGTCCGAAACACACACACACACACACGCATGCATGCATGCACGTGCACGCAGCACATATACACACACACACAAAACCATGTCAATCAGCATATCAACATCAATATAAAATGTCTCCAATAATCCACATGCATCATATATGAATCGAAATCAACAATAGTCCATGATCTCTAACATCTAACATCATGCCATATCAAAAGCTACAATAACATCCATAAGTATAGTTGATAGTATCATAATCAATAACAAAAAGTGTCGAAGGGAAGTGGGCACTACATTAGCTATATTAAACACTTAAAATTCTATGACTTAGTTTTTTTTTTTTTAAATAGATAAGATTGTACTCCATTTGCCTGCATTTGGATGACCAAATCTTGTTATATTTTTTTCCTTTAGTGAAAAGTTAGATGTCGTTGTCTATCTTGGGATGGATTTTATTTTGTATTTTTTTAGCAATATTTTTTTTATGATTTTTTCCATGAAAGTGGTTTGAAATTTTTAGAAAGCAGAGCACTTTCCATTTTCCACTCCATAACTATATGAAAAATTATCTAAATCAAATAAATTTTTTGAACATGTATAGAATTTCTCCACGGTTAGGATGGTATAGGTTTTATCACATTCTAACAAGCAAAAAAAGTTTCAGTCTTAAACATAGACATAAACATTCATGGGAAAAAATTTCTTAAAGACATACTATTAATAAAAAAATATAAAATGATATTTTTATTATTATATTCACTTTAAAATCAATATTTCTATGAAGCTAATAGTCTCCCCTACGCGATGGTATAATTTTTTAGATATTTTTTGATTTTTTTGGCATGGTTCAAATATGTGGAAGAGTAAACTTGAAGTTTTGGCCTTTCGCACACCATAATGACCTCCCATAGCTTGCTCTGGTTGGAAAAAAAAGAGATTTCTGAGTCTTGAGGGTCATATTTGATGATACTGAAAGAACCACGATCGTGGTTCTTAAATCATATTTACATATATGCCAACGTTTGATTTACCATGTGATTTTTATTGTTTTTCCTTATTGTATGAATTACTACAAAAAAATTTCATTTTCTACATGTTTTTCTTATCATCGGAAGAAAAATATAATGGGAGACAAGAAAAGCGAAGTCAAAAAAACAAAATTGATAAGTAAAAAAACACTAGACGATAGACTATTGTAAAAAAATGAGATAGGCTATTGTAGAGGGTCCTACTGGCAGGTGTATGCTCTAATGAGGCGTCTCTAGGTGCCATGGAGGCTCAGTAATCATCCATCGAATTTATACGATTTTTTTGCATTTAGTGCTCTTAAGGACTACTCCCCAAGCGAAGTAGCCCAAAAGCAGCGACATTTTCTGCACCAAAATGAATCCTCTAATTGTGTTTACATAAACACTCGGATGTGTTAGTGCGGTCGGTCTAGTCCACAGTGTCTATTTACAAAATATAGCATTTGACAACCTTACACTTACTCAAGTTGCACTTTATTTGACATGTTTGCAAAAATAGGGCGGCGAGAGCAATTGATTGGATATGAAAAAAGCTGAGAAAAAAATTTGTAGAGGGTCCCTACTTTGAGGTGTAGGGTGCGATGAGCATCTCTAGGTGCCATAAAGACCGAGTAATCACACGTCAAATTTATACGATTTTTTGGTCTTAGGGCTCTTAAGGGATTACACCCAAATGAAGTATCCCAGAAGAAACAACATTATCCCACACCAAAATGGCACCTCCTATGGCATTTACCTAAACACCTGAATGTGTTGGCACATTCAGTTTGGTCCCATGAGCTTCTGTTTGCAAAATATAGCGTTTGACAGCCTTACACTGACTCAAACTGGACTATTTCGTATATTTGAAACAATATAGTAGTGAAAACACTGATTGGATACGGAAAAAATTGAGATAGGATATTGTAGAGGGTCCCTACAAAGAGGTGTAGGATCTAACAAGACATCTCACAGAGTGCCACGCAGAGAATGAGTAATCAACCATAGAAGTTATACAATTTTTTGGTCTTAGGGCTCTTAAGGGACTACACCCCAAGCGAAGTATGTCGAAGCAACAACATTTTCTCACACCAAAATGATGGCTTCCCTAGCATTTAATTGGCCACCTAGACATTTTGGCATGGTCCATTCAGTGCCATGACCCATCGTTTTCAAAATATAGCATTTGACAGCCTTATACTCGATCAAACTGCACTATTTGGCATGTTTGCAAATAATAGAGGCGGTGAAAGCACTGATTGGAGATGGAAAAAATCTGAGACATGCTATTATATATAATCCCTATTCTGAGGTTTAGGATCTAACGAGACATCTCTAGGTGCCACGGAGACCAAGTAATCACCCATCGAAGTTGTACGGTTTTTTGGTCTCAGGGATCTTAAGGGACTATGCTCGAATAAAGTATCCCAGAAGTAAAGACATTGTCCCGCACCAAAATGATGTCTCCCCTATAATTTACCTAGCCACCTAGAAGTGTTGACATGGTCTCGTTTTCTGTTTGGTGCAAGACCCACTTTGTTTGCAAAATATAGCATTTGACAACACTCGACACTAACTCAAACTACAATATTGGCACATTTGCAAACAATAGGGAAGCACGAGCACCGATTGGAGATGGAAAAAATCAAGAAAAAATATTGTATATGGTCCTTACACGAATTTTGAATCCAACGAGACGTCTCTAGTTGCCATGGAGACCAAGTAATCACCCATCAATTCACACGATTTTTTGGTATCGGGGCTCTTAAGGGACTACGCTCGAATGAAGTAGCCAAGAAGCAACGACATTATCACACACCAAAAATGACACCTCCTATAGCATTTACCTAGCCACCGGAAATGTTAGAGCCATCGTTTTGGAGCCATGACATCTCGAAGCATGACTTCTCACTACTTAGCTCCCTTCATTTCATAGGACTACCTAGAAATTTTAGTTTGCAAACAATTATGCCATGAAGGCTCAAGGAATGCCACGACCCTAAATTATTGGGTGCGATTAGAGGCCTCCTTTTCTCAATTTTTGGCTTAGATGGTTCTCATTTTGGATGACCGAGCACCAAGTTGTGATCGTCAAAAGTTTCCACTTTGAAAACATGAATTGGGATGAATAGGGAAGGGGTTCTTGGCTCCAGATCGGGTGGTCCGACTCCGAATTGGGCCTCCACAGGGCCCACCATAGCACCCAAAGGCATATGCCCTCCAACTTGACATGTTGGCGGTGACATTTTCTCCCATGATGTCTTGTGTCATGACTTCTCACTACTCGGCTCACATCAATGAGATTGCAACAAGGTAAACACACTACCATGTAAATACTTGAATGATTGTTTGATCTCTTTTCAAATCATGTAAATACACAATAAAGTGTTAAGAATATTTTTTTCATATCTTGTGCTAACTAAAATACATGTTTATGTATTTTTTTTTTAAACAAGTGAATTCAAATTAGGACCTTATTGTTACACACATAAATAACACTTAATTTAGACTAATACTTAACACTTAAATTGTAAGTACACTAAAACATATAAAATGACTTGCAATAAATCCCTCAAAACCATTTTTAATTGTGTACATTTTTCCCACTTTAGATTGTGTTAACCACATGCTTAAAATAAGAAAAGCGACATAACCCCACACTTGAATCTCTTGAACAAAAAAATGATCTTGCACCCAAGAACCTTTAAAACCATTATACACCATAACATCATATATCATAAGAATAACATAAAATCATATATCATATGGTTAATGGTCACATAATCGAGGCCATCAAATCAAATCAAACATAGAAGTAATATGGTTATGAAAAACAACATGGATATAATGTATTAAACTAAGTGTGTCACATGTCTCTGAAAATATAAGAATAATGTATCGAACTAAATGTGCCATACATATAGGACCACATGTGGTCACATAAGGTTGTATACATGGACTACGAAGAATCATGAGCTATAACCAAATGACATATATATCTATACATGAGTCCTATGAATCTAAAAGGAATGATAACTAGATCGTGCCAAGCGAGAACACAAATGCTAATCAAACATCGCGATCAATAAGATGAAAGCAATTCGCCAGAATAACTTTACATAAACCTTTGCAAATAAATGAGCAACAATATCATATATTATTATGGAACTCAATGAAATACAATGAGAATGGGCCTTGCTTATATAGGTAAGGAATAACAATCTAAGAACCAGTCAAGGTCATAGATCAAGCCATAAATCATGGAAAGAACTAGTCAAGTCCATAGATTTATGAGAGAACTAGACATCAAGGATCTAGTCAATACCATAGATCTAGGAAAGAACTATACCTAACAACTAGATAATATCTCCTAATATCTAAATAAATAAAAATAAATATCCACACACATAAGTGGGTGAGGATAAATACAATAATGTACCTAGATGAACATGAGCTAAGGTAAATACCTACTCTAACACCCCCCCTCAAGTGAAGCTAGGGGCCAAAATAGAAGTGGCATGTCCACAGTATGAGTCCCAAAGAAAGCTAGGCTTTGATGAGGTACTCATGTACAATATATCCATGAATAAATCTCGAACCAAAAGAAGGAAAGAATCTGCTAGAAGGAAAGAGAAAGAAGAAGAAGAAGGAAGATGTTCTCACGAACACCCCCAAGAACAACTTTCAAAACCCCAAGCATTCCACGCTAATCAAATCATGGAATGATAACCCGAGATCATGCCAAGCCAAGAACATAGATGCTAATCAAACATCATGATCAATAAGATGAAAGCAATTCACCAGAATAAATTTGCATAAACCTTTGCAAACAAATGAGCAACAATATCATATATTATTATGGAACTCAATGAAATACAATGAGAATGGGCCTTGCTTATATAGGTAAGGAATAAGAATCTAAAAACCAGTCAAGGTCGTAGATCAAGCCATAAATCATGGAAAGAACTAGTCATCAAAGAACTAGTCAAGTCCATAGATTTATGAGAGAACTAGACATCGGATCTAGTCAATACCATAGATCTAGGAAAGAACTAACTTCAATACCATAGATCAAGGAAATAACTATACCTATGACTAGATAATATATCCTAATATCTAAATAAATAAAAAGAAATATCCACACATATAAGTGGGTGAGGATAAATACAATAATGTACCTAGGTGAACATGAGCTAAGGTAAAGACCTACTCTAACGAGAATCTAATCATGATACATCTTCCCTCTTTTTCCTACTAGAAGAAGCATGTTCACAACTGTGGATTTAATGGAGGGAGATTCAAGTGCTGATTTCATCCATGTGCTCCTAGGCATCTTTAATTTGGCCTCTGACCTAGCATGCACATTCATAAACATCAAGTTTTTAACACCCAAATTTTTAAAATACATTCAAATTTTAGACACTTAGAATTTTTAGAGCATGTGAAATCTTACCACAATCTCATAATCCCTACCAATTTGTCGTGAATGCACTGTAGGGTCAAAAATAGACTCACAAGGGGTAGGAAACATGAAAATAAATAGTTCAAATCAAATATTTCACGTACAATTTTGATATTGTAGATTAGTAGTAAGAAAACATTAAGTCAAAATTTAACAAATTTGAAAAATTGTACCTTAGTTAGTGGATCTGTAGATGTTATGGCGGCATCTATAGTAGCCTCCATGATATGCATATGGTGAGGAGTCTCTTTGGCAATCATAAGCTATACAAAAACATGTAGATACACATTAATTGAAAACTATAGCAAATAGTATTAACATGAGAAGAGGACTAGTAGTAATAAGGCCTAAAGCAGAGAGTTATGTAAAATTGTAAGTGTATGGTAGAGCGATAGTCTAAACACCTAATGATAAAGTAGACGAGGATAATTAGTCCTATTTATTTGCATAATATCTCTTGGTTATTAATATGGAAAGTTCCTATAGGTGATGTAGATCACAGTCATAATTTTTATGTGTCTTGAAATTGCATGATTTGGTTTTAGAGCAAATTGTAGGCTCTACAGCTCTATGTAGGGATTTTGTAACTTTTGATTGTACAAGTGAATCTTGCTTTAGAAATTTCAAATTAATTCTATTTTGCATGAATTATAAGACTCCAAGATTTTGTGGTGATTGATACAACGTAGTGAAAGTTATCTCTAACAATTATTTTGAAAGCGACCTAGTAAAAGTACGATTGTACGAGAAATGAAGGCAAAGACAAGCTTCTCTTTCTATAATTTGATAAATAATTATCTTAGATTAGGTATGAAGGTGATATCGGGTATGAATGATATGTTTAAATGATCTTATGGGTGTAGAAATAAAGAAAATTTAATCAGTTGATTGAAATCTGACTGTCCATGTCAATATTAAGTCACAAAAAGGGTTATTAGAAAGTTGATTTTGTAAATTTAGCTATAGAACAACACATGAAGGATCATGAACACTTGAATCATGATGAGAAATGTCACATTGAAAATTTGGTATTCCTTGAAACCTTCTAATTCCATTAAAGACCTAGAATTGGGCATTTAAGAACCTTGAGATACCTAGGGCGTCGAATTACTAGAATACATAATTGAAGTTCATTGCTTGGGTATTCATTCCAAAGTCTAAATGTTTAAATTTTATGTCTTGAACACATTAACCCCGGGTGGAGAAGGTCTTGTGACTGCATATGAAGAAGGAATTAATTGTGAAGAGAGGTATGTTTCTATGAACCTCATAGTGGACTTTATAGCTGAAAACAATCCTTCATGCAAATGTAGGAGACTTATACATCTATTAGACATTAGCTTAGTGATCAAAAGTGATTACTCCTAATTAGTTGATATTAATAAATCCCTTCTATTTTTATGAGTGTGTATTAGGTCTCGATGGATCTCCAAGGTTTTGGAGCATACACGTGGTCTTTATTGAACCTCAAAAGCGAGATCCATTCTAGGTAGGAAGTAGGTATAGGTTGGTCATTTGAGAAAGTTTAAGCTCTTTGATATTGTGAAACAACCATTGTGAATAATAAACCTTTAAAGAAAAATAGTTAAATCCCAAGTTCAAGCATAACCCCTGCATTAATATTCAAGAAGTAATTCATTAAAGATGTGGAATGTATTTGGTATGTAGAACTTGGTTCTAGGCAGGTCACCCAAGCTATATTCTTTGTACGTGAGAATGTAAATATAGAGAATCTTCTTTGAATACCATGAGATATAATATGAGACTAGGTGTATAGAATTACATAGGGAGTATTGGTGATAAACATGAACCAAAGAACCCATGATATATTTAGAATTGTAGGTAACTTATCCCATATTATCATCTCTTTGTTGTTTAGAGAGGAGATGGTTAATAAACGATTCATTATAACTAACAATGTTGGTAAGGTCAATTATGCATACATCCTATGAAGCCAAAATGATATCCTCAGAGGCAAGGGATGATGGATAAAGCATTAGAGATGGAGTGCTCTAAAAATATGTCTAGCATAGAGGTAAGTTTCCATGATCATGATAAAAGGAGAATTTGTATATCTAGGAGAGTGTTTACTTAACCTTGCATCATAAGAGCTTAATGTTATGAGAAAATTGTCTTAGCTACAGAGTTATGGGATTGCAAACTACTAGAGAAATCCTTAGTTAGAAAATTCTAAAATTAGAAAAAAAATGTGTAAAAGAGAAACAACTTTGCCTTATAAAAGTCACGTGAGCCATGTTAGTAGCCTTAGTGCCGGAAGCGTGATGATGACATCGCTAAGCTCTGCGTATAAAAGAAAAACATATTAATATGTACATGTACACGTGAAACACTATACAAAAATATTAATGTGTATTTAATAATTAACATGCAATCAAATGAACTTTGAAATGTAAGTAACTTGAAACTTGCATTTGTAACATACTTGAATATAGTTGTTAGCATGTAGCCAGAAGCGTCGGATGTGTCCTTCATAGAAGGCTCTTGTTGTTTAAAATAAAAAAAAATATTAGTTTTTACATGTATGTATGACGTAATAAAATACATATATATTAAAATCTCAAATAAAATAAACTATTTGTAGTGCCCACTTCCCTTCGACACCTATTACTTTTGATTTCAATACTGTTGGCTATATGTATGGACATTATAGTATCATTTTGACTTAGCTTGATGTTAGATGATTGAGATACTTGGATTATGGTTGGATTTTGATTTATAGTATTATGTGTGTGGATTATTAGAGATATGTTATATTGATGATGATGGATTGTCAACATGGTTTATATATTACGAGCATTCATATTTTTTTCGTTATATTGAGTAGACCTTACTCTGGTTGAACTAATCTTGTGAACCTATTGATATTGATGAAATGTAGAATTGAGATGTGTTGGAAATTGAAATTTTTAAAGTTACTTATCTAGATGATAATTTAATTTAAATTATATGGGGATACTTGTTGATTTATATTGTATATTTTATCTTGGATGTTTTGATGCGGCCTGGTGAAGGAGGTATTGTATGTTTTACAAGTAAACTATAACTACATAACCAATGGGGATTTAAGACCAACCACATCGATAATACTCGATGAACTCAACAAGGGTCACCACAGATTAAACTTGTGTTTTTCTTTGTGTGTGTCTTGTTTGTTGTTAGGGAGTCCCCATGATAACCTCAAAATGTGACCAAGGGGTTTGTGTGTTCTTTTATTTTGTTCCTTTATTTAATTTTTGTATGTGATTTTATAGTGATGTATTTCCTTTTTATTAATTAATTAATTTTGTGTCTAAATTAGTAAATTAATTATGTTGCTAAACTAATTAAGGATAGGAAAAAAGAATTTATTTATGATATTTGATGGTTTTTTTGGTTTATGTGTTTTAATTTGAGTGCTTGAGATCTTGAGTGTTGTACACACCACCTCTCCTTAGAAATTCATATTTGTCCTTAAGGGTCAAGTTTGAAGGCTTGTGAGACAAGTTAAACTTATCCCACACCTCTAAATTTATTATACCAACCTTGCGTATAGGTTGGGGGATCAAACATCGACCCCATTATGTGTTTTGGGAAGACAAAAAGGTAAATTTTTATTGCACTTTCTTACATGTATTTATTTTTAGTCCTTAAGGGGTGTGAGTTTAGATTGTGTGTGTAAGTAAAATGTCATTTATTCAACCATTTATTAATTATGATTTGGAGTGTGGGTTTGAATTGAGTGATGTGGAGTGGAGAAGAAATGATGTGGCATCCTACTTGGAGCCACATCATCTTCCTCCTCCTTCTTTCTATTTATTCAAATTTTTGAGAGGAATTTGGGGTTACTTATTTTTGGATCTCTTTCTCTTGGGTGCTTGCTTGTGGGAGTTTGGAGATTGCTTGGAAAATTTCTTGTGTTGAAGATTTTGGATCTAGATTTCAAAGCAGAGGCTTACCGTAGCAAGGTAGGATCTTGCTCTTATATTTTTCTCTTTAATTCTTGCATGTTATGTGATTGTGTGAAATGGTGTTCTTTTTTTGAAGTGTTGGGTAGAATGTTGACCTTAGGTTGTGTTGAGATTTGGATATGGGGATGAAATATGTAGGGAGGCATAAGAGATTCTTGTTGGGTTTAGGAGGGAGTGGGTTTTGGATGCCCCACCTTATTTTATTCTATTATGTTATGCATTGTGGGATCCATAAGAGAGAGAGGGAGTTATAAGAGTGAGGGAGGCATGAGAGACATGGTTTTATTGTGAGGAGTCATAAGAGACTTGGGATTGAATGTGTTGGAGAGGTTTTAAAGGTGGGCATCCAAACCCTTGGGAGGCACAAAAGGGCACCCCATTTTCCTAACTCCAATTTGGCTATTTTATAAGCCTTTGTTTGGGAATTCTTTGTGTTTAAAAATAAGTGTTTTGTGATTATCTATCTTATGTGTTTGGTTGTTTGAAAGTGAATGTTGAAGCATTGTTTTGGTTGTTATGTGTTAAAAATCCATTATTTCCTTGTGGGTTTGGGTCTCGGGGGCCCAGTGAGAAGAATTGCTTCTTCTTCTCATTTGGATTTACTAGTTGGAGTGGAGAGTGTTTCCTCTCCCCCATTTTTTTGAGTTGTTGTGGTCAGTGATGAGAAGATGGAGCTTGGTTGGAGAGTTGATCTTGGAGCTATGCTTGAAGACAAATTGAAGTTCATTTTAAGCTTTTCCTTCTTGTAAAAATTTCCCACTTTAAGTGGAAAAATTGTATTAGTATTTGTGAAGAAAAGTTGTTTTGATTATTGGATATTAAAGCAATATTACGTAATGG
>CM031241.1:151201097-151246097 GCA_018340775.1 Taxus wallichiana var. yunnanensis
CATCTCATCCAAAGCTCACTATACCATAAACAGCTCTCACCGAAGCTTAAAGCGACATTTCTCTGATGGATCTGTAAATGATGAGGCTCAGCTCCTTCGTGATCACTCGTAGAGGAGAAATTAGCTACATTACTCCACAGCTATCCCATTCGATGATGTTGAAATTATAGACATACCTTCAGAAGAAAATGACCTTCCCCTCTTTATCATAATCAAGATCAATCATACATTCATTCGACGATCCATGATCGATAGTGGGGAAATAATTAATATCCTTCCATCACATACTTTACTAGCTTAAGATCCCCAAGGCATCTCGTCACCTAGATACCTATGGTCCTTTCGCAATTTTAATGATGTCATTTATCCCTCCTTGGGAATGGTCATTCTTCCTAACTGTATCGGTGTGAAGCTCCTCTATGAGGTCTTACACATCGGTGAGGATAATTTCAGTATAATGTTCTCCTTAGATGACTCAGATCTGTTCCATACATTGTGTCCCATCTAAATTTCATCATTCCCTTAATTACGAACATGAGGGAAATATTTTTACACTTCCTGAGGATTATCCTCCTTTTAAAATGTGCAATATGACCTATAGACCAAATGATGTACTCGTTCCTAAGAACGATCCATCCTCACCATCCACCAACTCATCCATTTCTTCTTCCAAACTTCCTAATGACAAATCTCTAGATAAAGTAATGGATAAACTCATGTTGGGGAGTATCGTATCCTCAAACTCAACACTCGTCCACTCCTCCACCATATCAAGAGACCTAAGAAGGAACCTATATACTAAACAAATTTTGGGGATGTTATTCCTTTTGGTCCATCATGTCTTCGCACCAATCTCATTTATGGTGGTTTTGAAACCCCTCTTCCCACATCGATGATATTCCACATGCTAAACCTTATATTGGGGTTTTCTTCCTTAACATATTTTGCACACACCACCTCCATTGTTGCGCATGGAAAGGGTTTAGAATGGGGTGCTATGAACATGGGCCACATGACCTTATTTTCAACCAATGTTGTAAACCTCAAAAAATTTGGGATAGGCTACCGGGGAGAAATCCTCGACCCCATCCCACCATCTAAGATGTGCATATATATGCCTTCTCCATCTTTTCCATCCCATGAATACATAGAAAAGGATGATATTTTCTCCATTGCTTCTAAACCTTTTTTTTAGTCTTCACCATTACTTTGGGATTGGTCATGTATCGGTGTGAAAATCGGACTCGGTCCCTTCCCCTTCACCATCCGAGAAATGATAGAAGAAGATTATTCTACCATTGACGTATTTCAATGTGCTAATGATGATACCATTCTTTCCCATATGGGGCATAATATTCTTATCTTCATAAGACCTTACCATCTGACACACCTACTCTTCTCAATAAAGCCACCATCGATGTCAATATTAGGACTCCTCAGGAGCCTTGTATTATCAAAGTGGGTCAATCTATTGATCCACATGAGATTGAATCTTTCAATGCATCCCTCTCCCATCATATCCATGAATTTTCATGGACTTATTCATATTCAGGTCTTGACCTTCTATCATCATCCACAATATTGTCACCTTTCCCAATGCTACACCAAAGCAAAGAAAAAGATTTGTCACATGCATCCTTGCATTTCCCTCCTTATCAAAGAATAGTTGAAACACCTTTTTTTGCTACTTTTATCTATCCCCATTGATTATCCCCAATGGGTTTCCAACATTTTCCCAGTCACTAAAGCGTCTAGAAAACTTTGTATTTGCATTGACTTTTAAAATATCAATCTCTCTTTCCATAGAGATGAATTTCCTCTTCCAAACATCGATCAACTTGTGGATTACATTACTGCGAGCCATGAGATGATTTCTCTCATAGATAGTTTCTCTGGATACAATCAAATTGTCATTGCACCAAAATACCAACACAAGACTTCCTTTATCACCCCTTGGGGACCTTTCATTACCGTGTCATGCCTTTCAATCTAAAGAATGCTGATTCTATTATCTATGGGCCATGACTTATATCTTCCATGATTTCATCCAAAAAACCATAGAATATTATGTTGATTATATTTTAGGAAAATCTAAACATCGACATGACCATCTCTCCATTCTCAAAGTCCTCTTCGAGTTCCTTATTCATTTTTATCTTCATTTTAATCCAACAAAGTGTGTATTTGGTGTCTTAAATAGAAAACTCCTTGGATTTATCATCTCTATTAGAGGCATTGAAATTTACCCAACAAAAATTAAGGAAATCATTGAAATGCCTCCTCCTTTTAATCTTAAGCGGCTTTGCAGCCTTCAAGGTCATCTCAATCCATCTGCCATTTCATCTCACAACTTTCATATTGTTGTTAACCCTTTCATCACCTCCTTCAAAAGGAAATAGAATTTGATTGGGACCATAATTTCTAGAAGGATTTTGACGATCTTAAACAAGTATATCATGTCTCCAATAGTGCTTACACCTCCACACAATGGGGTGCCCTTTTATCTATACATCTCTACTACTAATCATGCCTTAGGAGCTATGTTAGCACATCATCGTGACTATGTTATCACATCAGTCGAACCCTTCATGAATGTGAAACCCACTACAATGAAGCCGAAAAGGTGTGTTGTTCTCTTCTTTACTATTTCAAAGCTTCAACACTATCTCCTTAATCATAAGACATATGTCATTACTAGTTTCCATCTCCTTAAGATGATGCATTCTAAACCATATCATAATGATTGTATCACTTGGTGGCTCATGCTCATGTCTGAGTTTGATCTCAAGTTCATCTCTCAAAAATCTATTAAGGGCCAAGCTATTGTAGACCAATTAGTAGAAGTCCCCCCTTCCTAGTTCACATCTTCCTCATGAGAAATTTCTAGATGAATCCATTAATCAATTTCATCACATGAATATGACACTCTTAAATTCACTCTCTTCTTTAATGGCTATAAGTGTCTGCAAGGGGGAGGTGTTATTTTCATCCTCATTACTCCTTTTGAAACTCCCATTACACTCGTAAACAAACTTAATTTTGAGTGTACAAATAATATATAGCAGAGGTAATCACGAGGCCCTTATGTTAGGTCTTGAAACCACTTCCTTTTTAGGTTTCAAATTATTGACATCTATGGGGATTCTAAAATTGTAATCAAACAAATCATAGGTGATTATCAATGGAAAATTGATACCCTTCAAAAATATCATGACATTGTTCATCTTCTTCTTAAATCCTTTAATTCCTACACCATCCAAGATTTTCTCAAGATTCGACCAATCGCTTTTGTTGATATAATGGCATCTCTTGTAACTCTTATACCTTGAAAAATAGAGGAATCCAAGCTTTCGTCATCGCGTTCATCGCAATGATCGTCCATTTCATGAATTACCCTAAGTTAACCTTGTTGAATCTAATTCATCAGACCTTTGGTATTCCTAAATCTTTGATTATTTATCCCAATCCATTATTTTCCTAATTTGTTGAATAATTCTAAGAGGTATTTCCGTTAGTGAACTAACCACTATGTGATCCTTGGTAGCATTCTTTATAAACATGGATTTACGGTGTTATTCATCTTCTTCGATGCCTTAAATCCCATGAAGCCTCTTAGGCCATCCAAAAATTCCATGATGGTATTTGTGGTGGAAACTTTAGTGGCTTAGCCATTGCTAAGTGTGTCCTTCATCTTGGCTATTATTGGCCTTCCCTTAATCATGATTACTATGAGTACGTTAAGAAATGTGAAAATGTCAGCAACATTCTAATATTATTTACATTTCTAGCCAAGCTTGCATCCATCTCGGGACCTTTCACCTTTTTCACAATGGGGTCTTGATCTTATTGGTCTTATTAATCCTCATTCTTCACAACAACATCACTCTATCATCATTGTAACCAAATATTTCACCAAATGGGTGGAAGAAATCTCACTCACCTTAACTAAATTTAGTCCAATCATTTATTTTATCTACCAACACATCATTTTCCACTTTGGCATTCCCCACAAACTTTTCATGGATAACTTAAAGTCATTTAAAAACAAATTTCATGAGAAAATATGAAATGCATTTAACATCTAACTCAAATTTTCTTCTCCATATTATCCTCAAGCTAATGGCCAAGCCGAAGCTACCAATAAAACCCTTCAAACATTCTTGCCAAAACTATTTATCGGGCAAGGTTGTAATTAGAATCTCTAGCTCCATTTTTTTTTGGGCCTATCGCACAAGTATTCATACCTCACATGTGTTACACACTTTTCGCTTGTGTACAGTTTCAAAGCCATACTTCCTCTTGAAGTTCAAATTCCATATTTATGTGTTTCCCTTCGCGACTTCATCTCTGATGAATACTATCACCAAGAACATCTAACACAACTCAAGTTGCTAGATGAATTCCTCCTTCTCACTCTGGAACATCATCATTTTTATCAAGATCACATTAAATGTGCTTACAATAAACACCTTAAATAATGTAACTTTCATCTCGAAACCTCATCCTCAATGAAAATCATAACATCACTACTCTAGAAAGGAGCCAACATGGAAATTTTTCCCCTAACTGGATTAGACCATACATTATCATGCATAAGTATGGGTTGGGATCCTATCAATTGGCCTCCCTTGATGGTAAACTAGAAGTGGAACCTCTTAACCCATCGCACTCGTGAACATTCTATTGTTAGCAAATCTACCAAAGTGCTCTTAGCCATATCTATAGATCGTTCATGCATCGTATCCTTTTCTATCTTTCATTGTAATGATTTAGAATTATGTGGACCTTAAATAAAAACACCATGACTCTGCCCATAGAACTTTCCTTATGCATAGGTTCTCCCTTCTTGGTGACAACTCCATGATAATTATATCCATCACCCTCTTATTCACCTATTCAAACCATGAAAAGGTCAATGGGTGTCTCTTATACATTCATTATCCCCTCATAAGTGGTCTACTTAGCTATTACTAGCTCTCCCCCATGTAAAAATCAAATTCATGGATGCTCTTGTCAAAAATCCAAGTCATTAAAAATAGTTTGATCCTCGAAGGAAAAGCAAAAAAAAATCAAAAGCATGCAAATCAAAATCAATTAAATAGACTGATCCCTTGAAGGATGACTATCATATATGTTATTCTTACCATCTATATTGTGTATAAAGTAGACCATACCCTTGAAGGATGGCACTCTCTTATGAAATTTGAAGGCTTCCTACAATGATAGGCCTTCCATTTTACTAGAATCATAAGAAAGCTTCCCAAATTGATCAACTTTTCAGACATTGATCATCTTTGTTCTACCAAATTTCCTGCATTGATCGAGTTTTCTCTTTCCTTCTTCTCGAGATCGGGGCATAGTGTTGGGAACACCACTTTTGGAGAACCCTCTTCCTTAGTACAAGTTGCATCTATAACCCCTTTTTTGCGTATGCATTAGGTTTATAAGTTCATTTCATCCATGCTCCCTATGATATTTGGTATGACCAACTGTCGTTGGTTGCATACTAACATCTTTTTGGTCACATGTGCTACTGGATCCCCTTCTTGTTTACCTCCAATGCAATTGGAGGAATATTTTCCTCGCACGTTCCTTGACATGACATAGCATCATTCATACCTATGGGTCGCCATTGTTAATTCTCATCTTATCCTACACCTCATCCAACCTTATTCAATCTCTTTGACATTCAAGTCCACCTTGTGGCCATATTTATTCCCCCTTTGAGCATTTTAATTAATAATTACTTCCCTTATTTTCCTTTTTGGCCATACCTATTTTCCCCTTTGGGTTATTTTACTTAATTTTTTTACCTTTATGACCATCTATATTCTCCCTTTAGGGCATTTTGTTTCAATATTTCACATCCTCCGCGTATCATCTTGAAGTCCACATTTGTGGCCATATTTATGTTTTTTTCCTTCGCGCATGTCTATACTCTCAATGTACACCCATTGTGGCCATATTCATTTTTCCTATGGGCATTTTACCTCATGATCCTGCCAAATCCATGCAAAAAGTCCTCCTTGTGGCCATATTTATTCCTTAATCATTTTTTTTTCCTTCTTTGCCTTTGTGGCCATATTTATTTTCCCCTCGGAAATTTAATCCAATCTACGTTTTCAAAGTCCACCTTTATGGCCATACTTACTCCCCCTTAGGGCATGTTATTTCACCACCCACTTTTTTAGTTTGTCTTCTTGGCCTTTTTTCATGTCATGTCTGGGCACCATAACATTTCATCCTTGTCTCTTATGGAAGCATATTTATTCGCTCGATTCCTCATGTATGAAGGATTTTACATACCTTTCACATTTAATTGCACATATTTTGATGTTTTCCTATGACCCATTACTCATCGTGGCTTACATCCACACTGTAGTGATATTCACCCACTCACCACTCCATAGAACATTGTCATCCGTCTCCATTGAGATCGCAATTGTTCTCTACCGATGTGATATTGGAGTCACCACCATAGTTTTTGTTTTTATTGTGATTTATTTTTACTTAGGGCATTTTTCCTTGGTAATCATTTTACCCATTTTTCTTCACCCACCCGCCCTTTATCATCTACCTTTTTCAAATGTGTCATTGATTTCCCATGTCATCATCAACCCCCTGTTTGAGGGGAGATCATCATCTACCTTTTGTCAATCCTCATTTACCATTAATTTCTCATCTTTTTTGTATCATGGCTCATTAGTAAAACCACTCAACAAAAAGGGGAAAATGTAGACACCTAAATTCGGTATCTATACCCTTATCACCTATGTGCACATATTTTTAACATGGTCTTAGCTAGACCCTTAATTTAATTTAAATCCCATAGCCCATCACCTCTATCCATAATTAATTAATTAAATTCCTATTAATTAATTAATACCCATTACCTTTCCCTAATAGACTTTCTATTTTGCATCCCTATGCTTTTTCTAACCTATCTCTACCTCCAACTCACCCATGATACACCTTCTTCCCACCTACATGCTTTAAAGCATTTTCCCAATCCTTAAAATCCTGAAATCACGCCAAAATCATAAAATCTAGCCCCATTGGGGAAACTTTCCCCATGGTCGGCAAAGACCCAACCCAGTCACCATTGACCTATAAAACAAAGTCTTTTATTTCCATAATCATCAAATGCATGTAAATATGCAAGATTCTCATACGACCAGTAAACTATCTCTCATGCTTGAACATTCCTAAAGTAGTTACAAACCTCTTAGACCTCCTTGGAATGTGCTTGCATCGCTCATGATCATCCTTCATGAGCTTATCATTATCTTTGTTTTTCTTTATTAAAATTTTATCGTATTATCATTGTTTTTCTTGTATCTAACATTTTAGGAGAAAATCATCCTCAACAACACTCAGATCTCTATCATTGACTTCCTCTCCCCGGTTTCATACTTGCAAGTTTCTTTTTCAGCTTGTTTTTACTCAGCCTTGTCCAATTTGTTAAAGTCATTATCGATTGTGTCGGATCGCGTTGACCTGTCAGGATCACCGTCGACCCTATCAGATCACCATTGACCTTGTCGGATCATCGTTGACCCAACTTTCTTTTACTAAACCTTTTGTCTCAGATCCATCTCTAGCTTCCGTATGAGTTAAGTGTCTTCTCTAGTCTGCCAAAATCACCATCTAGTCCCCTTGTTGTTTTTAAAAATTAACCCATCTGACACCTTTGGTCACCATCGACCTAGGTCCTTTTTCTCAATCTACTCTTTTCAATCAATTTTTTTGTCATTTTCCTAGTTTCTACTCCCTCACATCACTTTTGCAAGTTGGTTCTAGCATACACAATCCTCTACTACATCCGGATCCCATAGGGTTTGTATATTCACTTCATGTTTAGACCTTCACTCCTAGGTGCGTTTCTCAATCTATCTCTCTGCATGACCCTAAGTAAGTAGTAAGTCGACCTAGACTAGGTATTATCAAATTTACATTTTATTTCAATCAAATTAGTATTTAGATCCATCATAGTTACTTTCATACTATATATTTTTCGGTTTTCACACACTTTATCATCGGTTTATCTGTCATTTATATCACTTTTTTTAAACAAATGGGGGTTGACATCCACCAAGTAAGTTAATGCTTCCTAGAAATACAAATTGGGAAACCCCCACACAAATCATCTAACACATTTTATTTCGGTGATTCTTATTAGCAGGTTTATCACTTGATAGTGATGGGATCCATATTCTTCTTTTTCTCACCTCCATCAAATCACATTAAGAGGTACTTTAGATACCTAAATTCTACTTTTGCAATCTTATTGCTAAAAGCACACTAATCACTCTCATGCTTACATATTTTGTTATAATTAGTGATTTCCACTAATTAACTAATGTTTCTTACCATTTTTGTTAATCAACGATGCTTTGTTGATTACCTAACCCTTTCACATTCAAGATGCAAATTTATGACACATCGTAAGTCGAATCTATTTAGAAAACAATTAGTGATTATTAGATAATTAAGCCTATTTACCCTTGTTTTGATCAATAAACCCTATTATTGGTTAATACCCCTCTTTCAACCATTCAAAATCACCACTTTTCCCTCCAAGATATCTCAAAAAGGCTTAAAAGCTTATCATAGCCTCCTAATTAACCCTAAGTGGTTAATTAAGGCTTCTCACTTGCTAATCATTTGTTAATTCACTAATCATGATTAACAAGCCGTAATCTACTTTATCTGTTTAGTCCCACATGCACCAAGATGCAAGTTTTCCCCAAATAGAAAAATATAAATAGACTAAGAACATGCCTTCCTACTTGACACAATGTTTTGAATAACATTAATCATATAAAACATATGAGCCTTACTTCCTTCTTTGATTAGCTTGCTCAATATTTACATCCAATCTTCATGTTGGTTGAGATATCTAATATGGCCTTGTATTCATTTTTAGAGAGATCCTCTCACCATTTTTGGAGTAATAGAAAACATAGTTTGATTTCCCTTAGATATAATTAGGTCTATGTTAAGTAATCATTTCACATAGTAAGGATGCTTGTTGATTGAATGTTTAATTTCATTTATTTTCCATAAATGCATGCTTTTATGCTTTGATCTTGATGTTTCATTCTAAATATTGAGTTTGGGTCTAGGATATTATGGTGTTAGCCTTTATTAATTAGTCATATTACAAGAGTTTTAGGGTGTTATCATTTGGCACACCCGGTGAGAGGAGGATACGGCCGGGAGATATGGGAGGTAGCTTCCTTGTGGCGGAGGTAGCAGAAAGACAAAACTACAAGTCACTATGAAGAGAGATCATCTGCCGAGATGGAGAGAGACCGGACCACCTCGAGAGAGAAATTGGATAGTCTTAGAGACAACTTAGGAATTCATAAAGAGAGATCAAGTAGTTGTCCGAGAGGACTCGGTGGATGCATAGTGGACACAAGCTGGGGAGATATTGCTAGGTTGTGACAAGAGAGTGATGATTTCTAAGATGGGCATCCATAATGTATGGGATGCATGAGAGACTATAGGATGTGATGAAAACCAATGGCGAGGCATCATATTATAAATATTTATAATATGAGATCATCCTGAGGATAGAGAGCCACTCCAATTAGTTAGTTAGTGATTAGCAGGTCTAGATCCAGATCACGAGAGGACCTTACAATCTGCCGAGATTAGTGAATAAACCTTAAATACATTAGGTTTCAGCATAGAAGGTGCTTCCACCACATTTTCTCGATTGGCTGCCTTTCACATGGCTCACAGTAGATCCCCCATCCTGGGGGATCACAGCATATACCACATGAGGGTCATGTAGACCAGATAATCTAGAGGTAGGTGAGAGTCATGGGTAACTTTTTTGTATTGTACTAGATGACATATGCATGGATGTATCTCTTTTTGATGTACGCCTTGATATGAAGGAACATTTTGTATAGATGTACTATGTATTGTTTTTTATTATGCCTTGTGATGAAGGCACATGTTTTTGTATAGACGCCCATGATGGATCATTGTATCGGATGTATATCAAGACACATTGTTTTTTACATGGACATTTATATTTATGATGATTTATGATGATGATGATAGATTTTTTTCACTTATCACATTTTGTGTTTACAAGATAGCATGTTTAATCCATGTTTTTATTATGATCTATGTTTGTGGGGACAAAATTCCCTCTTTCCCCTCTTGCCAATATTAAATGATGTTATCTTAGCATACATGTTTAATTTTCATGTTCATGATTATGTAGCTTAGCCTTTATTGATATATAATGTGTAGATGTGATGATAGATGATATGATGATGAGATGGCAACAAAAGCTGTAAAACAAACAAGTACAAATTAATCAAATATAATCAAAGAATCACAACTATATATAGGTATGCAAGATAAAAATGAATTCAATGTAATGCACCACATATTAAAGTAACACTCAATATAAGTAAGTAAATGAATCTAATTTAAATCACACAAGATGAAAAATTAATGTAACCAAAACTATATTAACCAAAACTAAAATTAAGCAAACTACTACTTTGTTTTTGCAAACAGTTATGAAATAATAATATCATATCGACAAATAATATGATATAATAATATGTTATCTTAGCATACATGTTTAATTTTCATATTCATGATTATTTATATTAGACTTTATTGATATATAATGTGTAGATGTGATGATAGATGATATGATGATGAGATGGAAAAAAATTGTACAATGAAACAACAAGTATAAACTAATCAAATCTAATCAAAGAAACACAACTATATATAGGTATGCAAGATAAAAATGAATTCAATGTAATGCACCACATATTAAAGTAACACTCAATCTAAGCAAGAAAATGAATCTAATTTAAAGAACACAAGACAAAAATTAATGTAACCAAAACTATACCAACCAAAAACTAAAAGTAAGCAAACTACTACTTTGTTTTTTGTGAAAGCTTGATTATGAAATAATAATATCAGCTACAATGGAAGAGGGGATACCATATCAACAAATAATATGGTTCATTATAATCTTGGATATCTCTACACACCTTTGAAATAGTTAAGAGTGACAACCTTTACCAATTTTGTGAAATATTCCGTAGTAGTGATGATGAACTTGTGGCCATCTAAGGATATAGGTTAAGCTTACCTATAAGATCGAGCCCATACTTTGAGAATGACCAATGTATCGTGATAGGTTGTAATCTTTTCATCGACGCATATATCAAATTTTATAAATTTTGATAATGCAAGCATTTATTTACATATTTGTAGTAATCATTTTCCTTGGTAGGCCAATAATATCCTGCTCTGAGTATCTTCTTTGCTAAGACGGTCTTGTTCATATGGGTCTAGCAGATACCTTCGTGCACTTATTTGATTGCTTGGATGGATTCGTATGAATTGAGACAATGTAAAAAATTCTCGTCATAGCCTCGACTAAAGAGAGTTCCCCCAAGTACGCTATAACAGGATATACGCTAAATGACCTTTCTTTTATTATCATAGGAAATGTCGTGGGAAAGGTTCAATTGTGAAGGTAATTATATATTTCACTATACCATGGGGAAAAGGGACCAACAACTTTGCATACCAAACAAGAATATGGAATGTCATATGCTAGTGTTTGTAGATGTTCGATGAAGAAGGAACTATCATTGTTCCCGTGTGGGATACTCAACATAGACCCCACGTGGCCATAACATCTGTTATTCTATTTTGTCCTCTTGGTATTTTTGACATGTAATTTTTCAAATAGCTTGTTAAAAGAATCAACTATTCTCTTATATGGAAGAATTTTCTTGTCTTCAACTTTATACTCATCTTTCACTTATTTTATAATTAACATAGAATCACTAATTACATTCACTTATAGGATGTCCCACTTAATAGCCTAGTTTAATCCTTGCAATAAGGGCCTCATGTTCTACTATATTTTCATTCCATGGGAACCCAAGTCGAAATGCTTGAGGGATCAAGTCTTATGATGGAGTGATCAACACAACTCCAGCAAGGCGAACAACGAAAGGTAAAGGAGCCATCAAAGTATAGCTGCCATATAATGTTGGGGATGGGTCTATGCGGAAACATTTAAAACTATAGAATATCAAATCCAAAACATGCAAATACGGATCTAACAATCCCCACAAAATCTACAACAATGGAAGTATAAACAATAATAATCCAAATCACACAAAAGTACACACACATAACACAACATGTACCATGGTTCACCCAATGTGGGCTACATCCACCAAAGATAGAGATCTCATATATATAATATAACAAGAGATTACAAACCAAATCTTCAGATGTACAAGAGTATATGTATCTCTACAATAGTATCTCTTCCTCCCGGATCTCCAATGAATCTTCTCGAGTACATTAAAACCATTACTCCATACCACCACTTGTGTATCCTCTAGATCTCTAACCAGATCTACCTGAGTGCACTACAATCGTGCCTCACGAAACCATACACCGAAGCTAACTCCGCATCTTCCATTGTGTAACCAAGCCCTCGTTTTATTGTGAATTTGTAAACAAGACCTCTAGAATGGTCTATCAATGTGCAACTGTAACCATACACCAAGAAGTAAGTCTCCCCATCACCTTGCATCATGTGTGAAAACATGAAGACAACTGACAATCTGATTCTATGGACCAACAATACATCATGATCTCATGGATCTATAATACAAGATCTCAAAACAACTTTGTGGATATACAAAAATGAGCAATAACAAGATCTCACAACACTTTGTAGATATACAAGAATGAGCAATAACAAGATATCACAACAACTCCGTGGATCTAACAAGAAGAAACACTAAGTGCTTTGCATCTTATACATGCAAGCCATTACATGGGACTAAATACTACAAAGGAAATACAATAGAAGATAATACCATATTCTCATAAAAGAGTACCTACACTTTCCTTCTCGTCATTGACTTCTCTCTATGAAATCTCCCATCTTCATGCAATCTACTTTTTCTTCTTCATCCTTTGAACCAAGGATAGCTCAATTCTTCTCTTTCCTCAGTCCTTATGTTCTAACCCTAGTTTTCTAGCTTATATTCCCGTGAGTTAAAAATAAACTTTCACACACGTGTAACTAGTGTCGATTACCACGACCTTAATTACTAAGTAAAACAACAAGGTGTAAATCATGCTAGCTGTGAATAAATTTAGCTTCATAATCCTAACATATAATGGATTCCTCGAGGTACATTATGGATGTATCTGGGAGTTCTAGACTCAAAGGTTCAGTACCTAGTAGTGGGGCTTTAGTTATTTGATTTGTTAAAACCTGTCTTTTACTGATTTTTGGTGTACATACTCGATGTCAAACTCATTTGACTAAGTTGATCCAATTGGCCATCTTTCCTGTGAGTTCGAATTTGACAAAAGTATTTTAATGGATCAAATTTGGAGATAAGATCAACCTTATTATTTAGCAGGTAATGACATAGTTTCTGAAAAGCAAAAATCACGGCCAACCAAGCCTTTTCTATTTGTGGATAGTTGAGCTTATAAGATATCAACATTCGAATTAAGTAATACACAACTTTTTATTTCTGCTCCTTATCATACTGGGCCAACAATGTTCCAATTGCAAAGTGTGTGGTAGAAATGTAGAGTAACAATGGTTCACCTACCATATGTGGCATTAAACAGGGGGTTTTTCCAAATGTGCTTTAAGTAACGCAAATGCTTGTGGTTGTTCTCATCCCAAAGTGAAAACTGACATATTTCTTGAGAAGATGTGTTAATGTGTGACACTTATTTGTAAGATGAGAGATGAACCTCCGATTGCTTAGATATTTCCTTGGAAACTTTGTAGTTTTTAGATATTCGCATCGGAGGAGGCATTTACGTTATAGTAGTAATCTTTTATGGATCTCCTTATATTTCTCTCTGCAAAACAATGAATCCTAATAGTTTTCCAAATAACACATTGAAGACACATTTCTTTGGGTTTATCCAGACCTTGTAGTCCCTTAGAAACTGAAAGATGTATCACAAGATCTCTAGGTGATCTTCCCGAGTCTTAGGTTTTTCCAATATGTCATCTACATAATATTCCATGACATCATTGATCATGTCATGATAGATAATGATCATTTCCCACTAATAGGTGTCACCTACATTTTTAGGCCGAAGATCATGGCTCAATAATAAAATGTCCCCCATGGGGTGGTAAAAGTTGTCTTATGTTGGTCTTCCTCAACATTCTTTATCTAGTTATATCCTGAAAATCTATCCATGATTTGATAACATCTTGTAACTAGTTGTTGAATCAACAATCATGTCGATGTTGGGAAGAGGAAATTCATCCTTAGGAAAGATTTATTAATATCTCGTACATCGGTGAAAACTCGAATACCAATGCAGTTTCCTCGTATTGGGACTACATTAGAAATCCACTGTGCACATTGTCAATAGGCCTGATGAATCCTACTTCCAATAATCTTTTTATCTCTTCTTTGACCAACAGGGAAATGCGAGGTACATCTTTGGAGATTTTTTTATTGGTTTGGTGTCTGGATGTACAACAAGATTGTGCACCATTAATGCATGATTAAGTCCTGAAATGTCTATGTAAGACCAAGCAAAGATATATGCAAATTCTCTTAAAAGCAACACGAAAGTTTTGTGTTCTTGAGTTGAGAGCGAAGCTCCCAACTTAACTATTCTAGTTAATTCATTTTTTCCGATATTGACATCTATTGTCTCCTCTACCAATATCTTGGACTCCTCCTCCATGCACGTAGGATCAAGGGGAGATTAAGATCTTCTTTTGCTTGCTAAAGGTGGCTCAAAGAGATTTTAACCTTTAAGTGCGTCAACTATTTTGTTCGTTGATTGTTCTTTTTGTTTGTCTGCAAGTGCATCAAAGAGGTTTTCACTATAGGACTTTTCCAAAGTGCCAAAATTGTGTGGTTTTCTCTATTAGATGCACTATTTATTTATCTTTCTCTTTTTCTATTTTTATACTATGTCGGTACTCCCGCATAACAATGAGCTATTAGAGACTATTTCATAGTGCATAAATGCTTTCCATGGAACTAATCAAGTGTCATTTGTTATTCTCCTTGCATGTATCCTTGCTTGGGGCACCATTTTTAACCCTTCTGATCGTTAAAACACAAACATTCGGGAACTAAAGCTTGATAACAAAAATATTGGTGCAACTGTCTTGAACGTTGTTTGTTTTAGTATGTGTGATTGTACATGTTTCTTTGTTAGGTTAGGTGGTTTAATTTCTCGTATTGTATTTTATTATGTATGTTGCATGGAGTTACACATTTTTGCAATAAAAAATGATAGTAATATAGCACTTCATATTAATTTACACTTTTGTTTATTTTAATAAATGTCGATGATTTAGATCATAAGGGCAATATGATGAAACAAAGTTTCTTATTGAAATATTGGATGCACAAGATATTCCTATACTCTTCACCATAATATCTAATCACTATTAATTTTTCTTCCAAAACACCCAAAGCTAATGAAAAATTATTTTATCTCCTACTTGTTTCTTCTATCTAGGTCATATTTTCAATAATCGTCGATCGGCTTCTTCTATCACGCCATCAACACTGAGGGGGCATCCTTCACTCTATTAATTTTTCTTCAAAAATTTACTTGTTTATGCTTGTCTACATCACTTACTTCACCTCAAATAGAGGCAAATGCAGACACCTAAATTCCGCTTTTGCGATATTATTTCTAAAAGCACACTAATCACTCTCATTCTTACAATTCCATTATAATTAGTGATTTCCACTAATTAACTAATGTTTCTTACCATTTTGGTTAAGTAATGAATATTTGTTGATTACTGACCCCTTTCATATTCGGGATGCCAATTTACAACACATCATAAGTCATAATCCTCCTATGAGAAAACAATTAGCGATTATTAGCTAATTAAGTCGATTTACCCTTATTTTGATCAATAAACCCTATTATTGGTTAATACTCATCTTCCATCCATTCAAAATCACCCCTTTTCCTCCAAGATATCTCAAAAGGCTTAAAAGCTTATCATAGCCTCCTAATTAACTCTAAGTGGTTAATTAAGGCTTCTCATGCGATCACTTGTTAATTCACTAATCATGATTAACAAGCCTTGATCTACTTTATCTGTTTAGTCACATGCACCAAGATGCAAGTTTTCCCAAATAGAAAAATATAAATAGGACTAAGAACATGCCTTCCTATTTGACACAATGTTTTGAATAACATTAATCATATAAAACATATGAGCCTTACTTCCTCCTTGGATTAGCTTGCTCAATCTTTGCATCCAATCTTCATGTTGGCTAGTATAGGGATATCTAATATGGCCTTGTAGCCATTGTTAGAGAGACCCTCTCACGTTTAGTGGAGTAGAAATAAACATAGTTTGATTTCCTTAGATCTAATTAGGGTACATGTTAAGCACGGGGGTTCACTTAGTAAAAATATGGTATAATACGTGCCTTCGAAGGGTATTAAAGAATACCATTAATTCTAGTTCTTACCTCTAAATATTCAATTGATAATACTCCTCATGTTTTATTATTAGAATGAAAATACCCCTATTTTTCCATGTACCTTACTTACCCATTTTTAAATTACAATTCTATTTACCCCTTTTTATTTCTATCCTAATCTATTAAACAAAAATATGTTATATATCTCACTCAATTTTTTTAATATGAATTTCCTCTCGAAAGATAGTTTGAAGCCATTGAAGACCTATTACAAATCACCTTATTAATGTTAAGCTTTAATCATTTATCAATAGCTCTTCAAATAATTAAGATAGTGAAATAATATCACTTGTGTTGAAAGCATACTCAATGCTAGTTTTCTACAATCTTATTATTTTTACGTTAAGAATCTCTTAATTGATATTTTTTTATTCAAAAAGAGATTATAATTTAACTTTATGAACATACTACTTTTGAAATTTAAAGGTATCTACTTTTAAAAACTAGGGTTCAAATGTTTTAGTTTTATATTAAAATTAAACCTCTCTTTCCTTTGGCCCACCTCTCTAACCTACCCCCAATAGCTGATTCAAAATATTAATAAATTAAACCCTTTCACCCCCTCATGTCTTCCAATATATTGACTTTAATTTTATTAATTTTAATTATATCAATATGAACCCACTTGCTAGGATATTACCTAGCTAATGAATGCCCCATGATGTTAAGTAATCATTTCACTGAGTAAGGATGCTTGTAGATTGAATGTTTAATTTTATTTAGTTTCCATTAATGAATGTTTTTAAACTTTGATCTTGATGTTTCATTCTTAAGCTTAAGTTTGGCTCTAGGCTATTATGGTGTTAGCATTTTCTAGTTAGTCATATTACAAGAGTTTTAGGGTGTTATCAGGTACCATAAACCCTCCATCATTAATGAGTTGTGTAATTTTTTTAGTAGCTAACTTATTAACTTGAAACGAATGAGAAAATACCTACAACATTCCTGGCACGCTTGGTGGGACCACCCTTTAGGTGATCCCTTTCATTTATTTCATATTTTTGTTTCTTCTATCTTCTAATAACACTCTGAAACGAGGTTCACTTCTTTTTACAGGATGAATGGGACAGGGTTACACAGGCACTTGTGTGTGCGGAAGTGTTTGAAATCAGTTTTACCAGAAATTGTTTTTGATCTTGATAAGATAGTGTGACTATATTAAGGGCATATACCATTTTTCGTTAAGAAAATTATGAAGAACATAACTTGATATTGGTCTTGTAAATTATATCCGAAAGAAACTATCACTTAAAAATAGAAATTCCAATTTAAATCATTTATATTAAAAATTAATTCAAAAATTAATAATTTTGCCACTAATAAAATAGTCTTGATTTGAAAGAGAGATTATTACACTTTGGAGGCGTGGCTATTATTTGTTGGATGTTTATGACAATGCGAGAGGAGGTTGAGGTGTTTGTCATCCTGGCTCCTACTTTCCCTACCCTCCTGCTTCACCTACTTGGCTTTCCGGAGACGTGTGACTCTTCTACTTTTTTCTCCAACAAGAAGTTTGAAGCATTACGCACAGGAGGGGCCTGCAATTGATTTTTCTAGTGTCTTCATCGTATTGCAGTGAACTAAATTTTGTGAAGTACTTAGCTCCATGGTTTGACGTCATGAAAACAAGAGAATCATAGAAGCTCACTTTCTTTTGTAGGAATCCGTGAGTTTTCCTCTTTCCATGGCTTTCACTATCGCACCCATAAAAACTGTGCCGGCCTTCTCAATATCCTGTAGCAACACGACGCAATGGGGATTCAAACTGATAGCTTAAGCAACCCTGTCTAAGTATGTTTTCCCTTTGCAGCTATGAGTAACGAGTGAATTGCCTTGTAGATTTGACCCAGGGACCATGGATTTGTAAGGAAAATGAGATTATCTCTCGCAAACCAGTATAATATTTGGGCTGAGCTTGTGTCATCTTCCGTTTTCCCATCCGGTCCGTGCCCAAGGCCAACAACTAAGTATCGCCATTCACATTATTCATCCTGGTGTCACTTCTCCCATGTCATATCTGTTGTGTAAAATTACGTTGACAACATCCTGTAAATTGTTTCCTTGCTCGCCATGGCACTCTCTCAAATAGCCAACACTCAATTCTTTTAGGCTTTCTGGGTCGGATTGTCACTGCAGAGTGTGTGAGACCCGTATTGACTAATGACAACACTTTAAATGCGGGCTCGACACTATGCAATCTGTTTCCGACGGGATAAAGCAGGAAAGGTGGTTTCTAATGGATTATAAAAACATTTAATCACAAAAATGTTGGAATGGATAATTCTGTGAAAAACAATTACACTAATTTCATGAGAATCCCAAATTTGCTTTCTGAAATTTTTTTACTCGGGAATAAGTTATAACGGCTTTTAGTTGAGCCTTGCCTTAAACATGTTAAATATTTATGGGTTACCCATGATTTGAATCGGGATTTCCAATTAATTACTATGGCTATTAAGAAGCTACCATGGAAGAAAATATAATTTATTATAATGTTTGGAAACGTCGTCAAAAATAGATAGTGTTGAGCAGGTTTAGATAATACGGTGAAGAAGACCCAGAAAAATAAGAAAATAAAAAATCTAAAACCATAGAAACAAGGTTATATGGTATGGATAATTCTATTCATTTGCTTTGGGGCTTCACAAATCCAGCTAGCTTTTCTAGAATTCTAAGCAGATCTCTGGAACTCTAATGTGATACCATCAAGTAAAATTTATATGAGCTATACCATGGATTTCAATTTGGGACTTCCTTAGCGATTAAGAAGGCCTTATGGAAGAATATATAGTTTGTTCAAATTATGGAGATGCACATAAGAAATAGATAGTATTGAGGAAGTTTAGATAATAAGATGAAGAAGACCTAAGAATATAAGCAAACATAAAATCTTTACCATAATTATACACTCCTTACATGGTATGACTGAAGCTATAGAAACAGGGTTCTGTCAATTGTCTGCACTCTTGAAAAACCAATTTCAAGACCTTATTTTGTTTTGGGTCTGCAAAAACCTTATTAGCTGTTTTAGAATTCTAGGTAGATTTCTAATACTGATCTTCTTCCTTTAATATTCTAAGTTCAACATCCTGTCAATTATTTGCTACACGAAAATTCAATTACAAGACCCTACTCTGTTTTACAGATCTACAAATCTTGCTAGCTTTTCTGAAATTGTAAGTAGATCTATGTAACTGATCTTCTTTAAAACCTTAAAATAATTAACACATTTTTAATTGTCTGCTGGTGAAGATCCAACTACAAGGCCTTGCTCTGTTTTGGGGCTCCACAAATCTAACAAGCTTTTCTAGAATTTTAAGTAAATCTTTGAAACTGATCTCCTTCCTTAAAACCTTAATATAATTAACACCACCCTCTCAATTGTCTGCTACTGAAAATTCAATTATAAGACCTTATTTTGTTTTGGGTCTTCACAAATCTTACCAAATTTTCTAAACTTCTAGATAGATCTTTGAAAACTGATCTCCTTTCTTAATACCTGAATATGATTAACACCACCTTGCAAATACAAAATAAAAAACCAGAGATATTTTGAGGAGCTCACACATTATGGCTGCATTTTTATCAAGGCCATATGAATCCATTCTTTAAAGACAACACGCCTAAAAAGAGGTATTGTGTAAGAAGAGAATAAGCCACACCCTGATTTAGCAAGTAATTGGTAAAACATGGTTATGGGAAGGTCCGTCGGACAACCACCTAGGCGTCAGGGTAGCTGAGTGAGGCTATTAAAAAGAGCTCAGGGATTATAATCTACAACATTAATCATTTCTATTGGATGGAGATCCACCCCACTAGCACCTAAACGTTCAAATTTCAAACTACAAGAGAATTTAAGAAAACCACAAAAAAAGAGTATGTAGCATGTATAATCTTAAAGTACCTATCTAGTCCACTTATATGTTTGAATCATGATCAAAACTGATCTTTTCACTAGATTGGATATGAACTCTTTGGATTCCAGCCATCCTCTGTTCCAGTTGGTTGATTTTTGGTCCCTTGAATCAAGATTCGAAATGCCAGCAACATCGAGAGCAGTAGTCTGCATATTGATCAAGATTTCTGAAACAATGCTTTCAAATGCCTATGACTTTGGCTGGTTGGGATGGTTTGTACCGCTATATAACAACTAGAGCTTATATGCTAACATAAAAACTACAGCAAAAAAACAGCAGGAGGAAAGCAATTTGGAGAGGAGAAAAGCGGTTTGGCATCCAAAACTCTAATGCAGGTCATATGGTGGCTTGCAAAATGCCTATTTTATTGACTTTTTGAAACAAAATTGTGCCAAGCATGTATTTTTTAAATGCCCACCAAAAATCAGAGGGAGAAAAGTCACATAAATACCATTATAATATTCCTTGTAATTTGAATTAAGAAATGAGCGTTTCTACACTTCTTGACTTTAGAAACAAAATTCTACCAAAGTAACCCAAGTATTTTCAAAATGTCCCAAAAAATGTGAATATGATCCATTTTTTTAGTGCATGTCAACTGTGTAAAAGTGATTTGAAATATAATAAGTGCTCGTATTACTAAAATAAATTAGTTTAACTAAGCGGGAAAGAATCTTATAAGGGACACCATAAAATTCCAACCTCAACCTCGTTACTCAATCATTCCTCCTTCATGGAAAATAAATTAAAATAAAATAATGATGGAAAATACACAATAGCCAAGACGTAATCAATTCATATTAACAAATACTCTTGGCTCATGCTTATAATAAGATATCCACATCTTCATACTTTTGAAGTGCAATTGGTTCTATCATTTTATCTACTAATCCATTGATTTCTTGTTTCTATAGACAAAGTCATCATATTTGTTCCTACAACATGCCACGCACACTTAACCTAACCACAACCCTGTAAGAAATAATTTGCAGGTCATATATGAAGATATTTTCAAACACGTAGTATTGTTCTCAAATCCAGATGTTTAGGAAGATATTTAATTCCTTTCAATTATCTGTGACATTGATTTAGTGCATGATACTGGTTGAAAGACTTTGACTCTCTTTGTAAAACAAAGTAGTTCTCCTTATAAACTAAACATTCAACATCGTTATGCAAGACTACTACCAATGGAAGACATCTTTTACACATTAGCTGCTCAAGCAAGTGATGACACGTGCTACATGGAGCAACTACTATGTGAGTACGCACATGCTTAATACCAAACACATACACCAGTGGATGCAGCTACCATTACATGCATGTACTCCACCCTAGAAAAAATTGAAAAGGCACAACATATGCTACAGACAAACCATATCTGTTATCGAAGCTACACAAACACAAATGAAGGAAAAGGCCTACACTGATGCCCTGCAAAAACTGATTGAAAAATCCTTCACTTCTTATCACCGGAAAGAACCATAACCACTACACAACATAACATGTAATTTCATGCAACCTTTGTACACATGTAAACTCCCACCTTCGAGTCCCCTCAATGTAATTAACCTTCTTCAAAAACAATGTACACCATAAAGTATATGGAATAAAGTAACAGTGTGTTCCAACGTTGATTCAAACCTACCATCTACGACTGGCCTTAATTTTTTTTTTTCTTATAGTGCAAAGTGAAGCGCTTTCTCGGCTAGTGTATATGCAATATGATTACAAACTCTCTGTGATTCCTAAAAACAATTAAAACTTCCCCACCAAAACGTATTAATTTGCTTGCTCTTCTTTATGGAATTTCCTCCAACCTTCTATACCCACACATGCATGCTACGTAAACATGTTTACTTTCATCAAAGCAAAGATCGAAATGTTAGAATTTGTATTTTTTATTCTACCCATCGTAACAGCCAATAGAGTTTTTATGAACATCAATAAATAGCCCTATAAGCTTTTAGATTTAAAACTTTTGGTTATACACTAAATTTATAAAAACCCTAAAAATTTGACTACCCTTTTAAGTATAGCAATACTTATGATTAACACCCAAGAAAAGCAGATTTGCACATACAAGACAATTGAACAAACATTAATAAGAAAATTAAGGAAACACAACTCCTCCTTACCCCTCTTTGCCTAACTAATCATAATTAAAAATAGCTAAGTCCAACATATCCAATGCCAATGGCCTGATTACACCTAACAATATGAATTCTAAACTTCCCACCTAACCAAATACAAACTAAAGCACATTCCAAAGCCTTGCAACCACGCAAGTAAAAACAAAAAAGACAAAACACTGTTTGCATGACCTTCATCACAAATGATCGAATGACAAAAAAACCATTGACCTAAAGTACAACAAAACCCCTTAGACCGCAAGCCTCTGTTTCTTGTGGATATCATTTTTTTGTGCCTCGCTCTTTCTTGTGCATGATAAGTTTTACAGTACATATACCTTTCCTTATTTGAATGTTTTACACATTTTTGTACAATTTTCGAGACACAACCCCATTGTTTGCAATATCCTACAACAATACTTTAATCACTACAAGAGAATGGGTGTTTTATCCACAATTTTTCCACAAGTTCATTGTGGATAACTTATTCAAAATTGTGAATCCAAATTTGTGGACTCCACCCACAATAAAATTGTGAAAACATAAAATTGTTGAACTTTTCACAATTTTAAAATTGTAGAAATTATCACAAATGTAAAATTGTGAAACATTACACAATTTTAAAATTGTAGAAATTTTCACAAATTTGAAATTGTAAAACTTTTCACAATATAAAACATGTGAAAATTTATACAATTGCTAACAATTTTAAATGTCTCACTTATTACAATCTTTTTACGTATTTCAAATGATAGAAAATAAATTAAATTCAAAATTTAAAATAAATTATATGCATTTTTTAAAAAAATCATGTTTTTAAATTAATTAATATTTTTTCAAAAATTATTAGAAAAACAAACTTATATCATTTTTTCATAAAAATAATAGCAAAAATATATTGTAAAAGATAAATTAATGCAAAAAAATTGTAAATAAAACTAACCAATAAATAAACTTAAGATAATTTACATTTTGTTTTAACAAAATACATAAAAAATAATTAAAATAAAATTGAGTATAAAGAAATTCAATATTTAATGGTTAAGATGTTAAAGAATCAAAGGATAATGTATTCAAAATTACTTGATCTGTCTTGATTTCGGTAGTCCTAGAAATAAAATATTTCCATCAACAAATTAAAAGCATAAATGTTTCCATAAATGTCTACTAGAAATATTACCATAATGTGTGTCATAGGAAAACCGTACATAAACATCAATGAACACATTTTTATAAAATTTAAATACATTGTATGCCTTTATACATATGATTTTTTTGTCATGAATTTAAATACAATTCGACCCCTTTTAAAATCTGGTCTCCCCGAACTTCTTCATTATTTATCCCGAGTTGCAACGACGCCTCAACTTTAATCTGTACAAAATACAAACACAACATTATTTTAAATCAATTTGAAATGTATTAGAAAACTGTACATCATGATAGATGTGGAATAATTTAATACATCATGTAGTAAAAGTTCCAGAAATGAATAAAAACATTAAAGACATATTACCAATACAAATAGAATCACTCTATGAACGTATTGTCCACATAACTAATTGTTTCTAATGTAGCAATAATCTGGTCACCTGCGTATAGCGCTTATGGAAAACACAGTAATTTGATAGTCACCTACACAGAGTGTTAGGAGAATTATTTTTGAAAAAAATCAGGAGAATGATATATTTCCAAGCACTTGAAGAGAAAATTTAGATCAAATTGTATGATATTATTTACCTATTTTGTGATTGTAACGCCCGCTAACATGCCCGCAAGAGATCCAAGAACAACCTAGGTTTATTTAGAAAAAAATTATGGAATAATTTTTTTTTTTTTTTTTTTAAAGCGTGCCCGCATTCAGGTTTCGAAACTACAGTTGTCATGAAATGCATCAAGGTCAATTATATTTAATAATTAAAACTTTCCATTATAACAAATTATTAAACCCGCATTAAGACTAATAAGTAGATTTAGTCCAAGCAAGGTTTAGTTCACTCTGAGCGTTAATTTAATAAACAATTAAATTCCTATTATAGTTAAATATTCCACAATTAAATATAACGGGTTAAAGGGATAAAAAAAAATATAATAATTAAATACCCAAGGTATTTAATTTCACAAGGTTCAAACAAATAACAAGGTCCATTTTACATGGGGTTAGAATAAACATCCCCTTACCCCATAAAGTGTCCCCCTAAAAGTCAACTCATGTTTTAAAATTAAGACATTTAAATTAAAAGGGTAATTTCCACTCACCCACTCTCCACCTACTTTTTGTAGGGATGAATCTCATCCCTTGGATGGAGTAAATTTGGACCCTTGATTAGAAAATAGACAATCTAACCCTAAAGCATCCTTATGAAAGCTTCTTTCTCATTTCATTTGATTCATTTTCTTTCTTTGGTTTTGCAGGTTGTTGGAGGTGGAAGGGAGGCCATTGGAGGCCATTGCAAGCTCTTGAAGGAATGAACATGCTTCTTTTCTCTTCTTATTTGGTTTATACCCTCATTGGGGTTTCAAAAGTATTTATTCTTTTTATTTAGTTCATTTTCTTGTATATGCCCAAATGGGCAAATGGGTTTTTGTCCCATTTTCATTAGAGTTAAGATTTGGATTCATGTTTTCATTTAGGTATGAAAAAATGTATATATATATACATATATATATATATGTATATATGTATATATGTATATATATATATATATATATATATATATATACATATACATATACATATATATATATACATATATACATATACATATATACATATATATATATAATATTCTTATTTATCTTCTATAATAGATGAACCCGAAAACTTAAAAATATATATATATATATATATATATATATATATATATATATATATATATATATATATATATAATTTCAACCAAATAAAAAAACCAAGGCCGCGGGTCTTATATTTTGCACAGCCATATGTACAAAGAAGTATGCTTTTTTTTTAATGGTGTAAGGTGAGTTCTTTCTTTTCTTATTTGTTTCTTTCCACATGCAAAGCAATATCAATAACATCTATTTGAATACAACTTCCCTTCACAAATTCATTACAATGTCCTCCACTTGATGTGGGAAACCATCCTAAAATCATAGATAAATAATGAACTACATTGTTACAATTTCTTCCACTCTAGGCGGGTAAAAATAGAAGTTTCACATGGCCATCAACAAAGCTGCAATGGTCCAAAAACCAACAAGGTAGCTTCTCCAAAAGTTTGCTTGATTCATAACAAAATAGGGGAGAGGCAGCACTCTCCACCCAACAAATATACCCAATGGAGAAGAGAAGTCATCCTCTCTATTGGCCCCGAGCCCCAACCACATCACAATGGGAAAAGATCTCAACTCATGGCAACTACTAGCTTCCACACTACTTAACATGTAATTTCACATCCATTCCATTTACATACAAAACACAACAACAACTCAACAAAAGAAAACAACAAACAACAAGATCACAAGGCTTATCAAGAAAGCCAAAAGAGTAAGACCTATGGGGAGGCCACTTATGCCTCCCAATGGGGATGGGTGCCACCTAAAAATCCTCCAATGCAAAACACAATGCCCCTAACAACTCTTATGCATCCCTCAAGTACCCTTATCCCTCCATCCACTCTTAGGCCTCCCTCAACTCTTATGGCTCCCTCAAAGTAAGAACAAGAAGAAAAATGCAAGCATTTCTCATACTAGGTGGGCACCCAAGCCAAACTCCCTCCTCAAGAAAAGGATCTCTTATGCCTCCCTCAAATAAACTCCCATAGTCTCCTCCCACTCCCAACTTAAGAATTCTACCCATTCCCAACAAGAATTTCAAAGAAACAACAACATTCAACACAACATATACACACATACATATAACAATAACATAATATAAACAAAGGTGAAGCTCCTACCTTTCTATGGTAGAGATTGTTCTCAGTATGAAGTTTCAAACCCTCAAAGATCAAGGAAGCATCCAAAAGCTCCCAAAAATTCCAACAAGTATCAACAAGCTCCAAAAACCCACAACTCCTTCCAAAATCCTCTACTCTCCAAAAATACAAGAGACTAAAAATGAATATGTAACCCCAAAAAAAGCAACAAGAATTCAATAAAATAGAGAAAGGAGAGGGAGGGGTGATGTGGCTCCAAGTAGGATGCCACCTCATTTCCTCTCCACTCCACATCACTTGGTCAACCTCATATTCCAATGCACAATTAATGAGTGGTTGGAGGAATGACAAGCACCTTACACACTCCATTTAAGCCCACTCCCCAAAGGACAAAATTAAATTTTTGAAAGAAAGTGCAATTAATATTTTACCTTTTCATCCCCCCAAAACACCTAAAAGACCCTAAATTTGACCTCCCAACCCATAGGTAGGGTTGGCATGGGCTTTTAAGAGGTGTGGGACAAGTTTGACTTGTCCCACAAGCTTCCAAATTTGGCCTCTAAGGCCAAATTCGAGTTTCCCATGTGGGGTAGAGTGTGCTACACTCAAAACTCAAACACACATCACTCAACACAAAATCCAAAGTAAATCAAGCCTAATAAATGAACTCCCTTTTGGTCACATCTTTTAATTAGTTTAAACCAAATTCAAATTAACTTAATTAAGACACTACAACCCATGACTAAAAAGGGGTAAATACAATTCCAAGAATCTAAATAATAAAACAAGTAAAATTTCACTTACTAAGAGAAAACACATACTAATCATAATAGAAAGGGAAATTTAAAACAAAACAACACATGACCCCTAGGTCACAATTTTCCCTTAACCAAATAATTCTAACACACACACAATTACATGTTGCCACGGTGACCCTAGTTGGATTCTTCTCAAATTCTGATGTGGTTGGTCTCCACTCCCCGATATTGTTGTGAATATAATATACCTGCAGAACAGAGAATACCTCCTTCGGCCTCATGGCCGTATTAAAACAATCATGCCAAAATATGAGATATAAATCTAAAATCAACTATATATGAATTATTATCATCTATGCAAATACGATATCACTTACAATTTCTAGCACATTTCTATTACACATTTCATTCATGTCAAAACGATCATCACATTAATCCAATTATTAAGATCTACTCAGTATGACTTAAACATATCACATGTCAGAATTACAGATAAATAGCCATGTCAAAAGTGTATCAATATCAACAACAAAAGTCTCCAGTAGTCCATATGCATCATATAAGAATTAAATGAATAACAATTCAGTATCTCTGATATCTACTAACATGCTATATCAAAAACTATAATATATCCATAAGTGCATATGACAATATCGAAAAATAATAATCAAAAGGTGTCGAAGGAAAGTGGGCACTACATCCCCCTCCCCTTAGACTCGACTTCCTCCTGGAAGTCACTAGAAAAGGTGTGGAAACTATCCTCGTAGCAAAGTAGCATCCTCCCAGTAGTGAAGTCTCGTCATATCGTCCCATTAGACTGAACACGATCAATCTCTCTTGCCACAAAGGCCCAAGGTCCTGCACTCTATAATGCGTACGGTATCCACCATCACACCCCCCGATCCTGTACCTACAATGCATATGGTATCCACCATCACCGCCCCGATCACGAACCTACTGATGCGGTCCAATATAGCACGTGAGAAGGATCAGAAATATATCTCCTAAGCACATAAATGTGAAACACATCATGGATGCGAGACAAGCTAGGTGGCAATGCTAGATGATAGGCCAAGGGACCGAGGTGCTCCAAGATCTCAAAGGGACCCAAAAACCTAGGAGCAAGCTTAGAACCTTTTCCGTAACGGATAGGGATCTTATGTAGTCTGACATGAAGAAACACCTTCGTGCCCACCTCAAAAGCTGCGATCTGTCTATGGTCTCTGTGATATTTCTTCTGCATACTTCTTCAATACGATCAAGGTAACTTTCTTTGCTCCATGTCCTGTAATAATGTTGGCCCAAGGGAAACCCTGTCCTCAATCATGTCCCAACTAAGAGGTGTCCTGCACTCTCTGCCATATAATGCCTGAAAAGGAGCCATGCCTATAGAACTCTGGAAACTATTATTATAGGAAAACTCCACCAAATACAGATACTCCTCCCATCTCGACTGGTGATCCATAACGTACATCCTAAGCATGTCCTCCAGGATCTGATTCACCCGCTCAGTCTTTCCATCTGTCTCTCTGGGTGATATGCTATGCTGAAATTGATCCTCGTCCCAAGAGCATGCTGCATAGTGGTCCAGAAATGGGAAGTGTACAAAGGATCGCGGTCGCAAATGATCTTCCATGGAATCCCATGTAATCTGACAATCTCATCAAGATATACTCATGCCACAACACTAGTTGTATAGGTGGTCTTCATTGGAGAAAAATGAGCTACTTTCATCAATTTATCCACTGTGACCATGATAAAGTCATGATGGTATCTCAACGTTGGTAACCCAACAATGAAATCCATAGAAATGGTGTCCCACTTCCACTTTGGTATGGCATGAGGATAGAGAAGGCCAACTGGATGTTGATACTCGGCCTTCACCCTCTGACACTCTAAACAGCGTGACACAAATAAAGCCACGTCTCTCTGAAGTCCTCTCCAAAAATACAAGCTGTCTCGGGGTGGTTTGCATCTTCTTCACCTCGGGATGGGTTGAATAAGGTACACGATGGGCCTTTGTCAAAATTTCGTGTCTCAAGCCTCCATCTCTAGGAACATATATCCAAACTACGTATGCGAGAAGACCATCTGCCTCTAATGAAAATCCATCAAATCTCCCCTCGAGGGGTCTCAGAGACTTCAATCTCGCCTACTTTTGCAGGCTGCGCAAGGTAGAAACTATCACGAGGAAGCTACTTTGCAAGATCCTATCCCATAAATGCAATTGCCTTTGAGGTGGCCATATCCACATGTCTCTGTCTACTCAAGGCATCTACCACATTCTCCTTCCCCTTCACATGCTCTATCTCCATGTCATACTCACAGAGTAACTCCATCCAACGCCTTGACGAGCGTTGAGATTTATTTGTGTGAAGAGGTGGCGAAGACTCAAGTGATCGATCCACGAGTGTAAATCTGCGGCCAAGAAGAAAATATCTCCACCACACTAAGTCATGTACAAATGCTGTAAGCTCAAGATCATGGGTCGTATAATTGAGCTCATAATCTTTGAGTTTGCAAGACTCAAAGGTAACTACTCTACCCTCCTACATCAACACACCTCCAAGTCTTGCCAAGGAAGCATCTCTGTACAAACGTAGAACTCGCCACGAGGATCGCACTGCAATAATAGGTGTTGTCATGAGGCATTCCTTGATTGTCTCCATCAAGGCCTGTTCACATCTATCTAACCATAAAAACTTTTTCCCTTTCTGCTTTGAAGGAAGTGATGGGAGTCGTAATCCGAGAAAAGTCCTGAACAAACCTCCTGTAATACCTTGCTAGACCCATGAAGCTACGCACCTCGGTCACACTAGTGGGTGCTGGCCAATCCATGATGGCTCGAATCTTGGAAGGATCGACTACGATACCTTCCCCAGAAATGATGTGGCCCAAATACTACACCTCAATCTGAAAGAACACACATTTCTCCAAGTTCCCGTAAAGGTGCTACTCACGAAGACACTCAAGAAACCGGAAAGTTGCTCTCGTGCTCCTCATGCATGCATGAGTAAACTAGAATGTCGTCGAGGAATATGAGCACGAAGCGATCACGGAAATTCTTAAATACCCCATTCGTCAAACTCATAAACATTGTGGGGCATTCATCAAACCGAAAGGTACCATCTGTGAACTCTTAGTGGCCATATCACAAATGCGGGCACGATCTTATGAATATCAGTCTCCGTAATCTTGGTGATGGTACCTTGACTTAAGATCTATCTTGGAGAAAATGGTAGCCCCCTTCATCTGATCAAATAAATCATCAATGCGTGGAAGGGGGTAACGATTCTTGATTGTTACTTTATTCAGCTGACGGTAGTCAATACACAACCAAAGAGATCCATCCTTCTTCTTCACGAAGATCACCTTGGTGCACCCCAAGGGGATACACTAGGGCAGATTAGGCCCTTCTTGTAATGCCCCGTTGGGCATCGACTTCCATTTCTGCCACCTTGCCCCCATTGCTTTTCGTTGAACGTTTATTTGAGCTCCCTTTTTATCGTCGGGTGACTTTGACCTTATCGCGGAGTTATCTTGGTATAGTTTCTTCCCTTCTTTCGCTTTGTCTCGCCATCTCGTTCTGTCGTAAGTGCGCTTTTGTTTCCGAGGGTCATTTCTAACTTTCGTCTAGTGAGCTTATCATGCTTTTGATCGGTGTAATGCGTAATGACTTTTGTTGTTAAAAGTTCTAATATATATTAAAACCTTTTCAAGGCATTCGGGCACGTTTGTTGTCTTTTCCAGCCTTGGTTCATGGAAGGGGAGAGAGGTTGGGTGGTGGCACCTTTGAAGGTGAGGACTGCGCAATTTTATATCTTTTATTTTCTTGCACCTACCCTCCACTGCCACCTTGGCCAACTAGGTCCATTCGCAGGCCTTGTTTGCACGTGGATGACTTTAGTCTTCCCCCAACCACCCAACCTGCAGACTGTAATGACTATCACATTTTTCTACCTTGCGTGAGGGAGATGGGAGTCGGTGGAGGCCTTTTTTCTTCACCAGGATCTCCTTTTGATTCTGTTATTCAATGCTTTGGGCGCAGTCTGGTTTGACATGATGGCTGGATGGAACTTCAAGCCAGTGAAGTAGGCGTGTGTGAGGCATTTTCTTCTTGTTTCCTCCTGGACGCTTTCCTTCTTCCTGCCCTGGCCGCGTGAGGAGAATGGATGGAGTTTGTTTTTTTATTGTTTATGTAGTCGCGTGGACTGGTTTGTATCGGATCTTGCAGACTGTCCCTGTTGAAGAGGGGGCGTGGAAACCGCTGGAGAATACGTGGTTTTTCCTGTCTCTTGCCTTGCTGCGTTTTTTCCCCCTTCCTGTGCAATGTGAATCCAATATTCCTTCCTCGCATGCCTATTTCTTCTACTCTGCCTGTGGATGAGGGCCTGTTAACACTAAGGTATGGACGTGGCTTTTATTTGTTGTTTCTGAGATGTTTGGGTGAAAAAAAAGGGATCTTGTTTTCTTTTTTTTTGGCCGCGCACATTTACCAAATGAGTGAAGTAGGCATGTTTCCTCCACTTTCTTGGGTCTTTGCGAGGTGTGTTCTTGTCAGGAATCCACACTGACTGCCTGCAAAGTTGTAGCTAGCGGGACGGCAAGCATGTTGCGGTATGGCGAAGGCCTTTTAAGCGCTTCCAACAAAGGCGAGTTGTCCAACTATGTTGTTTTCATTGCTGTATCGAATTCATCCTCGATTCGGGTTCTCCTTCAAGATATTTTTATCAAAATCGACTATGTGACGGTGAGAGTGTTGCAGAAGACCTGATGAAGTTTATTGCAAAGATTCTCTCTTGAGACCTTACTTGTTTTACGATGTAACTCATGGAAGAAGATCTCAAGGAGGCGGATCTGCATTTCATATCGAGTATTCATGAAACATAATTTTCTTTACAATTATATGAGCTTCTTCAACGAGTCACTAAGTTGGCGAGGCATAAAGGTTTACTGTTGGAATTATCACACCTTACAAGACTACTGACTGAAATGTTTACACCAAGAGTTTGATGTTGTCCTCAAATCTGATGAAGGAAAAGGTTTATATATCATTACGGTAGATGCCTTTCAGAGCCAGGAGCATGATGTAATCATTATTTCTTGTGTCCGAGCTTCAAATCATGGGGTTGAATTTGTAGCTGATATTCGCCGCATGAATGTGGCACTAGCACGAGCTCGCAGAGCACTTTGGGTTAAGGGCAAAGCAGCTGCATTGAAGCAATCTAGTGACTGGTCAGCCTTAATTGAGGATGCTAAGTCTAGGGACTGTTTTATGGATATGGAGTCTGTACCAAGAGATTTTTTTGGTTATAAAGCCATCTTCTTTTGCTTCATCTCAGACTAGGGCTGCTCCTAATATGAGAGCACCAAGGTTAGGAGGTCCAAATCAGAAACAATCAGATGCATATGGAGATGGTGGAGGTGTTTGGATGAATGACGAAGGATCAAGTTCAATTGCCAAAAATGGGGCCTACAGAAGTTCTAGGGCTAATTTGGAGGCGGTGTTGGAGGAGGATTTTGATCTACTTACGAGAAACCCAGGGGATGCATGTAGGAAACAATCTTTCGGAAGAGGAGATAGGGTGTTGCCAGAAGATCAGCGAGGAATGATAATCGGGTGTCAATGCGACCCGACCGAACTATGGGTAGAGATGCACATTTCAGACTATACAATTGATTTTATGAAGTCAAGAGCATGGCCGTTAACAGAGTTTGGACCTTCAGCAGGCTGAGGAAGAGAAGTTGTGCAAGTTGTGTTACTGTTGCCTGAGCCCTGGTCAACATGCTTGTTGGATCAGAAGAATTCTAATCAGGCATGTTAAATCTACTCCTTGTAATAGTTTTCTACCTTCTTTCAGTATCTTGAAATGAATATTCTTTCCTCTTGAATGACACCTAGACAAAATGTTTTCGTGGTTGTTTATATCACTGCTTGATTGTGTTGGTTGTTCCTTTAAATCTCGTTCCAATTTCGCTGGTTTTGCTTGGAATGTTCTTTTCCTCTCTTATAGCTTACTCTATTTCATATTTGTCTAAATGGGCTATTGCAATATTGAGTGATGTAGTCTAGTTCATAGGGAAGGAAACATTATAGAGTTTCGTTTGCTTATATGACTCTCTTTTAAAAGAATTCTGTGATGGTATTTATAATTGAAGGCTTACTATATGGAAGGTTAAGCCTTCATATCTCTATTTGGGTTGAATAAATACGTATTTCCTGTTTAGGGCTCTCCTGTTTTGCTAAAAGGTACATTAATAGTGATATTGTGTTCTAAAACTCGTTTAAGCTTGTGGGCATTCCTTACTTTTGTTTAATTAGAAAATGGCATTAGGGTTTTGCTTTAGAACTGTACATGGTTGACTTTTGTACCCAGTTCTAGAGGATGAATAACCTGACATCTATTTTGGCCTCTACGTGTTGAGAGAATTACTATACCTACTTCTGGTTCAAACTCTTGTTTGATTAAAGTAAGGGGGAAACATTGTAAGTTTAATTGAATGAAATCTCTACAATTTTTATTAAGGGTCGCGAGCAAGCTATTAATAGCTGGACTGAAACAAAAGTTGTAGGTGAATCCATGGTATTGGACTCGTGAACTCGTTTCCTGTTAGATGATAGCTGATTATAGTGATAATATAATAGGTGGCTATTATATTCATCTGTTTGATTATTTGCTAGACTTTTCCTTGATAAGCCCACATGGATCGGGTAAAATTTCCATCTTCTATACCATTGGCAAGGAGCTCATAGAACTTCTAGGCACGATCGCACGCGTACTAACCTTCCTGATGGATATGTGTGTTGGTTCTTATTTTTGTGCTTGCACTCGTGGTAAGGTCTTTTGAGTCTGGGGCATCGCTGGTGTATTACCCACCGTGTATCAAATCCCTTTGTTTTCGAACTCGAATATCTTATTCTTCGAACTTGGTTACTAAAAGTCCCATTTTGTGGCTTTGTTAAGGAAATCAATTTTTATTTTTATTTTAAAATACTTATTGACATTTTCGGAAATATATAAAAATTATTAACGTAGAGAAGTTGACGATTAGGATAAGGTTTGTTGGTAGAATAATGGCCCTTTTTGTGTCTCATTTGTACGCTTTTGGAAGAGTGGATTTGTTTTGTTAACTAGTCCTACGTTTAAGAAATCCTATAAGAAGGTAGTGGTAAAACTCCTTGGTTAAAACTGAAACTATAGTTGTTTTTCTTTTAAGGGCGTCGAACCCTTATTACTATGAAGCCTCCCCCTGGGAGATTTGGATAACGTCGTTTTGTTTCGTGCCTACGATCATAATTAGTATGTTTTGTCTTCTCTTGGACCTCTTTAGATGGATGGATTGAGTATTGGATTCCAATCACGTAATCCATAGGATTACATGAAGGAAATATAAACACTCTTGACTTTCTTGTTCCTAACCCATAAGGTCTTGCCTTGATTTATGTGATTTTGTTCTTACTGGTATTTTGACTTTCTCCTTGTTGGATGGTTTAGATTTCTTTCTCATGCGAATAATTTTGGAGTTGTGGGTTGTGTTTTAATCCATTTTTGAATTAGAACATTCCTTTCTTGATATTGTTAAATGTTAGCTCTATTGTTGCTTGATGTGTAGCCTTAACATGCTCGGTTTCATGGCCCGATTCTAGCTAGTATTTGTGCGAGATGGATTATGCGAGTTTTGTTGCTTTGAGACTGATTACTTCACTATGGATTTATTATGGCTTCTTGATTTAGCATGCTAGTAGATATCATAGACATTGGTACATTATTGATTTGATCTTTATCGATGCATATGGTTTCTTGGTGGACATTGATGATGATGATTTGTATAATTTTGTGAGGATATTTATCTTTAATTATGACATGTGATATGTTTAATCATTTTGAGTAGAACTTGATAATTGGACTAATGTGATGATCGTTTTGACATAAATGAAATGTGGAATAGAAATGTGCTAGAAAGTGTTAGTGTTATCGTACTTGCATAGAGGATAGTAAATCATGTGTCATTTATTTTAGATTATATTGTATATTGGCATGAACATTTTAATGTGGCCAACAGGCCGAAGGAGGTATCTTCTATTCTGTAGGTATATTATATTCACAACAATATTGGGGAGTGGAGGCCAACCACATCGGAATTCGAGAAGAATCCAGCTAAGGTCACCATGGCAACAAGTAATTGTGTGTGTTATAATTATCTGGTAAAGGGAAAATTGTGACCTAGGGATCATGTGTTGTTTTGTTTCAATTTTTCCCTCTTATTATGTTGTATGTGTTGCTCTTAGTAAGTGGAGTTTTACTTGTCTTATTATTCTTATTCTTTGGATTGGTGTTACCCCTTGTTAGCCATGGGTTGTAGTGGCTTAATTAAGTTAAATTGAAAATTGTCCTAAACTAATTAAAAGATGTGACCTAAGAGAGTTCATTTATTAGGATTTGATTTACTTGGGATTTTGTGTGGATTGTTGTGTGTTGAGTTTGAGTGTAGCACACTCTACCCCACATGGGAAACTCGAATTTTGCCTTGGAGGCCAAATTTCAAAGCTTGTGGGACAAGTCAAACTTGTCCCACACCTCTTAAAACCCCATGCCAACCCTACCTATGGGTTGGAAGGCCAAATTTAGGGTCTTTTAGGTGTTTTGGGGGGATGAAAGGGTAAAAATATTAATTGCACTTTCTTTCAAAATTTAATTTTGTCCTTTGGGGAAGTAGGCTTAGTTGGAGTGTGTAAGGTGCTTGCCTTTCTTTCAACCACTTATTAATGGTGCATTGGAATTTGATGTTGACCAAATGATGTGGAGTGGAGGGAAAAGGAGGTGGCATCCTACTTGGAGCCACATCATCCCTCCCTCTCTTTTCTCTATTTATTTGATCCTCTTGTTTGTTTTGGGGGTTGGAAGTTTCATTTTTAGTCTTGTGTATTTTGGAGAGGAGAGGAATTGGAAGGAGTTTGTGGATTTTTGGAGCTTGTTGATACTTGTGGGAATTTTGTTGGAGCTTGTGGATGCTTGCTTGATCTTTGGAGGGATTTGAGACTTCATACTTGGAGCAAGCTCTACCATGGAAAGGTAGGAGCTTCACCTTTGTTTGCATTATGTTTCCTTTTTGTTATGTGAATGTATATTTATGTTGTGTTGAATGTTGTTGTTTGAAATGCTTGTTGGGAATGGGTAGAATGCCTAAGTTGGGAGTGAGAGGAGACTATGGGGAAGCCACTTATGCCTCCCAATGGGAATGGGTGCCACCTAAAAGCCTCCAATGCAAACACAATACCCTTAACAACTCTTATGCCTCCCTCAAGTACCCCTTATCCCTCCATTCACTCTTATGCCTCCCTCAACTCTTATGGCTCCCTCAAAGTAAAACAAGAAGAAATGCAAGCATTTCTCTTACAAGGTGGACACCCAACCCAAGCTCCCTCCTCAAGCACATGATCTCTTATGCCTCCCTCAATTAAGCTCCCCATAGTCTCCTCTCACTCCCAACTACAGCCTGCTTAAGCGCCACTGACTTACAACGCTCTCTACAGGATGGTGCGATAAAAGAATCAGAAGACCAGAATCAAATAATATAGAGGTGGAAATACCACCAATACTACCTGTCGTCTCAATCACAGTACTCTGGTGCTCAGCCTGGCGGTTCTCGACCGCTGCGTAGATCCGATGACTCCATGCCATATCTCCAACAATAGGCTCTGAGCTCTGCATCTTACCCTTGTTAGGGTTTTGTGGGCAATCTCTCCAATGATGTCCAACAACACCACAACCATGTTTGCCTAGTCCTCTCGGTGGGAAGCTGCTAGCCCAGTGGTACTCTAGATGGCGAGATGAGACGAGATCTGACGATCCGGCTATGGACTGCTGAGGTCTCTCGCCGACGAGCTCCTCGGCTGAGCTCTCGGTGCACCTGTGTCTGATGGGGCCTCCCCATATAAAGAGCTAAATAATTTCAAGTTTTGGTAACATCTCTGATTGTCTTTTAAAGTTGTAAATATTCCTCTATAAATGTGAGAGGAAGTTTTTTTTATTAGATGGAAACGAATAGGTATATCAGCCAGCATCAGGTTTTAACCCTTGGTTGTTGAGGTTGGGTAATTATGCAACTGCCATGGGCATAGATGTGCATTCGATCCTACCATTAATCTCTTGGACCTTTTTGGTTTTGAGATGAGCCATTTTACCATCTAGAACAAACGTAATTTCTCCCTCCTTAATATTCGTTTGTAAAATTGCGATCATGACCCCTTGGATAATAACTAGCTCATGACGTCGAACTTTGGCAACAACGCTAGTGCCAAGAGGCACTTTAGGGAGGCTCTTAGTGACCTAGCTAGATTCTTTTTCCAGCGTCCAGTCCTTGACACAATAGCAAAGAGACCCGATTCAAATGTACAGCAATTATAAATTTGTTCTCTTAAATCTTGATCCTCTTACACCTTCAAAAAAAAAAAAAAAAATTGGTCACATTTTCGGGTTGAATGTTTGTGGCACGTCGTCATTAGTAAATGCCGTCGTGAGTGTCATCTTTTAGCGGCGTTACAAGTAGATTAAAGGAAAGAGTTGTAAAGGTTTCATTAGTGCAATTTATGAAGTTCCTTGTAAAAATGTCCAATGTGAGGTAAATTTTGTAATAGTGCTTGCAAAGGAGTTTAGAAGACCTCTTGCCTTGGGTTGTTCTGAAATTTCGTGATGATGTTGTCTTGTCCTTCTGTAGGTAAACTGGTAACTTACCTTTGTGAGAAATGGTATTCAATCTTTACATTGATATGAGTATTGTAAAACTTTGATCTTGAGAATAAATTGTCAAGTTAAATCTTTCTAAGACTGAGTGACAATATATTATAAGTAAAGTAAAATGGGTCGGTTAACCCTTAAAGAAGCTAAACAAAAATAATAATTTTATATTCAACAAATAAATGTAGAGGTGATCTATTTGAAATCAAATAATTCCATGAGTGATCAAAATGAAACCATCCTTTGTGAAGTAAAAATTTTATAACTTGATATCCCTAGCTACACTAGCGAACATTATCCTTTTATGGTGAATTCTTAGAATGATCCTAAGGTGAAACAAATTGTTAGTTGATATAAGATAATAAGATTTAATAAGTAGGAGGAATCGGTTTCGAAACCATGCAATCTGTCTCTCAACCATTTGAAAGGTAAATTGTTTTCTTTTGTAAAAATCATCCAGTAAAGCCTAAGTAAAATATTTAATAATTTTTGATAAATCCTCAAGCTTCAATAAAAACTGGGTTAATAACTAATGAGGTCATAAAGATGAATTCAACTCGACCTTCTTCCTCTAACCTGTTTTTTTAGGTGCTTGGTAATCTTTCTCTTGAGTATGTTGAAAGTGAATCCATATTGTAATAAGGTTATGAGCGAGTTTTAGTAGCATAAGTGAGGATAGATGGCCTTGTGGAATTAAATTACCTCCTTTATTAAATAATTGAATTAAACAAATAAATGTCATAATAGAGAAGATTTAAAGCTAATTACTCAGTGAAAAAGGAATAAACTTAGCTTGGTAAGATGAATTGTATGAATCATATCTTGAGTCTCCTTGAAAACGTAAGCTAAGAATTGCAAGATGTCTTATTAAAATAAATAACCCTCACGAATATCTCATTGTGGTTGGTCATAATTTGTAAGTGTGTTTCGTGGTTGGACTTCTATGTTGTCATGTCTAAAGGAAAAGTAAATTGTCCTTGAAAGGTGTGAACATTTCCATGCTGCCTTTATGGCCATCCTTGTATCAAGTTGTTCATAGTGTTAGTTGTATCCTTGGTGACGACATGTTGCGTCATGTTATGTGTCAAGCAAGTCAAAAAAAAATTATCCTATGTTGTTCGTGTGAGAATTTTAGGGTCTCTACACTTCTCTAGAAGGCACTCAGCTGTAACTTGAGCTCACATAGCTCGGAGTAGTCATCCGAGAGGGTGCTCATGAGATAGGCTCTGCGCCCGGGAACTAGATCTATATGGAAATCTATCTCACATGGGGAGGTAGCCCAGTAGCTCACGGAAACACATCAGAAAACTCTGTCAAGATGGGATGGTCATCGAGGGATGGTCCACTCGACTCATCCTCTAATCTGTCACTAACCGTAACAGCAAACAATTGACAACCCTGTTGTGCACACCGCTTAAGCTACATAGTGAAGATGGTGCGAATAGAAACGGGTCTCCTAACCCCTGATATCACTAACTCCACTCCAAGATCATCTATGCAAGTAATAGTCTTATGGTAATAGTCCACTCTAGCTCTGTGAGCAGACAACCAATCCATACCCAAAATGACGCCATAAGATCCTAATGGAAGGATTCGAAGATCCGAGGTAGTGGTGAAGGGTCCCAAATCCACTACACACTCCTTAACTAAGGAGTCTATAGAAATTTTGGCTCCAGAAGCCATCTCAACATCCCAACTATGGCCCTACCTAATTGCCACCAACCTACAACACTCTACTAAGGATGGTGTAATAAATGAATCAGAAGAACCGGAATCAAATAATATAGAGGTGGAAATACCACCAATACTACTGTCGTCTCAATCACAATACTCTGGTGCTCGGCCTAGTGATTCTCGACCACTGCGTAGATCCCATGACTCGTGCGATATCTCCAGCAATGAGCCTCTAAGCTCGTGTCTTACCCTTGTTAGGGTTACGTGGGAAATCTCTGATGATGTCCAACAACACCACAACCATAACATCTACCTGGTCCTCTCTAGTGGGAAGCAACTCCAGCTGGTACTCTAGATATTTGAGCTACAGATCATGACGATCGGCTATGGACTACTAAGGTCTCTACTAACGAGCTCCTGTTGGACGAGCTCTTGACACACCTTGTGTCCTAATGGGACCCCTAGGAGGAGGACCCATACTACATCCTCTCTGCGCATCAAATCTCCCGAGGAGGTCGGTAAGGTGGGCGGGTCTCATGCTGCTATGGCTCTACTTTGTGGTGGCTCGAATGAAGCTTGCCCTCGAACTCTGTCCACCCCATGGAGGAGGGAACCGAGGCCCTTCGACCTACCATCCTGCATTTCTTTGGATACAGCTCAATTCTGTCTCTAGCCTATTACGTCTTCCCCGTGTCTCCTCTGCAATATAGGCCTTCTCCACGACCTCTGCTAATGTATGTGGCCGGTGAATGCGCACTGTACCACCTAAATCAAAGTTCAAAGCCCCGAGATGAACTCGTGAATGCATACCTACTCATCCTACATATAGTTCGACGTCATTGGAGTAGGTCCAAAATTGACTCTCATACTCATCTATTGTCCTCGATGCCCGACGGAGGTCATGAAACTCATCTATCCTTCTTTATATAAACCTCTGGGTAAATACACCTTCGAAACGCTCCTCAAATAGCTCCCTGCTTGTCTCCAAGTCTACATGGAGCTTCGCTCCTTGGTCCTCCACTAAACTCTGCTCCATCCCTTAGAAGATGGATCGCAACATGAGCTTTCATGTTGCTAGTACAAGGACAGAGCTTGAAGCACTAGCTCAAGCTCACCAACCAGGCCTCTACCTGAAAACCACTTGTATCACCCGAATAGTGAGATGGTCGTAGCTTCGGGATCTCCCCGATATGTCTCTACTGCCGACTATCGTATGACAAATCCTAAGTCTATCTATATGCTCCTCCCTCTATCTCCCAGGGCTCCGAGACCTATCCCTATGGCCTGAGATCCTGTCCCCATGTCCTCTCTATGGTGACTCTGCCTAGTGACTCCGCGTGAAGTTCTATGCCCTATGCTCCTCACTATGTTGAGTGGATACCGGGCATCTACCGATGGCTCCAAACTATGTCAGCAAATCATCCTCCCAAGGGCTCTCCGCGTATAGCGGCATTGAAATCCTAGAGTGTCTGTAAGATCTGAGGTAGAATGGCCACTACATCCTGCTCTGGCGGTGGTATATCTAGGTCTATATGAAGAGACCCCTCGCCTAATCCGTGCCTCCTACATAGATCAAGGTGAGAGTTAGTTCATTGTTCTAGGTCTTGTGCCAGTTTTCTAAGTTTGTTGTTTCATATAATTATCAACATTGTGGTTTTATAGATTTAAAAGAATCAACTTTGCACTAGGTTAAATGTTCATGTTTCATGTTTTCTAAGTGTGCCCAAGGGTCCAAGCTTTGAACCCATGGCTCTAATACCAAATGTAACGCCATGCTAACATGTCATGCAAGAGATCCAAGGACAACCTAGGTTTATTGAGAAAAAATTATGGAATAATTTTTTTTTTTTTTAAAGCATGCCCGTATTCAGTTTTGAAACTACGGATTGTCATGAAATGCATCAAGGTCAATTATATTTAATAATTAAAACTTTCCATTATAACCAATTATTAAACCCGCATTAAGACTAATAAGTAGATTTAGTCCAAGCAAGGTTTAGTTCACTCTAAGCAATAATTTAATAAACAATTAAATTCCTATTATAGTTAAATATTCCACAATTAAATATAACGGGTTAAAGGGATAAAAAATATAATAATTAAATACCCAAGGTATTTAATTCCACAAGGTTCAAACAAATAACAAGGTCCATTTTACATGGGGTTAGAATAAACATCCCTTACCCCATAAAGTGACCCCTTAAAAGTCAACTCATGTTTTAAAATTAAGACATTTAAATTAAAAAGGGTAATTTCCACTCACCCACTCTCCACCTACTTTTTGTAGGGATGAATCTCATCCCTTGGATGGAGTAAATTTGGACCCTTGATTAGAAAATAGACAATCTAACCCTAAAGCATCCTTATGAAAGCTTCTTTCTCATTTCATTTGATTCATTTTCTTTCTTTGGTTTTGCAGGTTGTTGGAGGTGGAAGGGAGGCCATTGGAGGCCATTGCAAGCTCTTGAAGGAATGAGCATGCTTCTTTTCTCTTCTTATTTGGTTTATACCCTCATTGGGGTTTCAAAAATATTTATTCTTTTTATTTAGTTCATTTTCTTATATATGCCCAAATGGGCAAATGGGTTTTTGTCCCATTTTCATTAGAGTTAAGATTTGGATTCATGTTTTCATTTAGGTATTAAAAATGTGTGTATATATGTATATGTATATATATATACATACATATATATGTATATGTATATATATACATGTACATGTACATATATATAATTTCAACCAAAAAAAAAAATCAAGGCCACGGGTCTTATATTTTGCACAGGCCGTATGTGTAAAGTAAAAAAGTATGCCTGTTTTTTTAATGGTGTAAGGTGAGTTCATTAATGCTAATTTGGAGGCGGGGGTCTGAACTAACACGGTGGAGCAGAAATAGCACTCCCAAAGTTTTGGCTAAATATCCACGATGGTAAATGCCCACCACCGTGGCTATAGCAATAGGTTTATTTATTTTTAAAAGTTTTAACTTTTATAAGTAAAAGATTTCATGTTTTACCTTTTTAAAGGTTTTGACTTTTATAAACTTTTTCTTATAAACGAAAGTTTTAACTTTTATAAACTTTTTCTTATAAATTAAAGTTTTAACTTTTATAAACTTTTGTTATAAATTACATATAAATACATAGATTTATATATATTTATTTATTATGTTTAATATTATTTCTTTTGCTATAGTTTACATTAGCATACTTTTATTAATATAAAAAAAAAAATTAATATTAATATAATTTAATAATAATAAATCTATTAATATTAATATTACTTTAGTATGAGTGATATTTACGATATTAGTATCCTTATCAAGTATTAATGAAATATGAGTAACGGTATTAGTAAGTTTAGAGCTTTTGCACTAAAATTTCTTTCTCCACAATATAATAGGTATTGTATGGGAGTTAAAATAGATTTAATTTCATTTCCCCTAATAATTTGCAATGGATTTACAATAAATTCTTAAATGAGGATAACATACTAGAGCTAGAACTTAAATTACTTCATTGGCATATCTGAAGACTATTTAAAACTTAAGTTCCTTCCATCAACAATACAAGAAAAATGCACTAATATTCTAACTTTTCCAATACATGCCTTTTAAGTAACACAATGAAATTTAATATTTCATAATACAAATTTCCTAACAATCCACAAGAGATTTTACAACAACATTTCCATTAATATATTCTAAAACAAGAGCAAGAACAACACACTAAATGAAAGTTTTCATTCCACTAAAAGAATAACAAACTATTTTCCAATTCACCCTTTTATTATCCAAGGAATAAGCAAGAGGTTTACTAACTATCTAATGCAAGTATAATATGAAAATGAATCTTTCTTTTCTATTTGCAACTAACTTTACAATAACATTCTTTCTTCTTTCTTTTCTTATTTGTTTCTTTCCACATGCAAAGCAATATCAATAACAACTATTTGAATACAACTTCCCTTCACAAATTCATTACAATGTCCTCCACTTGATGTGGGAAACCATCCTAAAATCATAGATAAATAATGAACTACATTATTACAATTTCTTCCACTCTAGGTGGGTAAAAATACAAGAAGTTTCACATGGCCATCAACAAGACTCCAATGCTCCAAACACCAACAAGGTAGCTCCTCCAAAATTTTCTTGATTCACAACAAAATAGGGGGAGAGGCAACGCTCTCCACCCAACAAAGATACCCAATGGAGAAGAGAAGCCATCCTCTCCATTGGCCCCCGAGCCCCAACCACATCACAATGGGAAAAGATCTCAACTCATGGCAACTACTAGCTTCCACACTACTTAACATGTAATTTCACATCCATTCCATTTACATACAAAACACAACAACAACTCAACAAAATAAAACAACAAACAACAAGATCACAAGGCTTATCAAGAAAGCCAAAAGACTAAGACCTATGGGAGGCCACTTATGCCTCCCAATGGGGATGGGTGCCACCTAAAAATCCTCCAATGCAAAACACAATACCCCTAACAACTCTTATGCCTCCCTCAAGTACCCCTTATCCCTCCATCCACTCTTATGCCTCCCTCAACTCTTATGGCTCCCTCAAAGTAAGAACAAGAAGAAAATGCAAGCATTTCTCATACTAGGTGGGCACCCAACCCAAACTCCCTCCTCAAGAAAATGATCTCTTATGCCTCCCTCAAATAAACTCCCCATAGTCTCCTCCCACTCCCAACTTAGGCATTCTACCCATTCCCAACAAGCATTTCAAAGAAACAACAACATTCAACACAACATATACACACATACATATAACAATAACATAATATAAACAAAGGTGAAGCTCCTACCTTTCCATGGTAGAGCTTGTTCCAAGTATGAAGTTCCAAACCCCTCCAAAGATCAAGCAAGCATCCACAAGCTCCAACAAAATTCCAACAAGTATCAACAAGCTCCAAAATCCACAACTCCTTCCAAAATCCTCTACTCTCCAAAAATACAAGAGACTAAAAATGAACATGTAACCCCAAAACAAGCAACAAGAATTCAATAAATAGAGAAAGGAGAGGGAGGGGTGATGTGGCTCCAAGTAGGATGCCACCTCATTTCCTCTCCACTCCACATCACTTGGTCAACCTCATATTCCAATGCACAATTAATGAGTGGTTGGAGGAATGACAAGCACCTTACACACTCCATTTAAGCCCACTCCCCAAAGGAAAAAATTAAATTTTGAAAGAAAGTGCAATTAATATTTTACCTTTTCATCCCCCAAAACACCTAAAAGACCCTAAATTTGACCTCCCAACCCATAGGTAGGGTTGGCATGGGCTTTTAAGAGGTGTGGGACAAGTTTGACTTATCCCA